>JAHXMU010000053.1:1095490-1174762 GCA_019455685.1 Philornis downsi | reverse complement strand
AAGAGCAAGACAAACATTTTCGCTCGCAACTAAAACACAAAAAGGATAAAACTTAAAAAAAAATTAAAGAAAAAAATTGAACGGAAATCATAGGAACTCAGAATATTACATCCTTGTGTATGTGTACGTGTGGAAAGATAGAATCGTGAAAATCCTGAGGTTTCCCAGATGCGAAACCTCACAGTCAGTGGTGCTTCGAATTGTGTTGGTCAATTGATCGAAAGTGTTGTTGTTGAATACAAAAACGTGTGGAAGTAGTTGCTCAAGTGTTAGAACGGCAAGAGGTACTCACTTTTTAAAATCTTTTTGGGGCTGCCCTTTTGGGGACTGCCCTTTTGAGGAGAGCCGTGACGAGAAGCGGCGGTTTTCTTGGGGCTTCCCCGCTGAGATTCCGACTCACGTTTGGTAATAGCAGGCATCAATTTCTCCCGCGTGGGGGAAGGCAGTAAAGCGCCCTCTTCAACATCTACATAGAAATTGAAAGTATTATTAACTGTCTGAAATTTGCTCATATGCCAATGTATTGAAACCTGGTCCAGTAGTACGTTCCAAATGATGACGTATGTGACTGAAGCGTGCTGGCAGTGCATTTAATTCGTCTTTGTTATCCAAAATATAAGCCTGACCAGGAACTCTAGGCTTTTGGGGTTTTAAAACAGGAGTAGTTTTTTTATTATTCTCCTCGTCCTTCTCTTCCTTGGTGATGGGCCTATATAGCAACGAAAAACGAGAATTAGTAAGAGCAAATGAAGTCGAAAAGCTCCGTCAAACAACTACTAAGGGAAAAAAACGTTGGTGAGGTCCTTAACTATATGGAGCTACCACCCCCATGTTGTGCCAACGAACCAAACAATGGCATATGTAAAAGCTTAATAATTGCTCAATCAGACAACTCTCACATGGAAAATTCGGTGAGCGTCATCAATTATAAAGGTTGTCTACAATTTTTCTGATTCATGAGCTGGATTCAATTTGATGCACTAAATGGGATTGAGCCATAGGCTCTGTCCTAATTGAGGGGAAAATCAATATCTAAAAAAATACAAATGCCCTTGGATTCTATCAATAAGATAGAGCTTCTCACATTCAATGAGCTTACGCACATTCTATTTTTGGACTCACTCAATGGGACCTGCAGTTTAACGACGATTTTGAACATTACTGTTTGAAAAACTTTTACCAGACTTATCGATGACTCGATCGCCACCCAAAGAAAAATATGTGGCTGCATCGGGGGTTGAACCTACCACCGGTCACGTCCAGCAAGCCGTCGATATAATCAATTTCACAAGCTTTTTAGACAATAAAATCTATTAGCAATAATAGACAATTGATCTTCAAACCAAATTCATATCCAAAATCAATATCAATATCAATATCAATTGAAAAAGCGTCAACCCCCTTTTTTTCTGACATAATTCATAAAACCAATACAACAAAAGGACGAAACAATAAATTTTCGACACAAAAAAGACATTTCCACCATACCAACTCCAATTTTGACAATTTTTGGTCTATGCGTATTCTTAGTCTAAGATCGCAATGGTTTACGAATCATTTCGACTTAGATTTTTTATTCGTATGTCTTTTTAAGCGTAGAATACAATACAATCCAAATTTGATCAAGCACTAATTTTCAATTGAAATTGATCGGATTTCGATTGTTTTTTTTACTCAAATACAATATAAAATTTGCGAAGTTACTTGTTTTAAGGGTTGTCAAGTGCCAACAGTACGCTACTGGCGGATGGAGGTTAATAAGAAATTTAGAAGTCGCTAATTTGAAATAACCGCCTTTTTATTCACCATTAGCACAATTACAAATATGGAGTAGACACAATTTGTTGTTTTCCACCACATTGAACAAATATGGTGTGTCACACACTCTATTACATACAAAAATATACAACCACAACCATAAAGTTTTATATAATAAAGTGTTTTCTACTGTTTTCCATAAATTCAACAACTTGGTCGTCTACTAGACATGGGTAGGAAGAAATATTCAATTACGACAAAATTATGCGCTTATGAAACTTCGAGAGTTGATAAATTTTTGGTCCATTAAAATCGACGTAAGGAATAGTGCGTGCAACGTAAGATTGCATTTCAAATATGACGGATTTCACTTGAATTGTGCCAAAAAAATATAACACGTTTTCTAATTTATCTGAAATGTTGTTATGGGTTTTGGTATCGATATTTTTCGTTATCAATACATGAATAATTTAGCAAAGAATTATTATATTGCACATACTTTTCCAAACCGGGCATTCATAGGAAAAAGGAAGCAAGTCAACTTATTTTTCCTGAAAAGAGGGGTTTTCCACGTCATCTTGCCTATTGGTAAGACAATATACTGTCAACGACACACAGAAATTACTATAAAATCATAAGTCATGCTGAATTCAACGCAGTTCATACTGATTTGACCATTCCGTTCTAAGCAATGACAAATATTTATCAAGTTCCGTGACATTTTGTGCCGCGTTGGGAAGTAAATAAGCTTAGACCGACATTATAGCCGCTTTCACTTATCATTTTATACATCATACGTGAATGAACCCGAAATTTCATATGAATTATTTTACTTTTTCAGTTTATTTGCTTCTAACATTTTAACCAAAATAGGTTACATATTTAATTCCAATTCTGTCCCATTTCACTCTCTGAAAATTCTAGGAGAAAGTATAATGAATTAAAAATCAATAAAATTTAAAAACTCGGTTGAAAATGATTGTATTTTACGCTGTAAATATTTTTAGAGTAGTTGATCTAGTAAAGCAATACAAAATATCTATTTATATTTTGAGCATACGCAATTTTCGCTCCAAAAACTAAAGACATGATTTTTCTTTAATTTAATACTAAATTATAGAAAATTTACCTGCTAACGATTGCAGCTTTCGTACTTTATTAAAATGTAACACAAATTTATGGAAACAGAGCATTATTTACTCAATTTGTAGAAGCATTCGATTTAGCCATGAAAAACAGTATCTTTTAAGGACGCAGGTTGTTTGCAGATCTTCATTTATTTTCACAAATGGTTAACCACTAATTTCCGATTATGGCTGCTCTCATGATAGATTTAAGCACTAGAATAGTTTACGGTTAATTCATAAAAATCTTTCATTTCAAAGCGCCCAAATAATTAATATAAATTACTAACTTCCATTGTGTAAAATTACACGTCCTGGAAACCGAGTTAGCAGTAATTTAATTGCATCATCTTCTACGAAATAGACGGCATCCGTGTCAATATCACCCAATTTAGCCACAAATGTTAATCAAACTAATGGTGATGAGCATCACTCTCTCGTAATTTTCGAAGTAATGTGAATCGATTATTTCAATCTCGTAAAGAGTACCAACCACGCCAACTTTAATATTTTATACAGCAGAAACGAAATTATAACTTTGCGATATATTCGCGTTTTTCCACTTTACAAAAGCTAACGAACCACACGTATTTAACGATATATTGAAGTTCCCCAAACACTTTCATCTGAAGCGGGCCATGCTGAATAAAATAATTGGTAATATTTCAGGACTAAAACCTGTCGGTAAGCACATGTTTAGAATATATCCCAATATAATATCCCAGGCAACAATATAATATCCCCGGAAACTCTTCTTAAGAAAGCTTTTGTTGCAATGCGTGCATCAAGAATGAGTATTTCAACTCGAAAAGTTAAAATGTTATATTGTGATTGTAAACGTCCATCTAAAACATACTTCTTGAAAGTTACCAAAGAAGTATTGCAAATCTACATAAAAGATAACATCTCTTCTATATCCTATATTAAATTCATTGATTACAATCCCAATTTGTAGCACTTATGGACTTCACATTTTATTAGTTCAATACTATCATTTTACCAGTCAACCGTACTTAATACGTTAAATCCTTGGGACTAAAAAGGAAGGATAGTTAATTTAGCCAAAATTGTTACCCTAATCTTTTCTTTGTTTCCAACTGTTGCCAAATTTACCCCACCTTAAAGACTGACTTTAACAACAAATAATATGAAATATCTGAAAACTTACATGGGCATTGTTGAAGCCAAGCAGAGCGATGACAGAGAGCTACGTTTGGACACCTGATCCCACAGATCCTTTTGCTTGTTATACAACTCTGGATCAATCTCTATTCCCCAGCCGCGACACTTTATATTACAAAAAAAAAGAGTGAAGAAGAAGCAACAACGATTCATTAATCTCTATACTCGTGCAAGGGAAATGGTACAAATCATGTGACAGACCTTATATTCTCCGGCCTTTTTGCGCAATTCTACTACCTCTTTGAACCACAAATCCAAGTTCGGCTTGGAATGTGGTGGGGCTGAACCATTCATTATAATCTCAGCCTGTTGCTGTTGCAGCTTCGCATGCGCCTGCTTATTGTCGCCGTCGACCATGTCCTCGAAACCGTAATTCTCCTTTTTTGTTATGAAATGATTGGGTCGCTCCTGATCGATCAATTGGGAGAATGGCCTGGCCGTGACCTTTCTCTCCTGTATAGTCACTTGTCTAATTTGTTTTAGGTTTTTTTTTATTGATAAGTGCAAAGTTTCAAGTTTCAAAATTTGTACAGAGTTTGATGTTGTCGTTACAGTTGTAGGTTTTTTAAGCCAGTGCAGTAGTAAAGCCAGGGAGCGGGTGGTGTTTTTTTTTGTTTTTGTTTTTGTATCATTTTAATTACACATTTAATTGATGATGTTTTTTTTTTTTTTTTTTTTTTAAATTTTTTAATTTAAATGTTTAGGTAAATAAATTATTTTTTAATTTTTATTTTTTATATTCATTTTTTTTTTTTTTTTTTTTTTTTTTTTGCCATACACAAGCATCCATAGAATCGTTAACGTTTTGGAAGGATCAAAAAAACCATTTTGAGGATTTCATGTATCGAGGTGAGAAAAGAAGTTAAAAAAAACAAAAATGAAACAAAATTTGTTTTAGTTAATAAAGAACTTTGATCAACACTCAAAGAGAAATGAGTACGTTTGATGAAGGTGCATTTTAATTTGGAATTGGTGATGTCTTTTTAGTTTTTTTCTTTTGGTGGTGAAAGTTCATCTAAATTATTTACAATGGCGTTTGAGTTAAATGTATTGAGTGAGCAAGAAGTATACCAAGGAAATATTAAATTTGCAAATAAATCACAAACAAATTAAAATAATTAGCTGAGCACAAAAGTTTAAATAATTGTCATACACACGTAATACAAAGTGTCAACAAAATGTACTTGCATTATCATCAGCACAACAACGAAACATTGCTTTGTTATATAACATTTCCAATTAAACTCTTTGAAAATAATAGAATCCAAAAACATCTACATAGTATTAGTGTCAGTAGGAGTTTTTGAGAAAAAATTAATTTGGCTTCAACTGCCCCAATGTAAGTTTTTCAGGGACATGGGGATAGGAACTACATATAGATATGGCAGTACTAACTTAGTAGTGCTATGCCCATAAGGGATGCTTTAAAGTGAAAATTAACTTTACTATATCTATGACCAAAAGTAAGCTGCGCAGCATTAAACTTCAATGGAGATAATTGATAATTCAGCCTAAAAATAACAATGTGTATAAGTTCAACAGATATCGAAAGCTTTCCCGTTTGTTATTCATAGAATGCAAAGCATTTCTAATGGTCTTAGCATTAAGTATTCTCAATACACATTTCCAGACATTCTAAATGATATTCGATATGTTGTTCTTCATTGTGAAACTCGTGAGGTTGTTTCAATGCGGCATATTTAAGAACCGATATTCAAAGTGTAATGAAAAGAAATCCATTGAAAGTTTTATTTATCATAATTAGAAGGATCGTCTTTAAGTCGAATACCTGTTGTTGTTCGATAAATTGTTGCCTCGTCCCTATTGCCAAAAAAACTGGAACAGTCGATTTAAACAAGGTTCTCTTGAAGCGAAGTTTTTACCAGCAAAATCTTTCACCATAGACAGGAACAAGTGACGATCACCTGGCGCCAGTTCCGAACTATAAGATATATGGATGCATAAGAGGTCGCTTCTGGTCTAGTCACTATCGATGTATGTGGCCTGACGTTATCCTGATGGAACACTATTCCTCTTCTATTGGCCAAAGTTGGCCACTTCTGGGCGATTGCTTCATTCAAACGTCATTAACAAAACAAGTGCGAATTATAGTGGTATATTATTCCCTTCCAATCCCTACAACAAAAACCGTTTTCACTTGACGTTATCATAAGTGAAACACTTTTCATCACTAGTCACAATCTGCTTCAGAATAGCTTCGATTTTGTTGAGATTTTTCATCAGCTATTCGCAGATGGAAATTCAGTCCATGAAATTTTCTTTCATGTTAACTCGTGTAGCACCCATACATCGAGTATCTGTTTGCACCTAGCCTTATTCAAGTGGTTACATATGTTTTTTTGCGGAATGTTCAACTCATGGACAGTCGAAACAGTGCTTAAACGACATTTCATTATTTTCACGACACTTCTCACAATTGGCCTCCTACAGCGCAGGCCAAAGAATATAGAAAATTCGGTTAACTTCAAAACGACGCATTTTATAATCAAATAATGGGAATAGGAAATTCTTTAAATATAGCGCAAATACACATTTTTTTTAAACAATTCGAATGTGAACGATTGACCCTTACCAGGCACCATTTAAGCGGCAGCTTCAATTTCTAACTTTCTAAAACATTTCAACAGTTCGACATTACAAATACGAAAATATATTCTCCACTTACTACCTTCACTTAAAAAAACAAATTCCCTTGCATCTCATGAAAGAGATGTGGGAAAATTATATTTGGACCCACTCAAAGGGACCTACAATTTAACAACCATTCCGAACGCCACAATTTAGGAACCATTTACTAGACTTGCCGATTACTCGACTATTTGAAGCGTTCGCCAGACAAAGACAATGTGTACAATTATTTATTTAATTATTTCATTATTCTTTTTGCATAATAACTCCATAACTTTACATATTTTAGTTAATAGTTTTGCAGATTGTGCTAACTGGATCGATAATGAATGAATATCGACTGATACGACTATTAAACTATTAAAGCTCCACATTGGGAAAGAGAGCGAGATAGGATAAAATTACGCTCTTGAGTGAACGTTGGAAGCAAGCGAAACTCAATCCAGGGCGAAATAAATTATCTATGCGTATTGTTTTTGCATCGGACACATCAAAGTGACTGCAGCTCAAATAATGACAGGTGGCTGTATAAGAGATTGAACCTGCGATCATGCAAGCAATAGCCGTGTGTGGTAACCGTCGCAAAAAGGTCGGTCACTTCAATTTTGTTTAATAGCTTTAACAGGCAACATTTATCAAACGTTAAACGCTAAACATAAAGCCTATAACTTTATGGCAGACAAAAAATATGGCATGACTACTATCTTGGTTTAGAATATTTTACCACATTCAGTAATTTTCTTCCGAAATTCTTCGGTATAACTTTTGGGCAAGCAAGATAAAAGTGTGAAATGGTGGTAGGTCAATATCCTTCCACTCTGAATAAAATATAACCGCAATGAAAAAAAAGACCGCAAGATATCGATTCATTACTTTACTCAATGTTTAACTGTGCCTATGGTCACCTTCCACCAGATTTTCTGCGCGTCTTGATTTCGGTTCACTAATTGAATTTTGAATAATGTGCTAATTTAAATCAAAGGAATTGATGTCCGAAAATAATCTTCTCACATGAAGCACATTTTACCTTGACGAATATACAAGCATTCATAACATCCCAATTAGGCGATATGAAGTGCAAATTTTAAGTTCATGACGAGTTTGTCCACTCTTTTTATGGGAGGAATGGGAGGAAAAGGTCCTCTGTCAACAGACAACGTTATCGAGATTTGATTGAGAACATTTTGTGCCTATAGTTGGTTTTATTGACTTTTACATTTTGCAACATGATGCAACGTCCTGTACATGCTGATGGTTGATAACGTCAATTGGGTAGTACTGTATTTTGATCTAATGCATGTAAACTTCATCCATTAGTTATAACCATCAAGTTACAGAAAAAAATCCTACACGTAACCTTTACATGAGACCATTTCATTCATTTCATTGAACCAATTAATTGGTTTCATTACAACTATTTGCGGCCGACGGTAATGAAATATTTTTCGACTTCTATTACTCTAACCAATGGTAATGGCTTTAGGCCAATTGTAGATAATTTCATTACAACTGGAAATTGTAAATGTTATTTAAAAAAAAAATATATTAAAATTAAGAAATTTCCTATGATATCGAGAAAAAATGAATTGAAATTAAGAGATACTATTTAATATGTAGAAAAAAATATTCTACATTCAAATTCAAATCTTCTATTTGATATTGGAAAGGAAACTACTAAACACCAGATTTGTAGTTTCAAACAAAAAGCTCTTAACTTGGTTTTTTCTGTACTCAATAACATATTAAATATCTAAATAAGAAACCGACTGAAGAGGAATGCATTTCAACGCCGATTGATTGACTGTATTTCAGTTTTTTTTTTTTTCATATTAATATTAAAATTTCAAAAATGTTCATATTTTAAAATTGCATATTATTTACATTTTCTTCCGATATTCACTCACATTAATTGAAAATTATCTTTCAAATTGCTGACTTCTCTCATTTACAATTTTATGGAATTTGGATTGTATTGGATAGATTTCCGTGCATTACTCAATAAATTCCACATAAAACTAATATAAAAATGACTGTTTATTACAGATATCACCAATAACTCATAATAACCTGTAACTCAGTATGATGTGGACGATCAAACATATATTATATGCGATATGACGAGTTTACTTACATCGTCCCGTTATTATTTACGCTGCTATTATTATGAATTTTAATCGTAAATCCTAAGAATCAAAAAGATATCAAAAGGACAATGAATTTCAAGCTGAGCCAGACTTTAATTTTTCTGGCTTATACTATTTTCACTCACTTCCTTTCTTCGTGAAGAAATATTTCATGTTCCTAAATAATTTATATTAGACGACTTCAAAAGATGTAAAGACGTAATTTTATTTAACGATCTAAAACCAATGTACCACAGTTGAATGTGACATTTTCACATTCCACTGCTTAAAAAGGATTGACGGCTCTATATTTTTCTGTTTTTGATCTAATTTCGAACCCACAACGCGCATTTCCATATACGAGTACATGCTCTTTACTGGTTGGTTATATACTCGTACACGACCTATTTTGTGCTATAATAATAGATACTTTCCAAAGGTTAAAGGTTAAAGATTGCAACCTAAACTTCAACGAAAATAGAGGAACCATTACAAAATCTATTAACTTTTGCAATAAACTTAACAAAACATTGGGATGTTCATGCAAGCATTTCGAGCAATCTGCATTTCGAGTATTAGGTGCCAGATCAAAAACTCTTTGAATTGACTTTCAGACTTCTTTTGAACTGTAGGCCCCATTTTATGAATCTATAGATATTGTGTACCTTTGAACAAAAAAACCTCTTTCTTTCAAGGAAGATGTGGACATAACAATTCGACAGTAGTACTTTTCCCAACATGATTTCTGTATGAGAAAAGTTTTCACAAATTGGGCTCAGTCATTGCTCTCAGTATATTCCAAAGAAAATGTGGTGTAGATTCATAACCGTGAAATAAACATATATTCACGGGGCAGCAATCATAGATAAAATAAGCCTACAGACGCTGGCAACTCTAGCGGCGAATGCGGTACAATCCCCATCGGATGTCGTCACAAGGTCGTCGGATTAACAGCAAACATTATATCAATTTAATGTATAATATGAATTACATTTAGTAAATGAATAGCTTACAGTTTCCTTGAGGTTAGAGAGTCTTCTAGAGATGTTTCCGTGAAATCTTATTATACAGAACGGTCTCTAAGATTTAGAAATGTCAACTAAATTCGTCAAATTTACGACGTTGCCCGTTCGACTTGTTAAACTCTTTCCTTAGTTACACGACATAAATATTCAAAAATGTAATATTTAGAAATAATTTTCAAGTCCACAGTCATAAATATTTTCAAATCTCACGTGACAATATGAGATGTAGAGATAGTCACCTCAGGTATCGTACACCGAACTTGGGAGGGAACATGTAGGACATAACAATCACTATTCGCATCCAAAAAATAATTTGAGGAAAAAATTTTATCAAAGTAACCGTGAAAGTAATACTATGCTTTTATAAGTAACGTCATTATAAAAAAATTTTTCCCTTCCACGAGAAAATTTTATAAATGACTGCTTCAAGTAGAATCCAGATATAAATTCCCCTCATTTTCCATATTTTATTATTTAGATTGCGTATTTCCCGAAATATAATCAGCTCTGAATATCAGCAATCCCTCCCCTTGTGGTCTAGTTGAGCCGGAATGAACCAATATTTCCCATCAATGTTTACCACAACACCATGGTCAAATCGCATTCATTTGGTATACTTCTTTCCAACTCAAACACATTTTGTATTCTAAACTAAAAGAATGAATCTACAGAAATATATAATGAAACTTAAACATAAGGATTTGCATACTTTTCAGTTGGTTTTCTATCTTCGGCATCGCTAACCAGCGGCTCCAACTCATGAAGTGTGGCTAAAATAGAACAATCACACATATAAAAATTGATTTCTTATGATTACAATAGATGTAGTTATGTTTGTGGGTTTGTCATTCAATTAAAGTTATTCAGTTTTTGTTTTTGTTACTACAACTTTGTATTTTGTACTTGAACAAAAATGAATATGGATTGGTATTAGTAATTAAGGTAGAGTAGTAGTAGTAGCAGTAGTAGAAGTAGTATTAGTATTAATGGTAATAGTAGTAGTAATAGTAGTAGTAGTAGTAGTAGTAGTAGTAGTAATAGTGGTACGAATAAGTGTTATACTTAGTATGTTTGCAATACGATACAACAATTTTATTATTTTTTTTTTTTTTTTTTGGTCGAATTTCCAATTTGTTTGATTAGTAAACAAATTAACAACAACAGCAAATTTGTTACATTTCTTTTGGCATTTCGGGTTAAATTACAGTTTATAGAAACCAAATGAAGGCCGTTAAAATTCAATTTACATTAAAGTAACACAAAAAATTAAGCTAATTATTCGTTCAAATGTTTAAACAGTTCGAAGAGAAACAGAGTTGGTCAGATATAACAAAACAAAAACTAAACAAAACGATTGCTAAGTTAGTTAGTAAATACAGAGAGACAAGAATCACTGGAAATTCAAATAAACTAAAACTTAAATAGATCAAGTTACGAGTAGGCAGAGATATTCAAATATAGAACGAAATTCAAAACCAATGGGTGAAATTTGGCAATGTTAGTCATACTAGTAGAATATCCAATAAAATGCAATGAAACAGTAAATTAAAATGACTTTAAATGATGAAATGCAAGACTCTATTCAAGCTAATTCTAACATAGTGATAAAATAAGGCTAGAGGGAAAGTTTGTTACAACCTGAATACCAAAGCAAATATTTTATTTACTTTCGAAGCATTTGTAATTAGTGTAATAAATTGATTACATTTAATGACTCAATCAGGGAATTTAATATAGGAAAATGTTTTCTTGCAGAACAAAATTACTATTGCAATTAGTTCAGAAATTATTGAAAGGACTTAATAGTGACGAATAAGACATTTTATGACATGAGTATATTTTGATATTTCCACCCATAATAAACAAAAAAATTGAGCACATTTCTAACACCTAATTCCAGCTTAAATTTAGCCCGAATACGTCACAGCACATTAGCGACATATATCGTATTTAATGGATCGTTTTAGGCTCTTTTTTAAAGACACCTTGAAAAATGGGTTAACTTAGCAGTTTTAGCAGAAAAATTTTCTTGTGGTATTTATACATAATTTTTTCTTTAAAATCGAGTTTATTAATACTAATTGAAAAGCAAGTGGAAAACTGAAAATTTGCGCAATTGGACACCACTATCAAAACATATTAAGTATGATTCACACTTGAAATAAATCTGATAGAAGTTCGATTATAACTGTGGTTTGTGAGAATGAAAAAATTCAGCTTAAATTGTACTTAGTGTCAGTCATCCTCCAATTTTTGTTGAAATCGGATAACAATTTAGTCATAAATTCGATTCAAGATTCCAATTCTGAGATGATCAGTGTCTATAATTCACCACCACAAACATATTTTGCCCTGAATCACAATGTAGTTTGGGGAATAATTAAATATATGGGGTATGTATATACAGGATGTCCGTCGGGAAGGTATACCACTTTGTTTGTTTATAATTTTTGATTAAATGAAAGAGAATGGATCTTATATCGATAAATGTTTTATTTAATGACGGCAATTATGTCTGGAATACAATATCAGATAAATGTCCGCCTCTGTTAGCCTAACAAATGCGAGCCCCTTTGAGCGCATTTTTCATTACATTCTCACACATTTCACGCGGTATTTCATTAATTTCATCACGAATATTTGGCTTGAGCTACTCAAGCGTTTCTGGTTCGTTTTCATAAACCTTGCTTTTCAGATATCCCCACAAAAAGAAGTTCGGAGCAGTCAAATCCGGCGACCGTGGAGGCCAATCAACATCACCATTTCTTGAAATAACTTGTTGTGGAAAGAGGTCTCGCAGTAATTTCATTGTAATCCTGTAAGTAAGGTCCAATGATTCCTCCTGACCAAATTGCACACCAGACTGTCACTTTTAATGGAGGTAAAGGTGACTGATGAATAATTTGAGAGTTTTTCATTGCCCAGAACCGACTATCTGTTTATTCACATATCCATTCAAATGCAAATGTGCCTCGTCACTCATTATGACTTTTTCATGAAAATCGGAGTCGCCATGGGCGAGCTGTAACATCCTATTGGCATATGTACGGCGGCATAAATGGTCTTGTGGAAGAAGCTCTTGTGTTAACTGAATCTTAAATGGAAACAAATGCAAATCCTTGTACCAAATTGTGGCCAAAGTTGTTCTTTGTAGACCAAGCTCCTGATCTCGGCGTTGAATTGAGGTTGATGGATTGTTTTGAAGATTTTCTTGAGCAGCAGTAATGCTTTCAGCCAATTTTGCAGTACGTTATGGTCCATATTCGGCCCCATCAGCTACATACCCTCTTTCTTCGAAATCATTCACTACACGATAAATAGTGCGTCTTGTTGGCACGTTGTTTCTTCTAAAAAGTTCAGTTCGTCACAGTAACCGATGATTGATTTTGATAAAATGTTTTAACGATTAAAACACGTTGGTTTATCGAATATTTTTCCATAATAAATTTGCCACGTCTCTACTTCACGACTGCCAAATAGGAATGTTTACCACAATGGCGGCAAAACAAATTAATATACCTTCCCGACATCCTGTACTTGGAGTATAACATAATATATGATAACCGGAGATTGTAATTGAGCGTTATAAATCACTCTTAAAAAGTTTTCGTTTCCGAAGACACCACTAAATTTTCTTTATTCTCAGCTGAAAAAAGTGTGAATGCTTAATATATTCCATTAACAAGTTGTCTAATTAAAAAACTCTCTATGTGAAGTTAAATATAGCAGAATACTACATGACTACATAGTACATAAAGCTTCGATCAGTTTTTCACTTAGGGCAATATTTAGGAATAGGGGTTGCTTCATTTTCATCAAAATTACAAAAATATATTGCAGAACAGCGCAAATTTAAAACTGTCACGCTTATTTCATATTTTCAGTTTGCTTCTACCTATGAAGCAAAATAGGGGAGCTAGAAAACGGTAAAAGTAAATACTTGTCTTAAATGTTAAACAGCCGCAAGAATTAAAACAAGTTATTGCATATTTTTGTATCAGAGCTATAGATTTGTAAACTAACAGATTTGTGCGCTATGTGTGCTGTGTATCTGTATTTTTAAATCCACAATGGATTTCTATATAACTGCACATCTAGTTTATCAGAGCAAAAATTTTCATTATTCAGCTCTATGTTAAATAATAATTTTTAATCAATAATTTTTAATCAAATACTAAAGATTAAATTAAGCTGATTCTTATATAATCGCACATTTTCAGCGAATTTAGCAACAACTCTTTTCGCAGAATATCCATGTCGGTAAGACTTGATACTTTATGAAATCCTTCAATACTAAAAAATTCACAAATTTGTAATGTAATTTGTAATCAAAGAAAAGAGTTCCCGATTTTTAATTTCCATATGCCCTTTTTGTTCTTATTTGAAAAAATTTCACAAAAGTGCATCAATTTTGTCTTAAAATTTCTATATAAATACTGTGAACATGATCTTTTCTTATTTTTCAAATTTCATTGGGGACACAAAATATGCGATGTTATCCTCCAAATACTTGGAAGACATTACAAATCGAAAATTAGCAATTTTATTACACTTCTGTGAAACAATTTCAAAAAAAAAAAAAAAATCTAAACATTTTCTTTAATTCATAAAAACAAAGAAAATAAAACTTGGAAATTGGAAATACTTCTTCGTTGAAGTCCCCTTAAGACATGTAATCAATGTACTACCTGAACCTGTTTTTTTAATGTGTTACAAAGTTATGAATAATTTTGTTGCAATGATCTGCATTTAGAAGGTTTTATTCAGTGCAAACATTTAAAATAATTAATTTTCGAAATAAATAAATGTTTCCTAAAGTGGAGATGTTTGCGCTTTCCATTGGCTGAAAAATTGGGAAATTTGGTTCCCAAATAGATGATGTTCTTTTCCATAAAAAATGAAATCTAACATAACTTTGCAAAGTTTTGTTATTGTTGCTGTCTTCCGTGTGGTTCTGAAAAATAGATTTCTTACGAATTTTCCTTTCGTGTCGGTGATGTCGATTTCAAAATGTAGAAAAATTTAGCTAACATCTTCACACGTAGTGCCACTGGATATAAAGTTTTAGGTGTGACGTTCAATACCATAACTTATAAGAGTTGCCCCAAATGTCTTTGATGAAGTTTAACATCACGTTTGATATAGCAAACGTTATCTCATCTGTCTATCGTTCATATGAGTCTTTCAAAGATATCCAAAAAACAAACACTAGTTCGAAATGATAGGTTGATCGAATAATTGTTTGCTGTTAACAAGCGCTGCACCTATCTGACCGCATGCTTCCTATTCCAATGCTCTTGCATTATATTTTCCACTCATTCACATGAGATGTTACCAGCCTCAGCAATCTCGAGCGGCTTCACTTGCCGATCCTCCAATACCATTTCATGGATTTGGTTAACAATTTCTGGATTTGTGATCTCTCTCTGATGAGCTAGCTTTTCGTCAGCAAAAATGCTCAACCATCAGCGCATAAATTTAGTATTTAATTTTTTCGACCATAAGTTTCAAAACCCCAGAAAACTGATCAGACCATTTTCTATAAAAATATATTGTTTTATATTTGTGATATAAGTAGTTGAAATTTATGAACAAAAGCCGATGTTAGTGTGAAACTTCAGTAGACTTTGTCGAAATTCTTTGGCACCTGATTGCTCAAATCTTAGTATGATAATAACTATCTTCTGCAAATGTGCAGCGCTTAATAGTTGTCATAAACACAATGCAACAAAAATACGTTCTTAGAGCCGAACATGTGCTTTACAGAAATATCACAAATTTTCTGTTTATTATAGTATTAACGCAACATATATTATATAACATTGTTCAGTACATGCACAAAGAAGTTCAGGATCCTAAAAATTTTAAAATTTTGATAAAATACAACTTAGCATCTAGCAAATTGAGTTGATACTATTATCGGCTACTATTATCGTCATCATTAAGGCAGGTAGAAATTACTCCAAATCAATTTCAAACATCCGCATTTTTCAAAAGGCTATAACAATTTAAAAAATACATATATATACATATATTTATAGTCTACGATATATGCCGCAATCGTTTGAAATACTATTGTCCTCATTAGCTCACATATAGTCATTTAAATTTAAATTCAGTTTGAAAATTTCAGTTTTTCCACATTATCTTCTCACAATACACTGTGCAACAATGTAAAGAAAATATAAAAAAAGGACTGATTTCAGTTTCTGTAGAGCAGAACATGAGTGACGCTACACCGTTACAATGCTCAGTCACAGATTGTACTCGTTTATATTGATACATTATATTGATTCTCTACTGGCCATGAAAGTGATATTCAAAAAGCCAAGTCAAATGACTTTTAAGTGGAATCTAGGTTCATACTAGATTTTGTATAACATAATAAAATACGGGGCTTTTTCTATTTAGAAATCTTTGAAAAAAAAAAATTCATAAATAATAAAATTCTAAAAAATTGTCTTATTCATAGCATTATTGAAAAAATGTATGTTAGAACGATAGCTTTAAATTAGTGACCCACAATTCCTATCCAATTCGGAACGCGCCAAAAAATTGATCGATTGACGCAACATTTTAAAATTTGTTTACTTAAAAATTATGTTCAAACTTCCACTTTTGTGATATAATGGATCGGATGAGATGAAATAATATATTTTACAATACTTGAACTTAAGATCTCAACTAAAAATATCACCAAAATCCGATTAACGCAAAAACAAAAAACACAAACGTTCGCATGCTCCCGCTACCGTAAAAAAAAAACTTTCTAGGAAATAAACAATTCAACGCAAATGATACAGACGGACCGGGCCCTTGTCAGCGCCTGGCGTCCCTTGTTTATATTTTTTTGTATGTTAAGCTTCAACAACAACAGCACTTACTTGAATTGCCTAAAAAAGTCAATTTGGCTAAGAAGCATTTTTAGTTTTTAAGTAAACACAATTTTTTCGAGTATAAAAGAAGACTATTTTCAGATTATCACTTGTTCAGAGTCATAAAATATTTGGACTTGAACGCATTTTCAAACAATTTCGTTCTATATATGGAGAAGAAGAAGAAGAAATGGGGATGAAAATAGGCGCTTAAGGAAAAGTAACTGAAAAGCCACCATCGCAAATAAAACTCAGGATATTTTAAAATCTCGATGATGGTTAAACACAAAGAGAGGAAAAAACGAACGATGGAAAGTTCCTTAATGGAAATGATATTATTCTGTCTGCTGCCAGAGGCTTAGAAAGAGAGCTTAGAAACTCCATAATTTGGCGGATTTTGGAGATACTATTGGAACTACAGCTCCGGGTCAAATGAGTTTGTTTCGCAATTGACCGATTTTTTACTTTCATTTTTGCTGTTCAACCAACTACTTTAAACAAAAGTTTAGTGGTTAGAGAAGGTGTTTGCAATGTCACCACGATTTACACATATAAAACTTCAACTGCGTTAAGAACTAAACTAAGTAGATTCTAAATCGTTAAGCTAAGCTGGACTACGTAACTATCTAGATGGGTAGTATGCTATGGCGGCTACATGAACGACTATCGCATGTTTTTGTCTTTGTTATTTTATAGTGAATCTACGAAAATTTTGACTTTTGACTCCTGAACCTCGCGCGAGAGAGCCACTTTTTGATTTAGTTTCCAGAATTGAGAATAAAAACAAGTACTTCTATGAAATCAATGTGTTCTTAGTTATACTTAGGTTATTAGTTTTTGTTTGTAATTTCTTTTGGTTGTTATATGAAAAGTTAATACAATTTCAAAAGGAACTTGTAAGGAAATCAAATGAAAGAATCTTGTTGTTTCTCTTTTTTTCTTTTAAATGTTTAGATGTTTTTTCTTTTTTTTAGTCAAATAGTAAAAGCGACAAAACTAAATGGAAATGTCTGTCGCACCTTCTTTTTGATTTGTTGTACGTTTTTTATGAACGCTTGGCATTGCGGCCAGCATGGAACGATCGTGTTGGTGCTGGGAGTGGTGCTGTTGGTAGGCGTGTTGGCCTCGAATCGCACCCAACGATATGGACTTTTTCGGTTGGAACTGTTGTTGTTGTTGTTCTTTGGCTGTTACTGTTGTTTTTTGAACGCCTGGCCCAGACTGATCTCGTATTCTACGTACGTTGGGCCAAACGAATTGCAAACGATACTCTGTGCTCAATTTTGAGATGGTCTTTTTGAATAGGCCATTCGACTCACCCGCCTGAAAAAGAAAGACAAAAGAAACAAATATAGATAACAATTCGCATTTCACACAGATTCACAAATAAATAATCCAATATTGTGGTCACCATCATCATCGCCATCCGGAAGGATTAGTCAATTTCCGATGGAGTTGGAGAAAAAGATAAAAAAGAATGAAAAAAAAAAATAGAAGAAAAGAGAGACAGACAAAATACAAGTATTTTTTGGTAAATTTATAGATTAATTAAAAAAAAAAACTATGATAAGATGTTTGGTTAGTTAATACAAAAATTTATTACAAATTCAGAAATTACTATTAATATTAACACGAGAAGTTATCTGTATGGTAGTGGTCTCGTGTGTTTTGTACAAAGTGCTCACAAGGATACGAACAAAAGCATTCAGGAGAGAACGTTAAACGCAGATATACAGTAATAAAATGAAGTAAAACTGCTGAACAGAAATTAACACAACATGCAAAAACATAAAACTAATGTGGAGAAAAAAGTGAAAATCAACTCCCCAAGACTATGCGAATACAAAACTGCAAAGACGGGCCCTAAATGTAACAAAGAGATGCAGAGCATTGAAATACACCTTCAGAATTTCATTCGTTAATACATAATTAACTCAACTGAGCACAAACAGGCACCACGCTTATTCCGAGGTGGCATAAAAAAGTGTGCCAACTTTTTGGAATTGCGCAGCCAATCACAAAGCATATATTATTTGATTTCATAACTTAAAAAAACTCTGAATTGAAGACTGATATTCATAAATTAAGTTGGCTCGAAAAAATATATTTTTTCAAGGAGTTCCAAAAAACGCTCTTTCTAAGTTTTACCGTTCAACTTTGGGTACATCAAGATTATATATAAGAAAAGTTGCTATTAAAAAAATACAGATTTTTTCTACACCTTTGCCGTTTAAACAGCGAAGCGTAAATATAATCAACTTTCCATAAGCGTCAATTTACATTTTGTAACCAACAACTTAAATCAGCAACATTTTTTTCTTATAAAAATAATTTTTCCAGCTTTGAACTTGGTTAGAAGGCACACTAAAATCGTGTAAAAAGGCACTTTGCATATTTTTTATTTCCACATTCCCCTTAATTGACAAACAAATGTTGAAAGTGCTACAAACTTCTTGCGTTGTGTACTTGTACGGACACTTTCTTTCTTCTATTTAATCAGATCTTTCTTTTATGACCACAGTCAATGGAGTAGATGTGCCATAAAGGCCCTCCTCACGGACATCATATAATAACGTTTTCCTTTTCTAGTGAAAATTGAACGTTTCGTACCAACCTTTAACAACTGTGTCCACTATTGGGTAGTTTAAAAAATACACACGAGTTATGTGAGTGATAGTTTCATGGACGATGGACCTGATCATCACCATGTAAAAAACCCCTTCTTATATTATAGGTTGTAGCAAGTAGATATACTCATTTGAGTCCTCACGGAGTATATATGTATATTCTTGATCTTGGAAAAAGTGTATATCGTTCTATGCATATCTGGCCGACTTATTCATACAAGGATTGTGCCCATCTCCAGAAAAAAAGGAAAACTTTCAAGTTATTTCTTCAAAACTTTTACTAGAAAATTAAAAGGAGCATCTCAGGTCATATACCTCTTGGTCAAATCATACATCAAGTAGTCGGTCGTGGTTACTGAGAACAATCAATTTTCAAAGGAAAACAGATTAAGTCAATATACCATGTATGTGAGAAACTACCACAAGTGGACGATACCGACCCTGTAGGAAAAAATGCCCGCAACAAATTTACACCCACATTTAGAAAAAAACGAAGTTTCAATCTGCAGCTTTATTGCTAATTAAAAATAATTTACGATGGTAGCTGATTATATGGGGAACTAATATCCCAACTCTTGCACTTTAAAAACTTGTTAAAATCGATGAAAATAAGGCAGGTGTTATGAGTAGAACAAAGTTAAGATAGTAAGTAAGATTACCGATTTTACGCCACTTTTACACTTGTTTATGGTCCCTTGCATATTTCTGGCATTTTAAGGACCTTGTGCCCTTTCAATGTACTTGAAATTATTTCCATGATTGCATATTGTTAGCACAGCGAACATACCAAAATATAGGAATGTGGCCTTTTGCCGGAACCGTTGCAACTTTTTTAGAAAAAATTTCATTTGTATGATGTTTTGGCGATCTTTTGGGATCTTTTTCTCATGAATTTTTGTAAAGTTCGACAAAGTGTCTGAAATACAGAATGATAAAACTTCGTTCTAAACTATCTTGAAATGGTTACTCTTAGTTTCACAAATGATAGTTTTCTATTACAATAAGCCATTTTATGAACGTTGTCACATCACTTCAGCACTAAGACCTTGCGCCAGTGTCACATGTTATACTTAATTATTAGTATGACAATGCTTTAAATTAACCGCACATTTTCCCATTCATTCGCACGCGGTTTTGTACCAAAAACGGTTAGAGCTACACTTTACGATAATTCGAACACACGGGTCACTCTAAAGTGCATCTCGCATTATTCCACTTTAGTGTCAGAAAATTTTAGCATTCTATCAAATGTTTACTAAGAATAGGCTACAATTTTACCAACAACAACTATAAACTTAGTAGAATACCCTCAGTTTGAGGAAAATGTTAATCAATTTCCACCCGCATGAATAATGTTTGAGTTCCCATCAAACCAATTTCGAGGAATGACATAACGTATATGTAGTAGGCACGTCATAAATTGCGTTTTCATATTCTTTAATTCAATTCAATTTTTTCTAAAATGTGACACATCTGCTTTTATGTTGTTGAAAGATTAAAGTAACACTAAATAATAAATTTAAAGAAGTAGTCTGAATTGCTGTTTATTCACCATTACTGACAACGCCAACAAACAAACAAAACTATGTTGCTGTCGAATGACTTAGTTCGAATAACTCCTGATAGGTCATCCAAAAAAACATGCTTGCTTGTCAACTACTGCTACTGCACACACTTTTCATTTGTATTTATTCCAGAACATTTGTCTTACAATAACAATTATACGTACAGACATTTATTCGAAACCCCTCCAAAATTTTTCTTTCGCCCAAGGACAGAGTCTTTCAGTTCAAATTTAATACATCTTTTTCATCCGTCACTTACTTAATTTAACTTGAATATATTTCATTTACAATTGCACTTTCTGTGATTTATTTCAATTGAATTATTTTACGATACAGTGCTGAATCGAATCAGCTGGAATCTGTCCGGCAATATTCGTTTAATATACAATGCGATAAATTCTCATTAAATTATTCAGCCGCCTGTAATCGAGCCTAGTGACAGCTGTTTGACAAATGCACTTTGCAACACATCTCGGTCAAGTATTGGGTTTGACATGCAGCAGACCCGAATGCCGGCCTCCGAGAAAGGTGCCAAAGGAGGCAAAGGGGCCAGTAAGATTGATTACGCTGCCGCTGCAACAGAAATTGTAAGCAATGTAATAGACCATAGAACTGACAACAATTTTAAATTACAAAGAAATTACAAGTATGTCGAACAAGTGGAAAGACGCCTTGTCGAACATTGTAGACCGGCTAGAAAGAGATAACGAGGATGGTACGGCCACTCTTCAGTGAACATGTGTGCTCAAGGAAAATAATGCTGGCCTCAGCTCGAATGGTATCGACGCATGCAGCAATGTGTTCACCACAAAGCATGGGCAGGACGCGGAGGACAACGACGAAAGCACTTGAGAGTTGTAAAACCCTTATAATCTATAATCACAACAAGAATACAACAAAATATAAAATCGATATATACAGGGTGGTGCACGAATCGTGCTACGATATAACAGTTACTGTCTATGGGGACCGTTATTTAAAGATGTTGAAGGAGTTTTTTACCCAGAACTGCGCCAAAAACGTATCCGCTTCAATAGCATTCGGTTCCAGCAGGATGGAGCAACTGTACACATAGCCAGATCCGTTATGGCGGAAATCCAACGAAAATTCCCAAACAAATTAATATCCAGAAACTTTACTTTCCGCTGGCCCCTAAGGTCATCTGACACGACTGCATCAGACTTTTTTTGTGGAGGCGTACAAAACTAAACCAAGGAATTTGACTGAATTGAAGCAGTCTATCAAAACAATAATTGAGGCGATCCCGCAATGAATAATTTTCTGATCAGGTGTAGCATATGCGTAAATGAGCAAGGAGGTCATTTACAGTTTATTATCTTCAAAACCAATTAGTTATATAAAATAAAATTGAATTTTCTGTAATTCAATAAAAAAAATAAATGAAATACATTGATTAAAAAACAACTTATTTGAATTTCTTATTGTAGCACAATTGGTGCGCCACCCATTACGACAAAGTAGTAGTTAAGAGACAACATCAACCAAAGAAAACAGAAAGAAAAAAAGAGAGCTTTAACGAGAAAATTATAAAATCGTTATTAATTTAAAGAAAGAAACTAAGAAAACGACATTACTTTATTTTGCATCTTTACAACAAAATGCAAGCGAAATATAATAGAAAAATGTTGTGAAAATAGAGCAAAAACAAACGAAATTCCAAATCAATTTGATACTTGCTGTCAAACCATTGGCATGTAATTCTGTGACAAAGGCATGCATGATAGCTTCTGAATGCGAACACAATTTTCGGGTTCGTTCAATTCGAATGAGAACTCAAAAAATCCGCTAAAGAAAACGCCAAAGTAACGGCTAAAACGCAAACACTCACTTACACACTTACACAGTTGTAATAGTGTACATAGTAGTATGTATGTATCGTTTGTTTGTTTAAGTGTGATCGTACCGACTGTACGCTAACATACCTGTTTCGTTTCCGGTCCGTCCACTTCCGTTGGTATAGCATAGGCCCGTCCATTGGGCACGGCTGGAGGACCCTCGGATTTACTGCGCCTCGAGGGTGTACCATTGCGTTCTTCCGACTGCAACGACACGAGAAAAAGAAAAAGTCTCGCTGTTAACTTCAACTGCAGGAGTGGTATGCAAGCATGCACAAACGTATATGTGCATACTCGCACTCTAGCAAGCCCATTGAAATTTATAAAATTAGCCATTTTATTTTGTATATCGCACATAAATGTCAAGTATGCTCGTATTTTAATTCACAATAAGCGCAAAGAGTATGGTGAGGGATGATGAGGGGGGATACGGCTGTTAAGAGAGATATATTTTATATAAAGGAGCGTGCGTATGTGAGCATTAGTGTGTCCTTAAAGTGTTAACAAGCCATAAATTTTGCATACACGAAAATGGCCAAATTATAAAAGCAACCAACACACCACAGCAAACCACAGTGGGGAGCTGCGATTATACTATGGATACTATATGTAGTAATTAATTTTGTTTCATTGATCTAATTTATTTTAATTATTCCTGCCGGGCATGAAGCAATTTTTTTCTGTTAATTTAATTGAGGTTTCATAAATCTTTTATTATTTATTACACCAAATTCTGATCAGAATTTTCGTAGAGCACAAGACAGAGCTTAGAAAAAAAGTGGCATTTACACACTATGAATCAGCAAACCGATCAGCTGCACTAAACAAGAAAAGAATATTTTGCTCTGGAGGGATTTCTGAGAAAAGCAAAATAGAAATATTCCAACTGTTCAATTTAATTTCAATCAATTTGTATCTGGTACCAAATATAATCGGTTATAAAAGACAGGAATTTAAAGGTGAAAATCGGTTCTAAAATTCGAATTTTTATTAAAGCATTATGGTGATCGGTATCAACATTTAAAAAAAAAAATTTTACAAATTAAGTTGCTTTTTTCCTTCGTATTATCACAATCACCAGTTGTAATAACTACAATTTCCCATCCGAGGCATATATTCCTGAGCGTCGTAGAAATATTTGTCGATGTATTACGACCGTCTGTGTTTGAGTCTATTAAAATCACGATACATACCGAACAGCTTGAACAAGGAATGTTTCATAATCGTGGAAAGGCAAGGATTCAACGAACCCAATTCCATAAATATGGTAATTTTCATTATTTTATATATAATTTTATTGCCTTTTATGCAAGAAAATAATTTTTAACAAATAAAACAAACGTATGCCAAAACGTTGCTAACAATACTCAACATTTCAAATAATTTGTAGAGAATTGTATTCAATCTATCCCAATTTCATCATAAAATCACATTTTCACCACATCGCGATTACTACTTCAAAATAAAAATACAATATTTCTCCTATAACAACTGCATGCTAATCTCACTAGTTCCGATCAAGATTTGAAACATTTCTGGATACCAAAAAGTGATTAAATAAATGCGTTTTTCATTTCAGATGTCCTCTTTTGTGCTGAATTAATATACGTTGGCATTGTACAGATATTGAAAAAATCGGTGCCAATTTACATATATCCTTTTCAAGGACCACCTTAATGAACGGCGTATTTTTTGAAAAATACGAAGAAAGTGAGTTTGTGTTAGTAAAGCACGCATATTTTGCATGTAAAGAGGGTTCATTTGGCATTCTTGACCACAATGGCAAAATAAGTCCATTATGAAAAAAAAAAAAATTGCCCCATAAAAAGTCTAAACCCACCCCTAAAAAAAAGTAATACTTTGCGATATTCTCTTAAAGAAATGTTTTCTCATTAATAGTAATAAAATTAAAAGTAATATACGGCATAAACTGATAAATATGGAAAAGAAGCATTCCAGTTCATACACTTCTGATCATGTCACACACATCTAATTATGAAGAAGGTGACTCAACTATTTCATTTCGCTCATATACGAGTAGTTACATCAGAAGAAGACGCTTTCGCCACGTTCATTTACATTGCAGTGGCCCGGTACATGACATTGTGAACCGCAATCCATAGTAGTGAGTATGTAAGCTACGAAATTGAAATTTTAAAACAGGGTGGCGCACGAATCGTGCTACTGTCACCTGTCAATGGAGACCGTTGTTTAAAGATATTGAAGGAGTTTTTTATCCAGAACTGTTCCAGCAAGATGGAACTATACAATAACAAACAAATATAACAACGATAACGTTGATTAAAAAAACTTATTTGAATTTCTTATTGTATTGTAATTGGTGCGCCACCCTGTGCCTACACTAACAATAACATTGATTAAAAAAAAATTATTAGAATTTCTTATTGTATTGTAATTGCTGCGCCACCCTGTGCCTAGCTCTAGAAATGGATATGGAAAAACAAATTTGTGGATGGTTATGAAACAAAACAGCACATAAATAAATTGTTGATGAATAAAGCGTTCACACTTAATGTGTCACTTGTCACTTTATGACATTATAATCCGCTATTTACTTTTATATTCTTCTTGTTCTATTCTTTTACAAATGTAACACTAAACAGTCGTATTAACATCAATATTCACAACTAATAAAGTCATTATCACTCATCAATTAAAGCTTCCTATTTTAATATAAAGAAGGTAATCGATCAAGGCAAGTCTGTTTACTTCTACATAAATAAATAAAACAGTATGTACATGAAAGTTGAAACACTTTTCGAACAATTTTTTCTTAACATAAAGTATTTTATGACAATGTTCACATGTAAGTTGTAGTAAGAAAGAAATCCATTATTTTTGCACGATATTGAAGGATTTATTTAGCACATTTAAAATGATTCGATGTAGGTCAAAAATACAATTGGAAAAGAAACTGGGCCAATTGATTTTTACAAGTTTCTCGTGAAGCGAATTTTTCACAGCAAAATCATTTGCAATGTGCAGCAACAGCTCCAACCAAGCTTCTGGAGCTTTTGATGACTCACTAGCGATCTGTGTGACCTAGAGTTGTCTTGATGGGATATAATTCCCCTCCTATTGGCCATAGGAGGCGATTTCTTCCTTCAACAAAAGTCCGAATAAGAGTGTGTCAATCCTAGCTTGGCTGCCATTGGCGCAGGATCATCGCAAACTTTTCATCACCAGTCACCACCCGTTTTAGAAATGAGACGACTTTGTTGTAATTCAGCAGCAATTCGCAGACGGAAATTCGATTTGTGAGATTGTTTGATTTGGCTTGTATGGCACACATGCATTTTTCTGCTTTTTCTTTTTGCTGAACTTTGTTCATATTTTTAGTCGCCTGGCTGGTTCCACATATTTTCTCTTTGCTAGTGTCCATCTTTGACCCACCCTCAAACAAGTCAAGAGTACGAAATCGTATCTTTTTAACTCCATGATAATCAAATTTATATAGCACCATATACAGATAACTAAAACCATCTATGGAAGAAATAATGGGTATCTTTTTACTATACTAGGAAAGACATTGACTATCATTTCTTACAATTGATCAAAGCAGTTGACCATCGGTCCCGTGCTAAATACTCAAAAAGAAAAGATATTTTTCCTCGAACACTACCAGTATTACTGAATGGTCTTATTTTAATATCCATCAAGTTTTTGATTTTAAACTTCTTAAGGAAATAGGCAACAGTAATCCATGCCAATGAGAAAGCGTTTTATTATGTTGGCATTAGTGAAAGTATATAAGAGTTAAAAAGGAATCGGTATCGGCCTTAGCCGGTCTAAATTGTCAACAAATGTATTTTTTGGCTATGTGTGTTTGCTGGTTAATGGTTTCGTTTTCTTGTTATATTTGCGGAAGGTTATTTTACAATTGTTGTTTTTCCATTAGTGTCAGGGTCGCTATTATTTTTATAGCGTTAAATACTGCCAAATCGGTGTATTTCAAGAGAGATTTGAATTAAAAATAATAGGTGCTGATATTGACTTTGCAATGTTAATTAGTAAAGAGAGCACTTAAAAGCCATTTCCGTGAACAATTTTATGTTGTTAACAAATCAAATGAACTAACAAAAAGTTAAAAAAAGCATTTAAAGTGGACCACAGAAATTAAATTTTGTTATCAAAATATCTGAAATTTTACAAGTGGAAATTAAGAAAGGGTTTTCCAGGATATTTTGAGATGTTATATAATAGTTAAACAGATTTTTGTTAGTATTAAAATATGTTACAAATTAAATCCTCAAAAATAATTTTTAATACCAGCCCTTTTGAGACCTCTTGCTTTTTGATGACTACAAATATATAAAACCTAAACTCCACACCCTACTTGAGACTGACGGAAGAAGTGTTACACTAATATATTAATTGCACGGTTTACAAAATTTATAATTGTTAAGAAACACTTAACGTTTCATTTGTGTAAGTTTATATATATATTTTTTCTGACTTTGGACAGGATTGAGCTACAAAATTTATTCTATGTATATCACAAAAATCAAAGTTGGATTAGTAATACAATCAGCAATCTGACTTGAAAAACCCCGGTATCTATCTTGAGATGTCAAAATATGTTCAGAAAATCACCAAATAAAAAAATCACTAGAAAACAAAAAAAAATATATCTCTATATCGTGTGAAAAGTGACCAAAATTTGTGAGATTTGGAAAAAGCGATAAAGAAATAGTAAAAGATAAATGTGTCAATATCTCAGAAACAAATCAAAGAAATTGGAAAAGTTCGTATCAAAATGTTTAGAAAAAAAACACTGAAATTCAGAAATGTTCGCATTAAAAAAAACGGGGTGTACCATCATGAAAACGTCGAAATTTTCGTAAAAACATGTGCGAAAAATGTTCAAATGAAAAATTCGCAAGATAAAAACAGGTCAACAAATTGAGCATATAAACTTCAAATAATTAACCTTTGCATAAAATTTTTCAAACTGCTTAATATAAATAATTGATAAAATACAAAAATGTCTCTATCCCAAAAACTAATTGTATCAAAAAATATTCAAAGAATCCACCAATAGAAACTAAAAGGTGACTGCATCTCAAAAATGCGCCGTCCAGTCGCAAAAATTACCAACCGGAAGATATTTAAGGTGGTTGGAAAAAGCGAAATTTTATCTAAATGAAAAAAATCAAATACTGGTTGGAAAAAAGTGATTGTTACTAACTGCCTTTAATGTAACATCAATTTCGATAATAACCATTTACAAACATAATGGTTCTGTCATTTATTGGCAAATTCTTTCGACATAGACATATTTATCACACACTAGGGAATAAATTAATATTTCGAACATATTTTCCCATACTCTTTGAGAGAAGATTGTGCATTTGAATAAATACTATGACTGTTAGTAAAAATTGTTTAATTAGTAAATAAATGCCATCCTCCCACCGCACGTGTGAAGTTTCACTTCTACCGCATATATTCATGATAGTCTCCACTTTTTTGTAAACAGTATCAATATTTTATTCCATTCCAAGTTTTCAGATTTCATACACTGTTGTTGTGCTCATAAGTTTCTGTGTTGGCAAACAGCAAACATCTGCTTGTGGCCATGTCCACCTGTCCTTACATGCCCACACTCTCGCAAAACATTGCAAAGAGCACAACAACAACAGCGAAAACATACAAACGAAATAAAACGCCTTTTCTGTTTGTTGCTGCTGCCGCGTTCCTTACACTCACATTAACAATGAAATATAATAAAAAAGTACAAAAAGTACACGAGTGCAAGTACATTGGGTACTCTTCGTTTATATTTGGTTCCTCAATCTTTCCGGTTTTTGTTTTTTTGTTTTTTTTTTTTTTTTGTATTTTATATTTTGTATTTTAATTTTTCCACATGTTGTCGACATGAACAAGGACAATGTAATAAATTAATGAAAACTTATGAATGCATTTGTGGATGTGCAAACATATGCAAACATACATGCACATACATAATAAACATTTCAATTAGAATGAAATGTCAAATTACGAGATTTTCCCGCAATTCTTTAGAATTACTGAACTGCATAAAAATATCCTAGTATGGTGAAAATTTTAATTGGATCGTTTATAGCCAACCTTTGCAGTTCATATTATGCTCTAGTTAAAAAGTCGTGCGCACGTTAGTTTAAGCATAAGGACATTTAATGAGATGTCATAAGTTTTGTTTTTTTTTTTTTCTTTTTTGTTTGCTCATTAATTATGGTTCTGATGCGAAATGAAATATAATCTAAAATTATACACAACTAGAACTGAAATGCGACCAACTGTTCCGGTACATATTATCTTTATCTTTATATAGGCAGTTTTTCCCAACGATTTCGTATCACTTGTAACGCCTGCGGATGACCGCATCGCGTAAGATATATTGACTGATTGCCAAATAGATGATCTCTCTTCTCAAACATAAAATATCTTTATTGACTATTTTTTTCTATCTTTCATAATTTTTCAATAACCTCACAAAAACCGTATTTAGTGCGGTCCATAGAAAAGGCATACGATATAAATGGCTCTTAACTAATTCGATTTATTTCTTTTAATAATTTTATTCAGTTCAAGTATTTAAATCGTATTTATTAATGTACTATTGCTAGTATGTAAGCAAACTTAAATATCCATAGACTAAATAAATGAAATGAAATAATCAGATGGTAATGGAAATGAGAAAAAATAAATAAAAAGAATGGTAATAAAATTGTTAAAAAAACAAAACTGGAAAAATCGCATTATCCAGAGTTGAGTTTAGTCCTTATATACAAATTATTTTCCTAATGGTTCGACTCTAACCACTTGTGATTCTTAGGTCTTAGTATTGCAAACAAGGTACTAACTCATCACCGGATAAATGGACGCGCTAAAAAGTCTAATTTATCGACTTAGTTAGTTCTTTCCAATGTACTCTCCTATTTTTTGGTCTGTAAGAAAAATCATGTGATTAAGGATGCTTTTCTGGATCTACCAACTGATAACGTAAATTGATTTTAATTAGCGAATTGTCTTAACAAAAGAGCTTTTTCCTACTTGATATGTTTAGTATTTAGTGAGACATTTTTATGCAAAATTTCAGCTTCATATCTCAATATGTTAATTCTCTATAGAGCTCTTAGCGTACACTCGGTTAGGAGATTGAACACAGTCACAAGGACTAATGACTTAGTTGGAGTTAGCAGCAAGAGCAGTTTATTCGTTATTGTTATTGAAATTTCACAATATCTTGCGTGTTATTGTCCAAACGTCTTAATAAATCGAAACTTATTAGAAATGTCCATATTTCTTGAAAAACGTTTAATATTACCGAAGGTTTAAATATGCTCTTTCTAATTTGAATTATGATAACTATTTATAACAGTGGCTATTATGTAGTATCTTATCTTAAGTGCAGCAATACCAGCTAATCATTTTCATAAGTTTGAATATTTTATATTTGACCTTTCCATCATTCTATTAGCTTTCCAATGGCATATATCACATATTTGATTCCAAAAAACAAATATTAGAAATTAAGAGTCTAAATTAATTGACCAGATATATACCTTGATGAAGTATAGTTATTATTGGCATAGAATATTATAAATTTTTCACACAATTGCATTGAAATCGTCAAAGGATATAACTACGGTGCATTCCCTTCCCATGACGGTGTTTTCCGGAATCTAGCTATGTAGGCTGTTGTGGCAATCGAAGATTCTCAGAGAGGCAACTAATACTCGAGTGTTGCTATTGTGTGCCACTATGATATGAAAATATAATGAAATGTGATTAAAATTTAAAAATTTAAGAAAAACGAAACGAAAGCTAATACAGCATAATAATTTGGTCAAATCGGTCAATAAAATCTGCAACTAACACACAGACATTGTCTTGAAGAAAAAATCAAAAAGTAACAACGTAATAAAGTAGTGCATTTGAGCTGTAGAGCTACTGCAGCTACTTTTGTTGTTTTCTATACAATGGAAAAAGCGAATCATCTGTTCACTAAACATTTTTTTAATTCGAAAATACATTATTTAAACTCAGCGACTGTTTGAAAAGTGTTATGCCTACCGGGCACTGAAGATGCAGAATGTACTGGAGTACGAAAGAAGTTTTTACACCAAAAACCATCACAAAATCCTGTCAATTATTCTCAATTATCGAAAAATGAAGTTCCACAATATAGCTTCCAGGTTGAAGATGTCAAATGCATACATTGTTATGATTTTACAAGAAAAAAAAAATACTTTCCTTTGCTAAAAATGATTCCAAGAGCGGTCTAAAATGACGTAAAGCCAATAAAAATAATTTGAATTTTGCGGTTTCGGACAATAGCCTAAATATAGTTCCACCACAAAACTATCGAATCGAATCAGCAGTTCGCTAAGTGGGTAACACCTAGTGAAAGTTTAAAAATAAATGTTCAAAAATTACTTTTTTATCAAGACAATCTACTCGAATTTGCTGTTCCATCCATCAGATCCTCATTTGTTTCGCTCTTGACTAATCGTTCTATGAAAAAGGTTATGTAGATGAACATAGCTGACTTTCTATCTACCGACTTATTGATTGATATTCTACTCAAGGTTAATTAAATTAATAATCTTTCAGAAAAGCTTTAATGTGTCGATATATAATATAAATTTGTGCTGTAAAAATTATGATGTTGTAAATTACTTTAACAAAAAGATGAATCACATGTGAATAGGATCGACGATTTTAGGAAAAATATGGAAATATTTTCTGTTGTTTCTCCCACAATTGACTTTTTCGGACATTTTACAAAAAAGAACGAATATATTATATTTATTTAAAAAAATTAATTTAACATTTTTTTGTCGGAGCTCTCAACACTAACCTTTGACTATCGAACTTGACACTATAAGGCAAGTTATGAAAGTCTTTTTAATTTTCACTATTAACTAATTATTATACGTTTCTCGTAGATGGCATTAAAATAATTCCAACTCATCTCTTCACATCAAATGTTGGCCACGAAACAGGTGACGATGAAATGTCCTATTCAATTTTTTTCAATTGAGTTCTTTTTTTTTTTTTTTTTTTTTGTTTTTAGAAGAGCTTAGAGCGATTTTGCACCGTCCTCAGAAAAGAAAACAAAATAAATATATTTAAACGCATACATACGTACATCAAAATTTGTGCAGGTCTTTGCTGTAATTTGAGATTCATATTATACATTCTTTAAGAATAAATAATAAAAAGTCTTGAATTGCCAACAGCTAAAAAGACATGCTGGCATCAGCCACTCTCTCCCTCCCCGCCACACTCTCACAAAAAAAAGTAAACTAGAAAAAAACAACGAAATGGAAAAAAGCAACAAAACAATTGAAAGCGACAAAAATGAGGAAAAAACTGAAATATAAAAACCATTGTTGATGTTTCTTTTAGAGCAACAGCAAACAACGGCTTTTGAAACAACAGCAGCAACAGTAGTTGATGCAATATAAGTGCAAAAACCAACAACAACAGCAAAGATGTTAATGGTTGCAGAACATACACACAGATATATCGCTAAAGTGCATTAAAATCACTTGCACACACACGCAAACATTAATTCATTTGTGCAAGACGGAATATGACGGAATCATTTGGAATGGTTGGGAAGGTTGAAATGCTTTGAATTTGAAATCCATCGATCTATTTGGCAAAGGAAGAGCCACGAGGGCATGTGGTCCTTCCATCACCAGATGTTTTATTGTACCTGTGTACACTCGTACATCACTAAATGTAGGCGTTTTCATACTTACTCTGGCCATACGGTTTGCCGCATTGTTGCGTGCGTCTGTGTATTCGGAACCTATAATAAACTCGTGCGATTTGTATGCTAATTCTGGACATTTTTTTCTCCGTGGCAATGGTGGCTCATTCGTTGGACCTGGAATGGAAATCGAGAGCGAGAGAAAAGACGGAAACACACAAGGAAATGTATTTTAAAATATTATATTCGAACGCAGCCGAATTTCAGATACCCCCCACCAGGTGATAATTTATAAGAACCACTGTGTTTAATTTACAATACATTAACAGATTATATGACAATATTGGAAAAACACAGGTTTACTTGACTTGCATGGAGGTCAAAATTTCATACTGATTAAAAAAGATGATGAAGAAAAATATTATTTTCGCATAACAATTTTTTTTTAAAAGACAAGTCAAAACCAGTTTATGCTTTTTTCGGTATCTAAAAATAAATTTAAACATAGTATTAGAAACGGTAGCACTATTTTTTTTTTCACCCATCCACTAGAACCCGATACTTGTATAAGATGTAGTAGAAATAACTCCATTATTTTGCATGGCATTAAAGTCTTTATTTAGCACAGTTAGAAAGAAACTATTTTAATCAAATATGCACCGATTTGTTCAATAACTCGTTGTTCAACAATACCCATGTTCCTGTTCTATTTATGTGAATTTCTTATCAGCGGAATTGTTTGCCCAAAAGCAGGAATGGGTAATAATTATTTAATTTTAGGTGTGAACTATAAATTGAAAGCATAAAAGTTCGACCAACGAAGCTGCCAGAGTATTTGTCAACGTGTGTGGCCTGTCGTTGTCATGATGCAACGCAATTCCTCTTTTGATTTGCCGCAACTGTCTCCTTCAAGAAGATTGCGTCCCTCAGACGGTTCAAATGTTTATAGTACATGTCCAAGTAAAGAGTTTAGTTGTAAGATAGTAGCTCATGGTAGATGATTCTCTCCATATCTCACCAAAACGCATAGCAAAACCATCCTGGCTTGGCCAACGTTCGCGCTGAGCGACCGCAATTCAACCACAATAGTTTTCACTTAACATTGCCATTAGTGACTAACTTCTCATTACGTTTCAAAAATAGATCGATTTTGTTGCGATTCAGCAGCGATACGCAAATGGAAATTCCAATAAATTTATTTGTGAATACTCATATATCGAATTTCCTTTTGTGACCACTCTTATTCATTCCTGGGCAATCGAAACAGTGCTTACAACATATGGCCTATTTTCCCTTGCCTTTGCCAGTGTCCATTTCTGACGCGCGCTGAAACAATACTGAGTGAATTATTGAAAAACAGTCAGTCAGAATACGATCAGGTTCCAGGCATACTTGGGATGTCTTCATTAAATCGAACTGTATTCGTTGTTGTTTTCGTAGCCGTTGTTTTCACTGTTAGACAATGACATTCAGTAATATCTACTTTTATATATATATATATATATATATATATAGGGTGTTCGTCAAGAAGGTATACTACTTTGTTTTACCGCCACTTTGGTAAACATTAGTATTGATAGTCAATATTTGACAGTCGTGAAGTAGAGACGTGGCAAGTTTATTATGGAAAAATATTCGACAAACCAACCTGTTTTAATCGTTAAAACATTTTATCAAAATCAATCATCGATTGCTGTGACGATGAGAAAGTTACGTGCAATTTTTGGGAGAAACAACGTGCCACCAAGATGCACTATTTATCGTATAGTGAACGATTTCGAAGAAAGAGGGTTTGTAGCAGATAGAGCCAAGCATGAACCACAACGTACCGCAAGATCGGCTGAAAGCATTACTGCTGCTCAAAAAAATGTTCAAAACAATCCATCCCCCTCAATTCGTCGCTGCGCTCGGTAGCTTGGTCTACAAAGAACAACTTTGGCCACAATTTGGATTTGCATTTGTTTCCATTTAAAATTCAGTTGACACAAGAGCTTCTTCCACAAGCCCATTTACGCCGCCACACAAATAGGATGTTACAGGTCGTTCAAGATAATCCCGATTTTCATGAAAAAATCATAATGAGTGACGAGTCACATTTTCATTTGAATGGATATGTGAATAAACAGAATAGTCGGTTCTGGGCAATGGAAAACCCTCAAATTATTCATCAGTCACCTTTGCATCAGTCAGGAGCAATCATTGGACCTTACTTCTTTGAAACTGAAAACGGCGTAATGGTAACTGTCAAAGGGGAGCGATATCGTGATAGGATTGAAAACTTGTTAACGTCACAACTGCATGCTTTGGGCTTGATTAACATCATCTTGGTATCAGCATACAGCCAGGATTACAATGGAATTACTGCGAAACATATTTCCTCAAGAAATGGTGATGTTGATTAGCTTCCACGGTCGCCTGATTTGACTGCTCATGAGCAACTCAAACAAAATATTCGTAATGAAATTTACGAAATACCGCGTAAAGTATGTGTGAGAATGTAATGAATAATGTGCTCAAAAGGGCTTGCATTTGTGACGCTAACAGAGACGGACATTTATCTGATATTATGTTCCATACACAATTGCCGCGATTAAATAAAACATTTATCATTTTAAGATCCATTCTCTTTCATTTAATCAAAAATTATACCCGAACAAAGTAGTATACCTTTCCGACGAACACCCTGTATTTATATGCTCACCACAAAATAGTGTCAGCCTAGATTGGCGGAAGAGCATTGTTTGTAAGTCGGGCTGAGCAAATAATTTAAAGGCAAAGCTATGTCTTGGCTCTTAGTCAAATTGCCAAACGATAATTATATTTTTTTCTTCAGATTTGTAAATTTTTAACACTCATACATCCGACTTTGTGCGAGGGCAACAATATTGCATTGAAGTGTTTTTTTTTTTTTTTTTTTTGGTATTTTCAAAAAACTGGCAAATTTCAAAGGTTTCTTTCCATTATCAAAAAATACACTAAAACGGATAACTTGCGGGCAAAGAAAAACTACAGATATCTGGACATTTCAGTTGGAGTAGCTGAATTTTCCATCTATAAACTATAATAATCCTTGGTAACTTTCACCGAAGAGATGTAAAAAGATGAAAATCTTCTTGCGATATTTTTACCAGATTTTGAACTTATTTCATATAAAAACTTTGAAGCTATATAGCGGACTACATTTGAAATTTTACGATTTAAAAACAACCACCCATAAGCAAAAACAAGTTATAAATTTCATTCTTGCCACAAATATAGTAAGCAAGATTGTAGTATGGCTCCCAACCTCTTCCCTTATCTTATTAAGTTCCGGGATTCGCAAAAACTCACGCACATTGTGTAAGAAATTCTTTTAGTCTTTGGCCAAAAACTTTTGTACAATGACGGAGTGGTGCGGAGAACCACTGTCGTAATGCTATAACTACGATTTTTTCTTCCACAAATCTGGCCGTATATTGGAAATTCAGTAAAGGAAAAATTCTAAAGGCACTAGCCTATAGCAGTTGAAGAAAATTTGTCGACATCTCGTATTCGATTGCCTATACCTCAGCTTTTTGAGTTCTGGGTCTTTTTCCAGGTGTCAATTCAGAAAATGTTGGAATTTTGGATTGTCTTAATCATAAACCTATGCGTACTAGGATGTGTTTCACAAAGGCGGGAAAACTGTTTACGTTGCTTGTTTTGATATTTTTTGTCATGATATGTTTGTTCAGTATTGTTTGACATTATGCCGCTTATTAGTATCCTAACATTAAAAATCGTAGTTTTATTAGAAATTTTATAATCTTTCCTCAAAAATTTCAAATTTAGTTTAACATTTTATCTTTCAACGGTATTTCTCCCCATGTTTTTTTAAAGTACGACGGAATTGTGGAGTGATAGACAAAATGCTAATTGTAGACTGCGATGGAAAATCTTAATCATGAACATTAATAAATTATTGAAGTAACCATGAATCTAAATACAGTATTGTACTTCCTTACTAAATAAGAAGATACCCGGTGTTTTGTTTTCTTCAAAGCTTATGGCTTAAATTATATGTCATTTTTATATATGTATATATTTTATATATGTATATATATGTATATATATATATGTATATATATATATATGTATATATATATATGTATATATATGTCACAGAAAGATTTCATTTAGTATCATCCCTGAGGAAAATACTGAACTAAATGTGTTGTGAACCAAGCAGCAAATTTTGACTACAACTTTTCCTGATGGAGGGTATACCATACCCCCAATTAACATTATTTCATTATAAATATTATTTGTATGTAATAATTTAAGCATCTTTACAAACAAATATTTAATTATTATCTAATATCATGTTATTAATGAAGTTGAATGGATGAAATGCACTTGAACTTACCCACAAATTGACTTGGATTCGGCGCTGGTGCGCGACGTACCACCTCTGGCCTTGAATTACCAGTGAACTCATGCCAACGATAAGTGCTCCGATACTCCGAGTGGAGCTGCTGGTGAGACGGTGAGAGAAGAGAACCAGAGCGAAAGCAAACACATTAATATAAGTATACAATACTGAGATTTGTGGGTTCTTAACGTATTTCATGGATAAAGTATTCAACACAAGAAATGAATGAATGAATAACCAAAAAAAAGGAATATTAAACTTTTGTTTTCAAGTTATTTTTATGGCAAATTGATTTCTTCTTTTTTTTTTTTTTGTTTTTTGTTTCTGCTTCACTTATACTTAAAAGTGTGAGATAAGACGTTTGTTGCAAGTTAAATAACAAAAAAGTTAGGTGATGTAACGAAAGCTGGTTTGTTGTATTTTGCACGCCATACAATTGCTGTCGCTGCTACGCCTAAAGGTCATTACAAGTTTGCCATACTGATGAGCTGATGAGTCGGTGGGAACACAATTTGCAAAGTTTGAAATGTGATGCAAATTGAAACTTAATGATGAATGTCCCAAAGGAGTTGCTGAAACAAAAAATTATTGTTGGAAATTATATTATAGCCTTCACAAAGCGCTAAACTAATTGCAGATTTCTTTTATATTGCAGAAATAACAAAATCAACTTTGATAACAATTCCGAATATGAAAATTAAAATCGCAATTTTTTTAAATGAAAAAATATAGTTTGTTGTACAAGGCAGCTGTTCAAGGCTACTCCAATTTATCGAATCTTTAAGATTTCCAATTGGCTTAAGCGGCTTTAACAGAAATAGTCATCAACACATGTTTAGTCTGTAGACAAACATTCTGGCACAACAATAACTGGTGCAGAATTCAAAAATCATAATTCTATAATATTGATCAATTTTTTCGAATGTTCTTGCGTAAATTTTCCATAATACCGAAATGCGAAATCTGTAAGAGAAATTTTCGAATGCAACATAGTACGCTAATTGAAGAAGTCGTCACCTTCTTGATCGACTTTAGTGCGGAGTTTTAAATTCCATCACGTTTTAAAAATAACATTTCGAAGCTTTAATTGCGCATCGTATCTGCAGGACTCTGTCTCAACATCTATTATGACGTATCTCCTAAGAGTAATTGAGCGTCAGACGATAGGAATATTGTTGAGAATTGCGATAAAGTTTTCATATAACACTAATCTGGTAACTAACCCAATTTGAATAGGAAACATAACAAATCAAATTCGGTATCAATTGCAAGGACGTAAATTAAAGTCTGAGTTATATTAATGAAAAAATTAACATTATTTGATTATATCTGTAGCGTTAAACTGTTTAATTTTTGTAATATGTACATAATAAACAGAAAGCCTAATTCTACACATTTCTCATTATCTGCTTAATGTCAATTCAAATTTCCAAACTATTCTAAAAAATATTATCATCCGCTTATTTGCAAAAGAACATGTAATTGGCGACATATCATTCACATTTGTTAGCGTACCATGTATTTTTGTCAACTTTTTCATTGCTCTTGTGCTCTGAAGCCATTTATACAAAGTTCTAAAATGATTAAATAATAATCACAAAATTCCTGATATTTTACATCTTCCTGCTTTCTACTAACTAACACCTTAAAAACGTACACGAACTTGTCGATTGCCTGTATCCGTAACATCCTTCTTTTAACATTTCAGGGATATGTTTTTGCTTCCCGCTCCCACCAATCGTTTTTAACGTCCTGCGTTCAATTTAATTGAGCTGTAACGTAATAGATTAACCTTGAACTTCGTGAGGAGAAAATTAAAATACAAAATGAAAACGATGAGCTTTGTAGCATCGTAAATTAATTAGTTTTGCTACCTTTACATTTTCTTAGAAACCCAATAAATATATGTAATGAACACCCATACAAATACATGGACACACACTGACACAATCATAAGTTATACGCGTACAATACGGCACTCGTATGTGTTAAATGATACCAATGGCAACAACATAAACGCCGCCGACATAAATAAAGACCTACTAGGTGTGGAGGTGTTTAATGCCCCCATATTTCACAAGGAGGAATCCGCGTAACAACAACAAAATGTTATTACGCAAATATAACTTGAGGAAAAATGTGAATTCAGTATTGAAACATATAAATTTAGGAGCGAATCTCTAAATGTTACGTTTCTTCAAAACTTTGAAGTCGGTGATATTGGCGATCTCTATTGTGGAAAAAATATTATGCTGTAACACTTGGAAATACTGTTTTTTAACCATTTGGAAGGATTTATATTTGGAACGCGACCTCAAGCAGTAATTTCAACTTAGTCTAGATAGCGACTTCCAAAATTTTGTAATGTCAAGTACAGTTTCCCAGATAACTTCAAAATCGTCTTGTATGTTGTGACTCTCAAAACAACGCTTCATAAATTTGAACTTTTCATCAATTTCAATACTTTGCTAAATTGCCTATATATTTTAATATCTGAGAAGTTATTTGAGAGATATCCCAAATATATCTCAAAAATAGACGAAAACACTTTTAGTGCCACAAGTCCATTAAAAATAAATTCATCGAATCCGATCAAATCTTTAGCTATTAGAAGCATCTGAATTTGATATGTGCTTGCCATAGAACGAATGTGATTTCTGTTGTTGTTGAATGTTGTTGTTCTGAATGTTGTTGTTAGCTGGACATTTGACATTTGGTCTCTAAAGCTTTCGGAAGTAGTGCCACATGTAATTACAAACAGCGTAAGCCACACAAGGGCAAATATTGAGTGTAATCAACCAAGCAATTGACTGCAACTTATCCGATTTTGCCAAAATGGAATGAAGTAAATTTTATACCACGGTGACATTGTCATTTCTTTTTTTTTTTTTTTTTTTGAATTCTGAAGATTCGCCAGTTTGCCTGAAGGCTGCTTGAGTGGCTGTTAAACACAATAACTCAATCTATACTGATCCAAACGACAAATATCACTTTCATACGACTAATTTTGAATTTACACAGCGGATTCCGAACACATTATTTTGCATCGCCATAAAGCGCTTTACCCCGGGTTTTCTTCAAATGATGAAATAAATCCAGCTATTTACGGACTCAAGTGTTGATGTGTTCTGTCCTACATTCATGAACAATTCCGTTGACCAAAAATAAAAAAAAACGCTGTATTATAACCCAGAATGAATTGCTTTCATAGCGTATAACACCTTATTCTAACATTTTTTCTTGAGTGTACCCAGTGGAGGAGCCTAGAGAAAGAGTCAATCACATTGCGTGTTACAAGTTTGTTTTCTGTCTTACTTATATTTTCTTGCTGCTAATAATAACCAGACGTTATTAAGTTTAACAGCACATTTACGAAAGTAATTGCGTTACAAACGTAAGCGCTCCACAGTTATAATGAACATTTATCATACACTAAAGTTAATAATAAAATAATCAATTGAATTAAGTTATATTCTCATTTTACTGCCACAGACATTCCATCAAACATTGACAAACAAGATTTCATAACAATCAATGGAATCATGTCGAAACCAGGCTTTACATAATTCAAGTTAGCTACTAATGCCCGTTGTGGGATGAGAAGAATGATTCTTTATCATCAATTACATTTGATTCCATATGAAAGAGATGGCAACCTAATGCCAACCCTTTTAGGCAGTGTTCTTCTCCGCTTTGTTCTTCTTGCTTGTATTTCAATTTCTATTTCCATTAATGTTTTGAACTGAAAAGAAAATAAGAAAAAGGATGCCTTGCGGACATTTGGCAAACTATCATATGGCAGCAGAAAGAAGGTATTCACAAGAAACTTTTCTTCAGAAGATTATGAAACGGAATAACTGTCTGGTTGTCTACTTGGTCTATTTTATGTCAGCCAGGAACAATATTTGCTGCTTATGCTGTCATTAAATATTGTGTTTTTTCTAAATAGTTAAAGGGATGTATACAAACAATAAGCTTTACATTTTTATTATAAAAATAACATTCAAGTGAGGAAATCGTTGTGAAGGCCTACACAATTTTTAAATATTAATTTGGGCATTAATGGCTCAAACGGCTGGATGCGAAATGTTGACAAAGTAGTTCCGTCTGCTACTCAAAACAGAGTTCATAGTGTTAGACATGTGAAAAAAGTAGCAAATGCGAAGCAACATTATAAATTTGGGATACCGCCAAACATGGTTTTGTTGGCCATCAACGGTTTAGCTGTGCAATGATCAAATATGCAGATTAAGTGTCAAAGCAAAACAAATAATCTCCAACCATGTGCATTATAGAGATACGTGAAGGTAGAAATTGTCTAGGAATTTAACCATCCGATTATAAAAGTAGCAGATTTGGTAAAGTAAACTTTTTTAAAAAGAACGAAAATGCACACATTCATTTGTTCGGCGGCTTTGTAAAAATAATTTTCTTGAATACCACAAATTGATGCTTTATTTTCAAAGTATTATTTCTTGTTGAAAATTTTGACTGTGGACAATACGGTGGCTATCGTGCTTGACAGGCGCATGATAAAGGCTTTCAAATTGCTCAGTTCATATCTCAAAAGTGGACATAATAAATATTCACTTGTTTAAGAATAAAAGAATATTGTTTTATTCTTTCAAAACCAGGTAAGAATATCGATGTCGAATTTATTTTGATTCAAAATGCAAATGAAAGAATTTTCCTAAATTCGAATGGAATATATTGTCTTTGTGATATTACAAATGATACTCAAATAAATTTGAAAACTTGAGGAAAACTTTGAAAATAAATTTTCTTGCACTGGAAAGTGTTTTGAATATCAGATAGTTCAAAACTGTAAGAGATGTTTGCCAATGGCGTTTGTTATCCCCAAAGGTCACAAAAATATTTAATACAAAGTATCTTCAAACAATTTTCAGTTTCAAACACTAACGCAAATACTAATCAAATCAAACCAAAACCAACAATATACAGATTTTCAGTGAACTCACATTTGTTGAGAAAATCAAATATTGTAGAAAGCGCTCACAAAATACCAAAATTTTATTTTTGCATGTGGTTGAGGAGCAAATGAGATATATACAGATGTAAGAGAACTATTAACATTTTGCAAGAAATGAAGAAATTTTGCAAAAATATACCTACTAATTACAAGCTACATTTGTTCTTACTGAACATGCAAAATGTCGACCCGATCCGTTGAACAGATTGGCAGAAAATCTATACAAATTAAATTCACTTAAAAAATTGGTACAAAAAATACAATTTTACAAAATTATTCAAATTGCATTTTTTTCTAATTCAACCAAAATATCGAATATTTAAAACAAAATCAAAAAATGCCAACATTTAAAAAATTATGGACACACTTCAGAAATTTTCAGTCTATAAAGAAATCAATTAAGAAAAAGACTGCGTTAATGAACGAAACCAATTTCTGTAGAAGGACGTTTTTTTTTCTTTCTCAGTCTCATGTGATTTAAAGTCTAACAGATGACCGACTACAAATTTCAGTTACCAAATCTGGGCGCTCAAAATATAAATATAAGTATTCAAACCAAGTTTGGATATATTATTAGCACCACTGTTTGTGCGTAAATACATAAATGATTATTAATAAATAAATACAAGATGTGCTTCTCTTGATACATAACATAGAAAATTGCTTCCACTAAAGATCAGACCATGCCCCCAAATTAAATATTTGTGAGGTAATGGTCGTATGCTTTAAAATTGTAGGAATGGGAAATAAAATTATATATATAATAAAAGTGCTATGAAATGCAAACAATATAGAACTACAAACCCTGACATTTCGCAAACCATTTTGTAGTTGATCATATCTGGCCAATATTATAACTAATCAAATAAACGCAAATTGATTTTAGCCGTAGGCTTTTTGTATAATGAAGTATTTGTGTCTTATTAAATATATTTTTTTATAAATTAAAATCATAAAAATATTACAGGACAAGATATAATAACAATGCTGTCTAACAAAGTATTTATATGGCCTAATTATTCTCAATAGCAAAAAAATAAAAAACAGAATGCAGCTCTTTTGCAAAAACATCAGCCGATGGAACAACAACTGACTAGCCATCAGTATCAGCTTCCATTGCAAAAGCGCACGTCTGAAGGCTAAAAACTTTAGAGTATTCTGCGATGATGTCCTTAAATACTGAAATGTGCTCAATGTCAATTTAAAAAAAAAACACAAAACAGCAAATAAAAACAACACTCGATAAGGAGAAACGTATTTATTTTTCTTGGCTTTCAACCAACACTTTGCCATTAACGGCAGCGACACTGGTGGGAAACATAGGGCTCCGATTGGGTTTCCCTAATATAATTTATACCAAAGACGGCAAATGCGTTTTGCAAAATAACAGATACAAAATCGCATTGCCGAAAATGCAATAAATATTTATAGATTTCCATAAAGAGAAAGAAGGAAAAAACAATCGAAAAGACAATGCTGAGAGAGAAACCATCACAGAAACAAAGGTCATAAGAGTTAATATTTATGTGGCCAATAGGACACATATAGGTTACACACACACACACAAATAAGATAACATAAATAGCAAGTTGCTTTGCTTCACCCCCACGCTGAGGCAAACCATGACAATTTGTGACAATTTTGTATTTGAAATTTTAGTATTTTACTTTGTTTTTATTTGTACTGCTTGTGACCTCATCATGGGGGTAGTTTAAATCATAAACACAGGACAATCGTACTGCAGCGCCTGGCAGATGCAATAACCCAACAGAAACGACCAATAAAATGAACAACCAAAGCACTTAACAAAAGTTCAAATTGTAGTTGCTAGAATATTTATATCGATTTTTTCTCCTAATTGTCTAATGCTGATATACAACACGTATTAAATGAAAAACTAACAAAAAGAAGAACACGAAAACCGGCGTGCGGAAGGAAACGTGTTCTCGTGTGGCGATAAATTGGTCTCATTGGTAATTAATGTTAAAGCTTAGCAATCGATGTGGAAATTCAAAATGATTGTCTAAATCCTTTACAATTGAAGTTCCCCGTCTTTGTTTCAATATTTTCAATCTATCAGTTTCCAAAGTTGCTTTGAATAATGAAAAAAAAACTAATCACAATAATAAAACAAATAAATTGCCACCAACGTTTCATTATACGCTTCTGCTCTCTGCTTTTGCAAACAAGCATGCATCTGAACATTTCTATGCGAAGGATGATTATTGTTGATTACTTTTCGTAAGGACGAAAGAATGTTTTTCCTAGTACTTTTACATATTTAAGAGAGGCAACGGAATGGTCGTGAAGGCCGTTATTAATTACAATATGAATATATTGTATATATGGACACATGTATTGCTAAATAATATCCCAGCGACAAAATTTTTGGCTTGAAAGGCCTGCAACCAGGCCTGATAAGTCAAATATCATGTTTCAAAGAGGAAGATGGATGAGCATGAATCGCTAGATTCCTTCTAAAAGAAGCGACATAGGATGTTTAGTAGGATATCTTTTTAAAGGATAGAAAAAAGCCTGGTAGCTATCTCTGAAAGGATGTTGTGTAAGAAGACCTTTTTTGATTACCTTATTGCTCGCATGAACTTGAGCCAATCCGTGCAAACGTGGTCATACAAAGTTTAGTATTTGATTTGTCATTTCGTGCATGAATTTCACCATTGAATCCAATAACAGGAAACATTCATACAGAAGTATAACAATTGCTTCCGCTGTAGCAATTCCAATTTGATATGTTAATAATCTGTTACTGTTTTCCCACAAAAAAAGAAACGGATTACAGATGGAAAAGTTACTTTATTTAATTACTTTAAAACATGCGATGTCAGAAGAATTTTATAATGTGAACTTTACAAGGAAGCAGCACAGTGCCCTATTCAAACAACAGAGAAATGCTATGGTTGCAAAAAAATTGAGTAAATGTTCAATTTTCGAAAGTTCATATGCATGGATATAAACTATGCAAATGAGTGTACGAGCGTATGAGTTATAAACAATACGAATGGAACAATCATACGCTACTGTGAAACAACAAATGGCCATAAAATTTCAAGTAGTCTAGTACTAAGGTCATTCATGTGAAAATGTAGAAAAAGCTGTACATCCCCACCACTTCTTCGTATCGCAATTTGCGCTTTGTCATTTGAATGCAATTCAGAAATTGGTTCTAAAGTCTACAAAGAACAACATTCTTAACGCTGAATTCGCCGCGAAAACTGTTTTTCGTGAAAACAGGCACTTACAAATTAAAAAGAATTGAGTTCGACAGGGCAGAACTCATCCCCCGTCTCCTACAGAATATCACGTCGTTGTTACCGTTTTATTTGATGAAAATTTGAGTTTGATAAATCTTTTTCGATTATTACTCCCGTAATTAATGCAATCGTATTTAAAAGTCTCTACACTGGCATGATCTTATTGTATCTATCTATTAATGTATAAATTTAAACAGTGTCTTAATCTCAATTGCTGAACGCTTGGAAGAAAATGAGAAATTTAATCAAATTTAAAAGTAATCTACTCTTGATTGTAAAGAAACTTTATCCTTTCTAAATTGGTTCGGTTTATAACGTGCTCTACACGGACATTTGGACAGAAGGATATGAATGAACTAATTCAGATTTTCATGCCGATTAAGAATATGCAACATATATGAGATGTTATAAATGGATTTACAAAATTTTGTATGTGGATTTTAGTGGCTTTTGCACAAAATAAATGCGTATATCTGAGTGAAAGGAATATTTTTATATTATATATTTATATTCTATTAGACAATATTAGCTCTAGACAAATATTGCATCGTTACAGATATATTGCATTGCTACCATAAATCTTATAACAAATATCGCTGTCGTTAGAATTGGTAAAAGCTTATAACATTAGTTTCAAAATTGCAAATATTGAACATTAATAAACAATCATTAATTCAACTGTTGGTCTTTTAAGTTTTGTACATTATGACATTTGCTTTATACTGATTTCACATTTTGCACACTAATTTTTTCTCAATTAATCCAATTCTTTTTAAAAAAATTGAAATCTCTAAACTATAATCATATAACCGAATATTGCAATACTGAAATGGTGTAACAATTATTTATAATCTCTCAATAAATGGTGAAACATTTTGGAAGCTTTTTAAATCAACTCAAGCTATTTTTCACATACATACAAAAAAATTAAATAGAAAAATTTTTTCCTGAAGAAAAATTAAGTATTTATTTGTATGGTACTTCATTTAAAAAAATCTTTCCTATCAAAATTTATTAAAATGTAAAGTGCACATAACCTTAAACTATGAGTGACTAGCAAAATGCTAAAAAGCAAATAAGAAATAAATACCACATCTACTTTTTTTTCTTAATTTAATTTTTATATTGCTTATATGCGAATATGCTAATATGGGAATATTTTCGATTTTTTCACAATAATATGTTGCTTAACCTAGCAGGTATTTCGCTTTCTATACAATCCAGCGCTGGATGAGGCGATGCGTTAGGCTTGTCATTTTGTGTGGGATCCAGGAAGTATCTGCTTGTGGTCATAAAGAAAAACGCCGTATTTACAATCAAGTCTAGTTTGTTTGTTATTAACGTTGTGCTTATTTATTTGGATGGCTTTTTAAACAGTACAATTATTGAATGTGAAAATAAAGTGGCGGATTTGCTTATACCAGCAAATTTAACTGTGTGAAAGAAATACGTAATAAAAAATACATATGTTATCTCTTTATAATCAACTAATGGTTCTCAACAAACTCTTCAATAAAAAAAATGTAATTCAAAGCTGTGTCGATCGCGCTTGCAGTGGAATACCAAGTTAAACAAATGTAACCAGTAGAGATGTAATATTATCCTGAGCGCAATTTGCTAATAAATTCTTTACAAAGTCACGATACAGTCAAAAGTTTTACAAAATTTGGAATACGATATTACAACTACCACAATATTGTGTCCATGTTAAGCAGTTTAACAAAGAGTTTTGCGTACCTCCGCATTGATTACTGAAGAATATAAAGTTTTATTTGAGGACTTACGCTGGCCTGACTCGAAAGAACAGAGTTATTCTGTAAATGTTTAATTTTATTAAGGCAATTAGTTTAATTTCAGCCTACGATATTTCTTTTGACATCTATCTCTTTCATATTCGTAAATGTTAAAATGACAAAAACAAAAAAAAAACAACGTCTATCACATCAAGATGAAGCCACTCTAATAACCCTCCCAGGAATATACTGAAGTGTTAACGTAGACTTGATTTAATATTAATTCCTTTTTTCATCTGTATGCAGCTGTTTCCGTTTTTTTTTATGCTCAAAATGATACCAAGCGTGAATTTAAATTGAAAACATAACACAACAATAATTCTGAAAACATAAACAACCCATTACGGCCAGACAGGATAACATGGAAACTTTCTTGATGCTTTAGGAATTTCCCAGAATAACAATGCTGACTCGAACGATATAGACATGTTTTCGTTTTATGTATAAATGATGAGGAAAATGGGCGTTGAAATATTAACGCATACAAAAGCATGTACACAAGTATGCAGATAAGTATGCACTTCCTCACACCCTGCAAGCAACCACCATCCCCAAAATTATGTGTTTTTATGCACTCTTTTTTATTATAATGTTTTCATTGTAACATGTATCAGAGAAGGAGTTTTGTTGCATATCATATATTAATCATATGCTATGTTAAAATCAGACTGTAACAGTGGCAAAGCCACTAGCCGATGATGATGTTTTAAGTTAAATTAAATACATCGCATTAAATGATGAAAGACGATTTAATCCCACTTTTATTATGTCAAAGGTCATCAACCCCCATAATCTCTTCGAATTTTCAGAAATACAAACAGACGTATTTGAACAACAATTTAGTGGAATGTGTTGTATAATGCTAGAGTTCATTTTGCAGTTTTGCAATTGCTTGTTCGTGCCAATCATTGAACCCCTAAATCCTAGGGCATTAAACCTTACAATGAACTCATCATATGTTCTTGTGACTGTCAGTCGAAGAATAAGGCAAGTATTATTCTCGATTTTATGTTATCTCTGACATATACAGTTAAACACGAGTCCGTTCTCCTTAAGGCAATTTCAGACTTTCATTGCCTCTTGTATGTACGAGTATTATATAACTTTTGAGTTTACATTTTTGTATCCCAAAGAGTAACTTCTACTAATTTAAGAAGTGGCTTCATTATTAACCACTTACCTGCATTAATTCAATCTTTTTTTCCTATATTTTCGTACATAACAATCTAAGCGTCTTTTAACATTTGGTTAAATTAATTGTTAGCGCCTTTTAACATTTGGTTAGAAAATTTACCGGGCTTTAGACATTACAATTGGGGTGTTGTGCATTAGAAACATTGAAATTTAATTATTCCATTTAACTTCACTCTAATTACTACTAATTTCGTTATCATTTATTCTGGAACAGCAGAGGCAATTACAAATTTAAATAAAGTAATTTTTAAACTACAATGTCGCGTCTACACGTACAGTAAAGCTGGCTTGCATGACTCTTTCGGTTGTGTTATACGTTTTGAATGTATAGAATGTATTTTAACATTGTATTTGTGAAGAATTCGGCTGTTAATATATAATTGGCCTTAATAAAAAATTTTTGCTTTTTTAAGGCGTAGATCCACATACGTTGTAAACAAATATTGCCAGACAGTATTTTATATTTATATATACTGTATATTTTCTTACGCGGGATCTCAAAGGGCACTTCTTGAAGACGGAATAAAAAATATTCTGTCAAAATTGTAAAAGTATTTTTCTCTTCGTACGCTCGTCCTGACACATCATTTGAACTCCATATTTATTGTCATAGTACTTTTTTGGGTCTTCAACTGGTGTTATCGACATAGAAAAATTTTTTAAAACAAACAATTTACTAAACGCATAATTAGTATTACATAAGCATCGTTTGGGATCTCATTGGATTCGATTCTATATATCGTACATTAAAAAATGAGAAAGTTGTGCACAAGATGGGTACCGCGCTTACTTTCAATCTTGCAAAAACAGCGTCGTGAAGATGTTTCAACAGAGTGTTTGTCAATGTTTCACCGCAATAAAGCAGAATTTTTGCGTCGATTTATAACCATGGACACACCACACCTAAGACAAAAGAACAGCTACAGCAGTGGACTGGAATGGGAGAATCGTGTCCAAAGAAAGTGAAGACGGTTCCAATTGCAGGCAAAGTCATGGCGTCTTTTTTTTGGAATGCGCATGGAAAGGAAACCCTATCAACGGCGACCATTATGCTAATTCATTGCAGCGTTTAGGTAATGAGATTATGAAAAAAAGACGCATTTGGCGAAAAAGAAATTTTTGTTTTATCAAGACAATGCTCCAGTTCACACATCCACTATTGCAATGACCAAATTAATTAATTAAAGTTCGAATTGCTTCATCATACTTATTAGTCAGATTTAACTCCCTCAGACTATTTTTTTCAAATTTAAAAAAATGACTCGATGGTAAAAGATTCGCCAACAATGAAGAGGTAGAATCTGCGATTGATGGATATTTGAAGGACAGTTCTTACCATAAACAGGGTATAGGAGCTATTGATTATCGCTGGAAAAAGTGTATCGAGCTAAAAAGAAATTATGTTGACAAATAAAAAAGAATGTTCTCAACTTTATTGTGTCTTCTTCGTTAGGCCGGCTAGTTTTGGGACCGCCGTTATATTGTATAGTATTTCATAGGTCCTCATAACAGGATCGCATGGGCGTAAAACTCAGACATCAGACTCATCAAACATTAAAATCGATATGTGTTTTTAAGAATCACATTAATATCTCGAATCAACGTTCTTCATTGAATAATGTCTTTCGCGAATATGGAACAAGTTATTATCCGCATATAATATTGTTATTGCATTATTGAATAATACACCACCAAATAGATCACATCCAGTACATAATGAGGAAAATATGGCGGTGGAGACTGGATAATCTTCCGTTTGGTCCGTTGAAGAGTTTGAAAAAGATCCATTATTTTCGACCTAAATTTTATTGTTGTTGATGAGGCCTATTTAATGGCTGCATCAATAAGTAAAATGGTCGCATTCGAGTTAAAGAGCGATCCGAAAAGATTCAAGAAGTGGCAGTCAATTGAACGGTTTTGTGTATTTTATGAGCTTGGTGGTCCACATATCTTTAAAATCGTTTAATAATAACGATTACCTCAAAAAATTAAATATTTCTTTCCATTTTCCAAAAAAAAAATTATGTAAAAACATCATACAATAAAAAATATGGCATTTTGGCAGTCAACTTAAGCAGATATGGGAACGTTAATACGAGCTATTAAGATTGATCTGTTGCATTACTATCCACTACATTCCAAGTTAGTGTTTCCAAAAATGTTAATTAGCCGGGGATTTTGACCTTTTACAAGATTATAGATGTTGATGTTTAGGTTGGTTGTATATATTTTGCATCATTTTTTTTTTTTTTTTTCAACTATACCGCACACATACCCACAAATCATTTTCTTTTTTTTAAGATCTGCCTCGATTATCTCAAGGGATCGGAAAACAATCTTAACAACTGATTCGTTATTATCTAAATCAATTTTGATGAAGCTGTGATCAGATTTTCGGCAAGAGTCAATAGTCGTATTTTCTAATTATTAATACCTGAACATTTTACTGTTTGCCAAAGATTATAAAATGTATCATAATCAATTTTGAATTATTTTATGATATCCAGTTGCTTTTCCGCATTTCTTCAAGGACATCAGTCATGCGAAGTGTTCCATTCCGAATTGGCCATTCTACGCTGATTTATTTGCACGTTAGCAGGATATTAATTTAAAATTTTATGGGATTTGGGTCTCGGTGAAAATTACATATAGTCGGCAGCTGTTTAGTTTTAGACTCATATCCGTAGAACCATGATCCGTTGGCAGTCTTGTCTTTTGAAGCACTGCAATCGAAATTTGATAATATCTTGTTGGACTAAGCTTTTTTGAGCGAAATATTTTGAAATGAACCTGACTGTAAAGAGTGATGTGACTTGTTGACTTTGCAATATCAGTTCCTGCGTAGAATCGGTATTTTTTCAACTGATTTTGATCAATACGAAATTCGTCCTATAGCAAACAACGTATCTACATCGGTTTTGATTTTGAATCTGTTTCTACATGAAAAAAATTGTTTTTTCTAATTTAAGAAACAAACTTGTATGCAGTTATCCGTTCTTGTTCGAGGGTCCAATTTTGTGGGGTATGGTTGTCAATTTTTCCTTTCCAATCTGAATCCTAATATTCTGTAAACGTTATGACTTGCATTCCAACCCGTTGTAAGTATTTCAAAATTAATATTGCTGAATTATTCCGAAATCTTTGCTAAAGTAAACCAAAATTGAGTAAATCAAATCTGCATTTCAACCACAAAGAGCAACTTGTCATTTTTTATGGATTCAATGCAAAAAAAATTTCATATTCATTTGGCTCCATTATTTATACCCAAGGATTTCAGCATGATACCCTCTCCATCCTTTACGTTGAAAGAGTTCTCTCTGGGTGGGTTTTCATGTTGCCTGTGTGCGATTTGACACCTTAAGTGTGTGGTTGATGTCCTTCCACACCCATATACATGTGTAAACATTATTTACTTTTTATGGTTTCCTTAAACGTTGACAAACCTGCACATACATACTTAAATAAACGGCTGTTTGTTTGCGCAGAATAAAAAGATATTGCAAAAAAAAAAAGTAGAAAGATATTCAGAAATTTCATACTTTGTAGCCTGCCTGAACTTAGTACTCATGGCACAATATTTACTCTTCGCCACACACTCCCCTCGTACCGTCCGAAGTCGCACCGTGACATACCCTGCAGTAAGGGAGTGTCGAATATTGATTGTAGTTCCTCGGTGTTTTAGCATTTGCCTTAACAATTTTTGGTCTTATGACCGGCCAACATTTAAGTTGGCCTCGTCTCTAGCACCTCAAACGGACAAGGGGTCCATAGTACCTCCATTTGAATAATGGTTGGTGTTGGTATTTTTTTGGCATGATTTATGCATAAATTCAGTCTTTTCCAGCCCGAAGATAATAAATTTGAAGTAGAGCATTCAATGAGTTGTTTTTCTTTTCATGTTTTCTTTTTTTATGTTTGCTGTGGCTTGTAATTTAATGTCATCACAGATACACGATGATGGGCTTTCGAAAATCTATAACACAATACTGAAGGAAACTGGAGAAAAAAAGACACTAAACTGCAACTGCAATGCGTGTTTTGGATGTTGAAAAGGAGCAATTAAGTTTTATTATTTTGTACGAGATTTCTCAAATGACTCTAGAGCATACAATTTAATCACCCCCTTCATTATCTAACTTTCTTGGCTAATTTGTAATGAAGGCCGCAAACACTGCAATTGTCATCCATCACTTAGTCATAAATGTGTGGTAATGATAGTGTAGGAGGAAGGTAATATATTTCCCAATGGTTAAGGAAGGTTGGGTTATAACTACCAGTTGCCGCCACAAGGCGATACAAGTTAAACGTGATTTTGGTTAATTTTAGTGAACATTTACACGCATTTTTTTATTTATTAATAGAGAGAAAAAAATTAATATCCAAGTTTAAAATCTAATGCTAAGACATCATGGGAATATAAGATTCTGGTGGGAACTCTGCCTTTCCATCATTAGAAGTATAACATGAGGCAGCTGAATTTAATACCGTGCAAGCATTTATGATGAAGTAATCTAAATGAAATCGATATGATGTATGATGAAAAATACAGTGTGGCAACATTCAATTAATTTTTCTCAGTTTCAATTTTGATTTGTTAACACAAGTTTATATCTGGGACGATGAATTTTTTTTTTCTTTTTTTTTCAAAATATACTTTGGAATTTCTCAATATCACCATAGATTGCATTCCTCTTTATCAACTTGAATTTCTTAATGGTACTGTTGAGCAAATAGACAATTGGACAGATTACAAAGGCGACAAAAGTTCAACCTAGTAAAGACACGCCCACAATTAAAATGGTGCCTAAAAAAGTTTATTAACTCATCCCTTCCAGTAGCTGTTAATATCTATCATGTATTTCTTTCATAACATCTTCCATCCATAGTGCCGTGGACAAAGAATCTACTATGCGTTATATATCTGGATTTGTAAAAACATCTTTTCTCATAAATATGTAGACTATCGTATTTTTCCGTAACAAACCCCACTACTAGAACTGCTAAGATGATTCTTAACCTCAAATCTTTGACGAAATATTGAGGAACGGATACTGTTTTTCTAAATTAGTCATGGCTTCAGTTATATGTAGGAGCAAGTTTCATGGCCCTAGATCGATTTCTCTCATTAGTGACATTTCTGAACTATAAAGTCAAGGACAATGTACTGATTTGTTGCGAAATAAGTAGACATATGGAAAAAATGTACTGTATTCATAATTATTATGTCACAATAACCTGTTTTTTAGTAAAAAGGAGTATTTCTGGTATTACAATGTTCACTATAGGAACAGTGCTCTAAAAATAGTATATAAGATCAAATGTTTTTTTACCATGAGTGCTGACCATCTTAACACAATACTTTTAACTAGCGACTAAATGAACAAATTGTTATAAAAATTAACAATTACTTGTTTCCTAAAGGTGGAAACTTGCCGTTATTTATCGAACCAATTTTGGAAATTTTTAATCTACCTAAGACATTTCCATCCAAAACTCCAGTCTATCATTCAGGCGATTCGGTCTTTGAGAATATCAGTACCACATTTACTAAGCAGCGCTTTTGACTATTTTGTCGCACTGCCACCGCTTATTTTCTTGGAAGACAGTAACGTCGATATGCTGACGAACATTTTGAATAACCGAACAATAGACGCTTCTAGTAGAAGTTTCTCAAATCAACTGCCAGAAATATCATTCAAAATTAGCTTCCATTTTTTGAGTGCAAAAAGAGTCTGAACAGAAGTTCCTCTCTGCATATCTGCTCATAGGATCCTGTTGTTTTTTACTTTGTTTGTTTATAAAGGACGACAACAATGCAATATGACCGTCACATCACATTCTTAGTTTTCACATATATAACCGGACACGAAAAAAAGGACAAATGTTGAACATACTCCGATTTTTGGATATTAAATTTCGTTCCAGTAAATTCTTTGAAGACAGTTGCCCCATTATTCGTAAGACGTGCCAAATTTAATATATCATTTTGCTTTTAGTGGATTTCCACCGTATTTTTACGGCACAATTAACAACTTTTTGAAATAGCAGCAATGTTGTCGGATATTGCAATGCAAAATTTAGAACAGTTTATGATTTAAAAGTAAAAAGAGTTAAAAACTTAAAAGGATGTGATGGTATTCCTGGTATTTCTACAATATTTCGAATAGAAGTTAAGGGTTACATTGTTCTCCGATTAGCATTTTCTGGAACTGATAAAGTGTGTACTTAATCGTAAAGATTCTTGTCAAAATGCCAAATCTGTTCGATTTCGCTTTCGATCGATATCTCAAAAAGGATGGTGACATATACGCCAGCGAAATGTCCTCACATATTGCTATTAGGCCAAGTAAACTTGATGGTATTGGACTTGCTACAACCACTTTCTTGTCTATAATGTGATATTGGGATCGCTTATGAAAATTACGAAAATATCTTTCACTCTCACTCCGGGACAGAGTCTTACCACGTTATTGCCATGACAATTTCAAAATATGTCAATATGATTTCTGAAGCTTTCAAAGGTAAAGCAACTACATGTTTCCAATATTTCATTATATACGAATAAGCCCAATTGCACAATTTTTACATAACGTTTAAGCGCATTTAATTTAATCTTTCAATGTTAACTTAAAAGTGAACAAAATTGCTGTGGATTTTCGTTGCAAAATTCTCATTTCGCGATTTGTTGGAGGCCAAAATACGTAACTCTTTTGGGAACATTTCATAAAAATAACAGCAGAAGTTAACTCATTTTCTATTCAGGCAAAGGACAGAAAAAATATTTAACTTTTTGTCAGAAAAGGAAATACCATTGGAGTAGTTAGTTTGAATTGCTTCACTAATCTCAGTGAATGCTTCATTCAGTTTTTCCCAATAAATTAATAAATATAATAAAAATAAGAGATGTCATTATTTGTCATCAGTAACATCATTTAAGTTTCCTCATTACGATTTACGGATAAAGCGGAAAAAGTCCATGAAGTTCATAAGTTTCAATTTGGTTATATTTAAATCAACTGCTATTTTGTCTGATATCTTAAATAACAATCATGGAATTTATGTTTCCAAAAATGAAAACGTTGAATCTTTTTCTTATAATTGCTAGAGAATGTAGATATTTAAGAAAACAGATGCAACTATCCTCGCAATTTTGCAATGCTTAACAAAGTTAACTAAAGAACGAACTCGCATTTAAAAATCAAATTTTGGGTCCTAACTGATATTTTTTTACAAATAATATATATTTATTTATTTATCCAGAAATTTGGTGTATGTCTGCAAAAATCCGTATGATCCGTACTCTTCCGTATGATTTTAAGATTTCCGAAAGTCAGATTTATTATTATTTGTGAGTAATTTGAGTGAACCTTAAGCTAAATATATAATATTACTATTATTTTCAAAATTCCAGTTTCTATTTTTGTAAACATATATATTCGGACCTCTAATCTCTAATTTATTTTTAGCTTATTGAGTTTGATAAAATTCTCAGAAAAAATAACAAATGTAAATTTGCGCAAGATGAAAAAATTACATTACGTTCGTTATGAGAATACTTCATTGCAACCACGTTTTCAATATGTAGGTGTGTTGCACTGTATATGCAGATATACATATGTACAGTGTGTAGAGGAGTTGTAACTATTCCTTAAAAGAAAAAAAATTAATTTTATTAAATCTCTACCGCTAAGATTTACGGAAATACCAAGTGATTTTCAGTAAGTTCCATGTCCATTGCCTCATTTTACACCTAAATTATGCAAATTTTTCAAATTTTTTTAATTCAAAACTTCCATATCTAGTACCCGAAGACGGATATATTTTCTACATCTGAACCGAAAATCGCCCATGAGAAAAAGTGGATAAAATAGAACATTAGCAAGGACGTTAACACATACATCAGAACAAAAACAAAACAACCGCTTTCTGAACCATGAAAGTTGAACTTTTCTACAACATATAAAACTCAATATTTTGATTGCAGAAAGCTTTCAGCAGATGCATTGGAGTCACCGCATAACATTACATACAAATGTGATTATGCTAGTAAAACACTCAAGTTAATTGAAATAAAGATGTATTAGAATACGAACATGGAATTAAACTGAAATCAATGAATGTAAGCAACAAAATTAAAAATTTTAAATGAACAAATTTGATCATACTAGTGCCATTAGAAAATTAAATATTTCTGTTCATAAGAAGCTGTTATTAGTACTAGAATTAAAGTGGCTCAGAATAAACCACTAGTATGAAATCATATCGCTGATTTTCACACTGCAATTTATATAAATCATTCTAGAGACGTTACTAACAAAGACAGTTTTCCAAAATGGATAAAAATAGTGCTTTTTAGAGTTTTGCGACGTGATATCTAAAAAACTATCGCCAACATAGAAACACTGTTATCAGTTTAAAAAACATCAACTATGATTAGTTAACATGCCTATCTCAAATCGCTGCAAAAAAATTGTATTGAACTATGTGATTAATTCAGCTCTGCCACAGTCGGTATCATAAGGACTTCTCGGGTAAATTGCCAAATATTGACGCAATGCCAAGCAACTTCAGTAAACGCGGCCGAATTCAAAAACATACCAGTTCTAAACTGTGTTATCGCTAATCATTTACAAAATGCAACAGTTAAAAACAGTAAGCTTATAAAGCAATATGAAGTCAAGAGCTTTTTACTTATGGAGCTAATAAATGGCAAACTGAACTAATTTCAAGCATGATTAAATCAAATGCTTTCATGCCATAATTACACCTAAATTCCCACAAATTTTTTCAACAACCCCTTAACATATCATTGATTGGATTATACAGTCCTTTAATTGGAAGAGGAATTATTTCAAAATTCAATTTGTCAAGGGGATAGTCGAGTACCACTTTAAATGAGGGTAGTCTGCACAAAAAATATGATTCAACACGATTAGCAAAAAAGGACGCTTTTCTCTAGCTTACCGCAAAAAATGCACATAGACATAAGCTTTCTCATTTATTTGCAGTGTCAATGCAATTAAATTTTTTTAATTATGTGCCCAACTTTTTCGTTTCTAATGACAACCAGTTTAGCTTATCCCCAGTGTAAGTAAGCAGGCATCATTTATTACGGACTTTTAATGTCAAAAAAATATGATTATTATATTTTATGGCGTAGTTTGGAAGAATTTAAACATTACGAAAAAAATAGCAAACACCAAAGCCAAAGATAATCCTTAATAATGACTTTCCTGCGCCTTCGTGACAAAGCGAAAGGACGAAAAAACCCATCAAAGAAGCAAATACTAACTGACATCAATGTATAAAAAAAAACATGTTATTTGCCATCATCAGAAATCAGAAAAAACTACTGGCTCACACTGCTGAAGATATCTCAAAGATACGGCGGATGAATCGCATACAACCATTTCTGGTTCAGTGCTTTAAAGGATCATACAAAAAAATGCCACAACGGTTGTACAGTTTGGCTTTAACAGCAGCAAATGTCGAGCGCTCAGTTGCTAAGAGAAAAAAGTTATATTGAACCAGAGAAGCAGAAGACGAGCGCTGCCAACAACAAGACAACAGAGGCAGTGTCTACTCGACTGAATTATGATGAGGAATGTTTGTGCACTCAAGCATTCCAAGGCGAATAAGGTAAGGAACCTCCCTCACATTTGAAAACCGCCTTTGATTGCAGCGCAATCGTATCATTATGTGCAACTGAGATAATAATTCTCAAATTACAGATGAGTCACTGAATTCGAGGAAATCGCTTTTAACGCTTTTAACTTTGAACTACCTCATGTGCATTGTAAGGAATAGTGCAGATATAATTTGTAATTAGTTTAATGAAAAAGCGGAAAATTATGACTGCAGTGGTTCATCATAATCACATCATTATAGGTGTAGGTATAAAATGTTTAGTGTAATACAACATAACCTAATGTGGTGTTCTAGAAAGCGCTTGCACTTTTTCAAAACTGGTCAGATGATTCTTTTATCGAATGCTCAAGGTTGACACGAATATAATAAATAAATACCAAAATGCTGAATTTATTCCATGTACACAGTGTGGCGCACCAATTGTGGTACAATAATAAATTCAAACAACTTTTTTTTTTAGTCAATGTATTTCGTTAATTTTTCAATTCATTCAATTCAATTCAATTTTATTTTATGTAACTATTTTATTTTATATAACTAACTAGTTAGTTATTTTATATAACTAACTAATATTTTATATAACTAACTAATATAACTAATTTTGAAGATGATAGACCGTAAATGACCTCCATGCTCATACAGGCATATGTGACACCTAATCGGAAAGTTATTCATTGCGGCCTGGATGGTTGAAGTCGGAATCACCTCAATTATTGTTTAAATGGATTGCTTCAGTGTGTGTGTGATTGCTTCAGTCAAATTCCTTGGTTTCGTTTTGTACTCCTCTTGCTTGGCATAAGCCCATAAAAAAGATATGGTGCAGTCAGTTCAGATGACCTTGGGGGAAAGTGGATTTTGTGGATATTAATTTGTTTGGGAATTTTCGTTAGAGCTCCGCCATAACCAGTCTAGCTATGTGTGCAGTTGATCCACCTTACTAAAACCAAATGCTGTTGAAACGGACACGTCTTCGGCCCAGTTTTGGGTAAAAACCCTTTTTCAGCATCTTTAAATAACGCTCCCCGTTGACAATGACAATTTGTTTATAGCACGATTCGTGCGCCACCCTGTATTATGGGAATTCTTACACCAGGATTATTGTGTAATATGAAATCCATGAAAGACTTAGATTCATGGATGAATGTATTTTCAACAAAATGAACTGTTGGTATTTTAGGTAAACTAACCAACTGCATTTATTAATCTCTATTAATTTGGTCATATTTGTAAACTTGAGATTGACCTCCTAAAACTCATTCAGCATATTATTATTTTTTTTTTTTTTTTTTTTTTTGTTACAATATAATTAAATATGTGTAGAACCAAGTCCAATTGTTATGGAAGTAGATTTTCTCCACCTCCAGTTCATGGAAATCTTGAAACATCTGTTTTCTAAAAATCGTACACATAATGAAAAGATATCAAAATCAACATTTCAAACAGGGAACATTGATGAACTTCACATTTAATACCTTATCGTTAGAATGAAACAAGTTCCACATTGTTGCTGATTTACATATTACGAGAATTCTAGTCGCAACATTCTACTCCAGAAAAATTTTAAAAATTAAAAATACATAAAAAACAACAAAATTAAAAAATTCATTGAAATTATTATGAAATTTCTCACTTTTACAACGTTCTTAACCCATATTGTATCATTTAGCAACAAAGAAACGACATTATTGTTACAGAAATGGCTTTTCTACAAAAACAAAAAAAGAATCAAATAACTGATATTTGATTCCATCTCGGAAAAATTGGTTAAAACGCAGCATTATGCAAAAATTTTGGTATTTCTGCCCAATACTACTAGAAGTTTATAAAAAAATTAATCACTTTAGAGTGTCCTTTTCGGTCCTTTTTCCACATTATTTTGATAATTTTATATGTTATATATTTACATTTGATGTATCTAATGTGACAGGAATGTTATTATGGTCCATGTAAAACCGTAGATTTGTGTTATGAGATATTTTTTATGCCCCCTTCTTATTGCCGTACCTCTAACGAATACGAAGGTATAATCACCTCGAAATTGTGGGTTATATGAGCCAAGTCATGTCTCCGGACCGATAATTACATACTGTTAAAGGCCACAATTATGATCCATTATAGCTTAACAAAGTTGATTTGCATCTTCATACTTCTAATAGATCATCTGATGTGATCGATTGAAATTGTCTATTACATGAGCGGTACTGTACCGCTTTGTTCAATCGAGACTGATTGTAATTTGTGATAAACTCCTGATCAATCGTTTTATGCGGCAAAAGATTTTAAGGCGATCCATTATTAATAGAATATATTGCTTTGCAAAATGCCAGTTAAAAATTGTAATTCCTTTACGCAAATTTGAAAAAAGTTTAATAAATTACCAAATCATTCAGACGTATGAACGTGCTCCAATAACATTACAGCATATTACATATTATAGGAAACTATACATAAAAACGAAAAAATGTCTCATCTTTTGGAGCTAAAAAAACCTACCATAATTTGTCTGTACCAACCCAATTAACCTAATATGCCCAAAATTTACATTACCTATAATAATATGTGGAATGAAAATCACCAAACTCGAAAAGGGTCGAGCTTAGAGGTTTTTTCACTTAAGCAAAATTTTATATCGAAACAGGGCTGTAATGTAATGTACTTCTAATTGTAATGCCTAACAGATTGGTTGCATATTGATGTTTATTGGTTCTATAATAATCCAAGAGTTTCCGGGTTGCGCAAGTAGATTTTGCCATGATGATTCATTTATAATGATAACTTTGACACAGTGTCTACCATTTATTGAATTCCAATTTGAAACAAAACTTTTCTAAAACCAATTCTTAAAGATTAAAATTCGAATCAGCTGATTTCATGAAAAAGACTGAAATTTTCTTTTCTAAAATTTATTATAGTAAAATGTTTTACAACTTTATTGCTCACCGAATTCCTGTGCGAATCATATGTCCTTTAAATTATTTCACGCAAATGCTCCAAAATGAATAAAATGTCAATATAAAACATTCAATAAAAGTAATACATTCTCATTTCTTCGAAAATCCTTTTCTTTCTTTCTTAAAACATAACTAGGCTTAAAATGTATCCGTTCTAATAGAAGTGCTTTATAGACTAGAATCATTTTGGAAATTAAATAATGAACCAAAGCAAAAAATTGCGTTTAGTATTAGCTAACGTTGTTTCCAAATGCAACATATGATATTTAAGTTGAAAGTAAAGCTCTTTAGTGTGCGACATATGGAAAGGAGGTACTGCAGTTTTCTCTCCCATTTTTAAAAAAGTATATTCGTAAATATAATATAGAACGATTTAAGTAGGAAGTTTATTCAAATTTATATTTAAAAAAGGGGCTAACATCAGGCAGAGTAACTTTTTTCTCCAAATTTTTTTTTTTTGTTTAGCGTCAATCTAGATTCTTTTATTAAATTAAAAGATAATAATTTTATCACATGCCTGTGTTCTACGCCCCGCATCAGCGCTATTCCTGAGCTGTCTAAGATGGTTTCTAGGTTAGATCAAATGCAATGTGAGGAGCAAGAAATCATATTTATTGAAGCGGTCTCTATCCCTCACAAATCCGACTCTCAGCATTTGTCCTACTTATATCCTTACTATATATTTAGCTGCTTACCGCCTAACGAACATATTGTGAGAACATCTGACCTACAGCATAAATGGTTCATGTATATATAAAGACGGTCCAATTTTTTAAAAAGCTTGCCTGCTATAGTATACGAACCTAGAAATTTCTATTGTTTTCACAATATTATCGGCAAGGCAACAATTTATAAGCAGTTTGAGAAAAGCTTAATTTATTCCCAAGGTACAAAGAAATATCGTATTAATTTTCTTAGAAACATATTCCAAAATTGTAATTAGACAATACATCATTTTGTAACAAATCCTATCTGTCTCGCCAGATTAATGAGCGTACCCGATCTTAATGGCCCGTTCACCGTCGTTGAGTCTAAACCATTAAATATTTCAGTCTATCATAATTTCTTAAATCCACTCATATGTCGAGTATTGGTTAAACTATAAACGTTATTCCATTACAATCTTTTCGTAATATCTGTCATTAGAAAAGTGTGCAAATAGTGTTCTGTTGAACAACAACAGCAACTATTTCATCCATAAACTCTGACATATCGTGTCTGAAGGTTGTTATTAGATATTTTTAAAATTGTCTTGTGAAGACAGCCATAGGAAATGTTAAAAGTACACAGAAACTTACAAGAGCGAAACTGCAAGGATATTGATTTTTAACGAACCGACAACGAGCGATGTCGCCGTCTCACACCACAACTGTACAGCGTACACTCAACGCCGAGCACATTGACTTGATAATCCTTTAAAATTGTAATCACATATTACTTAATAAGTATTACAAAAATTGTTACAGCATTTGCAATGTTTATTTGTTTCCTTTCAGAATCACACAGAAAGTGTGAAGAGACATCTAGGACATGCCCGCACACAGAGATATCACACGTCCGTGTATGGGTTAGGGATTGCACTTGTGGTTAATGTGCAGACACCAGCCACTTTGCAGGGGCGACGACGACGACTACGGCATGTTCAAATGTTACGTGTTCTATTTGTAATCCTTGGTATTCAGTGTCCTTACATTAATGTCGCTCACACTCGCTTGCACACGGACACATTGCCAGTGGATTGAAATGTGCTCTAGCACGAGAAGAACTACAAGTACTTTGATGGGTACCCTCCCCCTCGACCAATCTCTATGTCTCAGTAGGTGTCATTTCGCTTGCATAGTGCCGGGTGGGAGTCGCCTGGGCTTGAGGTTTGACGAGTGGAAAGATAGTGCTTGTGGTTATATTGATGTGGAAAAGTCGTGCGGCATTAAATTGCCCACATAAATTTGTCATTGCGAATGGCGAATTGCAATAAAAAACACTGCAAGAAAATTAAAACAGGCGCTCTATATATTCTTGTCGGCTTTAGGAAATATTTATTGCTCAAATAAAGATAGGACTTAGGAAGTCGCAAAAGTGTCGGCAGCACCTGACCTAACAGTAATAATTTTTAATTAAATGCATTTGAACTTACGGCATGAGAACATAATTTAGGTAGTGGCGGGGATTTTCTGCAGCAGATGGATTTTAAGGATTCGCCGAAATATCTAATTTATCAATTATTTCGCCTTCTCTGGCTCTAACAGTTATGCATAATGGAAGGACTCAGGTACAAAATAACGAAATTTTTGAGAATTAACGTTTTCTTAACCAACAGTAATGAAATTAGTAATTACCCCTTTGTTTTTTGTAGAGAACCACTGATTGAGCAGTTAATACAAATTTTTCAAATATAAAAATGCGCTCCACGACCTGATTAGGCTGATAGAAATAAATAAATAACGTGTTTTTGCAAATCAATCAACCAAAAAAGCCATATAAATGGCAGAGAGAGAGAGAGTGAATCTAAATGTTACATGAGTATTTTTGTTTTTTAATTTATGGCATAAAATATCAAAAAAATAGAAGGGCGTAAAATATCAACAAATTAATAGTACTTTTTCACCTACGTATATGGCCATTGCCAAACCGATCATATATCGATATTTGCATTGATCCTTTCTTAGTCTTATGTAGCTCTGTCTCCAACGTCCATCGAATTCAAGGTAGATTTTTTGTTTTCGCCCAACTTGACCTAGCAAGGCAATCGCTTTGTTTGATACACTTTACTTCGTCGATGACGTTATGTAGCTTGCACATAGTTATGGGACTATGAGCTCGAACTATTCCATTTTAACAATTAACAATTAATTAACAATTAACTTAAGAAAGAATAATTTAATTACACAAGTATCTATTAATCTGCATCACATTGTAAGATAGACAAATTTAGCATTTGGGGGATTTTCATTCTTCATACTGACATTTCTATCTTAAAGTATTTAGGCCAAAGAATTAATTTTTATTTTGACGGTTTTCCTTTTATTTACGGCATTGTCGGAGTAAATAAACTCATTCACTACAGCAAAGTCATACTTGCTAACATTCGTGTACAGCCCCAGTCTTAGGAATACTGTGTTCGCAATTTTCGGTCCATATAATTTATGTCATCAGCATGCGCAGGTGTAAGGCTTTAATTAAAAATTGTCCAGCAGTTACATTTACTACATCTTCAACATCACACATCGATGGGTTCTATGGGATCCGTGCCGAGGACATTACCGAGGACTTCATACTGGTCAGTATCAATTTGTAACAACGTAGAGATTTGCAGAGAGAACAAATTCAGGTACAGCATCATATGTTTTTTTTTACTGTAAAACCTGGTATATTTCGGTCTATCATCGTGGAATACTTGATCAGTTGTTGAGTTATCAGGTATAAAAGCCACGCTTACATTCGCTACACTTAAAGTTAATTTTGTGATAATTGTCAAATATGCTTGAGTTGAATTTTTCACAGAGAAGACAAGCAAACTAGGATTTCAATCATCTGGCTCCAATTTAGCAGCTAAAGCATAATCATATTAGCTCATCTCTACCTGTTAGTCACCACACGCTGAAAAAATAATTATTATCATTGTTATTGAAATATAGCAAAGCATGGTTGTAAAGAAATTCCCGGAACGGAGCATTTTAGTTCATTATAGAACGAAAAAACGTTTTTATACATACTAATATTAGAGTACATCAAAAATATCAGATTGAGTTCGTGGATTTCCCACACAATTAAAAAATATATTTTATATCACTCTAAGTTCATTCCTAATTTTTTTCGTAGATCGTTATGTGAAGACATAGAAACAGAGACCGAAAACTTCGTTTACTACAGCGAATACAATCGTTACAAATATACATATATAATCTGTATAATCGCTACAAACATTAAAGTCTAAATGAAAAAGATATGCAAAACCGTTGCGATCGAATAAAATGTTTATTATGGAATGAAGTCCGAAATCTTTGTTAGCGAATTCCACTGTACATATAAAAAAGTTCCAAGATTATGCATATTCCATTTGTACTCAGTTCACATGTGGCTGCATTACCATCCGCGCCACATTTTCGTCGATTATAAAGTAGCCTCTGCAGTCCGATATGTCCAAAATTATGTGAAGACATGAATTTTGTATTCCTGCGAAATTGATCTCGTTAAAATACTTTCGGAGATGATAAAGAGATGAGCCGTATTAAACACAGTTGGCATCATCTTCAACGAAAATCACATATTACTTGCGTATTTAGGTTATACCGACGCATTGTTCGAATAATTCGAAGACAAGCATATAGAAGGAGTCCGTAAGATAGACTCGGGGGTTGCTGAAGACAATATCCAGTATTTTCTCCACTGAATAAAGACCATACTCATTTGGGACGCTGCGTTAACGTTGATAACAATAATGTTGGAGCAGCGGATACTTTAATCTACCACAATTCTGTGAAGACATGAATTTTGTATTCCTGCGAAATTGATCTCGTTAAAATACTTTCGGAGATGATAAAGAGATGAGCCGCAGTAAACACAGTTGGCATCATCTTCAACGAAAATCACATATTACTTGCGTATTTAGGATATACAGACGCATTGTTCGAATAATTCGAAGACAAGTATATAGAAGGAGTCCGTAAGATAGACTCGGGGGTTGCTGAAGACAATATCCAGTATTTTCTCCACTGAATAAAAACCATATTCATTTGGGACGCTGCGTTAACGTTGATAACAATAATGCTGGAGCAGTGGATACTTTATTCTACCACAATTCTGCTGTCACATTAATTAATATTAGGCTGGGAATCAGAAGTGAAAAGCTATATGAAGTAAGTGACTTTAGGGACCAAGCAAACGATTTACTGATAAAGTCCTCCTTTTACGTACAAAATCCCAGCCACATAACGCACGAGTTCTACCTCTCATACTGTATGGTACCTAATTCTGGGCGAGCGGACAAATAAATTGTAAGATTTAATTGTAATTTCAAGGAGAAAATACTTCTTGAAATATACTGGCCCATCCTTACCAGAAAGTGTCCGCGCGCTACCCCGAAAATATTACAGCATGCAGCCTTCAAAAATGAACTCAATGGCAAAACAAAGCGGCTAATTATTATTTTCCTTCTTTAAATGGGCATTTCAACAAATAAGTGATGTGACTTATAGGAAAAAGCATTACAAACTCGATTTAGAAATTAAGTTCATAATTGTATTTCTTCTTTGTCTACATTTCCAAAAATCACTAAAAACGACATATATCTTTTCCGTAATGGAGGCTGCATTTTCTAAAAATAGGCCCCCATTATTTAATGAATGCAATGAATTCTTTAAAGTTTTGTTGGTAAAGTAATTATATGAAATTATGTATGTTTAATATAACGATGTCTTTGGTATATAATTTAAAGATCGTATGACAAGTTTTACGTATATACCAAATTTCAAAGTCCCCACAAACCCCCTTTTTCCATATTTTTTCATGTAAGTCATCTTGCACCAGCACCTCTCAGAGTCAATGTCTCAATTTACGTATTTATTGACCACGATATGGGTCCTTCACCAGATATAAATTCCTACCCTAAAGACGAAACAAATACCACAGCCGATGCTTCACAATTTTTTGAAGAATTTCGATACTACGCTTCTATTTCAGTACTCTCTTATATTCACGGTCTCACTTCCTTTTTGCAACCATGTTAAGATCTCTCGAAACAATTTCAATAGCATACCTCAGTAAGATTACGATCTCGATATGTATTTAATAGCATTCGTCGACATCAATGGTAGAGTAATCACAGAAATCCTAACTTTTCCTTATCATTTAAAACAGTTTTCAAAAATGAAAATCGTAATAGTATTTACTATGAGATAACTATGTTTGACACCAACATGTTTTAGCAAATTATCCTCAAAAATCACTAAACTCTCGGTCCTTAAGTAAAGCACAATTTCGTATTAATGTCACTTAGGTGTGCCTTCAACTATCGAGCCACAGATAAATTATGACAATGTACATTGAATCGTGTTGCAGTAGAAACTCAAGAGGTGTCTGCTCTCGTTTGAAATTTGTCCATCATCTGCCTTATTCGCTTACACATTTGAAGGAGACTAGCAGAACGCCCAAGTGATGAGTAAGCCTTTCAAAAAGGAAATTATAATAATTACATTATGCCGAAGAGGAGGTTGTGCTAATGGCAATAGGATTTGTGCTATTGAAAATTGCCAGCAAGAACACAATTTTACTTCAGCAATCATCTATGATGCCTGTTTCCTTTCTGGCTAACAACAGATACACAAATTTCATAATCCGGCCAAAGGAAGCAAAGAAACATAGAAAAGAGTGATGAATACAACGCAGCCATCTTTGGTGACTTGGTAACATGTTGCATTTAATCAAATATGTAACTTCCTGCATATTTGTCACGTCCCCTTCCGCCCTATACGATCCCTTCACACTAGATGCAGTCGTAACCAAAATCACAGCGATGCTGTTGACGATGGATGTAACATTTTTGCAGAGATGATAGACAACAACTTTTCGTTTTTTTGGAATTTTCGTATTTGTTGGCACAAATGCTGATGCATGACAAGGATTTAGAGGGAGAATGGATCGGCGGTAGTTGGATCCCGGGTAAGGGGGAATTGGAATTTAAATTTAATTACTATGCCCTGATGTGTTGTCTGTGCCGTTACTGATGCTCATGATGTTGTGGCGCAAGCACCGTTATCTCCGTTCGTTGCATACGAGCATGGCCAAATGTCACACACACATGTGGCTGTGTGCGGCATGTAAGTTGGGTGTTTTTAAATTTGTTCAACAGAAAATTGAAAATTAATTGAAAAAACATTAAACTCAACGTTGATTTATGCATGTTTACATACAGTGTACGTATATGTTTACTTTCTACACATACAATTGTTTATACATATGTACAAATGTCAGCTTGTACCCAATACATGGGTACGTCAACCAAACATAACATAACATTTATCATCTATGCTGTAGCATGTCCTTCCTCCTGTTGTTTTTGTTTTCGTAGTTCCGATAAATTATAAATTATTAATTGAAATCGTAAAACAGGATATAGACTGTTATTACCAATATATTTTTATTGGCCTTATCACGTTTTTAATTGAAATTTGCGATACAAAATGACATTTGTTATATGACATTCGCATGGATGATGATGATGATAGACAAACACATCAAATGACCCCACCCACACTTCGATGACCATTGACGAACAATTCAAAAGCTTGAGCATGTCATGACGTTGTCTCCTGCCAAAGAAGGTTGATTAAAGTAGCAAATCGGGATAAGGATTGACCTTATAAAAAGACTTACGTACAGATAAGCAGATGTAGAATACAAAGTACGGCATACTGTCACTATATTTTGAACTTGACAAAAAATGTTGATGTTCGAATAATTCATGTAAACTTCAGTAAAACGACGCTTTAACCACCAAAATTTGTGCAAGATTAGAATCGCTCAACCATCATAAAAAATTGACAGATGATGCTGATCTAAAATTGTCAAATGCCAATGGATACCAAAACCATTTTAATCTATCTGAAGCCTATCAGTGAACATAAGTGTAAGTACGAGGAGAACTTTTCATTTAATTTGCGCAACTTCTTAATACGTAAAAGGCATCAAAGTGCAGCCAAATAGATATGAATGTTTTCTTGTAATTGCAAAAATGACGTGATTTTGTGGGCAAATCAACTTGGAATTTATTAGCGTTTTTTTCTATTTTCTATGAAAGAAAGCAAAATTGCGCTTTGCATGCTTGTTATTTCACAAATTCATTTACAGAATTGGTTGTTGTTTTGAAATTACTTTGATGAAAAGAAACATCAAATAATTTCGAACTTAAATCAACTTTTTAAAGAAAATGCAGTCTATTTAAAGTAAGACCCATATCCTAAGCAAAATTAAGTTCTGAAAGGAAGTGTCTTGAAGGACATTTTTTCATTTGAAGATGCGTCTTAAAAGACAGTTTTCGCATAAAGAAATGTCTTGGAAGAAACCTTTCATATAAGTGGACACTTTTTAGAATAGCGTGTTGCAGGACATTGTCCGTACACAAAACTACACAATGTTTCCCAAGGCAATTCACATATGATATAGAGTTGTAAGACGTTAATCGAAATTAAAATTACATCGGCGACAATTTTCCGAATGAAAAATGTCTTCTATCTAAATAAAACGTTAAACATTTCAATATGAAGACTTAAGTATTTTTTCTATTTACATAGAAAAGAATCTGTAAAGACACATGTACAAAGCCTCTTGAAAGAAGATAAATTTCACGTAGACATTTCAATACTATGTCGCAGTTCTTTATATATATTTGCTAGAAAATATGAAGAAAAATACTACTATATTAAGAATACTTTTTCGGACATTATTTCACGAAAACAATATTTTCGAAAACATATTCATTTAGACATTTTTCTATTCGAAAACAACATTTTAGCATATTATATTACCTACATAAAGGGTAACCGTGTGAAACCAATACTAAAGATATGTAATATTTCAATGATTTTTTTGACACTTATTAGCTATGTATGTCCACAATTTGATCCAGATCATTCCATATTTGTAAGAAATACGTAGGCTGAAAACATGAAAAAACAGTCATTCACTAAAGTGATAAAAACGCCAAGCAAAAAACCGCTTGTGGGTGTAATATTTTTTAAAAATATTCAAAACTAATTATATTGGTGCATTCTAGGGTGGATTATAATACAAAGTTATCGCTTTTTGAATTCAAAAAATATACTTTACGTTACTTTGGTGCGTAGTATTGGAAGCACTACAAGTAAAACATTTATCAATATCGGTGACGTATTTTGGATTTCAAGCTGCTTTTTCAAAGCTATGTGGTTGATAAAAAAAAATACTTGGGAACGGCACTATGCAATCTCTTTCTACATTAGTACTATTTTGGTCGGACTCTGAAGTCAAATTTTGTTAATGTTGTAGTAAGCAATTTTAGCAATTTTATTTGCAGAAGTTCTTTTCCTTTGAACTATTTTCGCAAAAAGAAATATTAAGTCCGACAAGATTATTGTCAACGTAAACAGATTTTTCATCTTATTACTTTCAAGTGTTACCATATCTGTTTTAGCCAGTCCATCGGCTGATTTCAAAAAGCTGTATAATCTGCAAACAAGGTGTTCACTTACGATTACCCACTTATTGCAATTGGAAAATATGTTCATTGTACTGCAAATTAAAAACAACCCCGAATGACACATTATCGCACCTTAACACCTGCACCTCAATATGACCTCTATCAGCCTTTTGACCTTACAATAAAACGATGTTCGTAGCACTTTGTGAAAAAATGCCCAGTTTGCACTAAGGTATTAGAAACGACACTATTCTACAGTAATCTTGGGTAACAATTTGGAAAACGTAAACATTAGTAGGTTTAAATGAACATTTTACGATATCATCTTACAGTATAATTGAATAATTTTAATACTTTTTTTAATCGTTTAAAAACCCAGCACCTTGAATAACTTGCGGAATGAGCATCAACTGTTATCGCTACTTATTGATGTATCTTCTATTCTTTGGAGTTTAAGACTCAAATCTTTTTACAGATCATTAGTGTTGACATGCGATTTCGTTTTCTTCCGAATATGAATTCATTTAAACAATTTGCACAATCGACTTAGTTCTGTTAATCAGTGTAATCGACCACAATATGTGTGTAATACCTTCTTCATCGCCTGTATCAATCACGTGTTTGACACTTTCGGCATAAAATCAATACATCAAAATCTCATACCGTTCGAGTGGGGACGGGGGATATGAACAGGTTCCATTGAATGACTAAGACGACATGAAAGCATTTCATTTTGCCAAACAATATATGCCAATCATATCGTACCTTCTAGATATTTATGTACTCGTACGATACATGCAACAATGAGGGACATGCAACGTTGCTTTTGTACCAGCGAAACTACGCCCAAATCAAGCCAAGTCATTTTCAACCTGCCCCAAACAGCTGTTTTTCAATTCTTTCCAAACAAACATGAAAACGGAGGAGAATTTGATTTTCTTTTAAACGCGTTCGATGAAGCATTTCCATAGCCAACTGGAGAAAATTTAATTCCAGTCAAAGTCATGAATACGCCAAAAGCTGTTGGTCTTTTGTTTGGGCGCGATTAAATCTTAATTTATGGAAATTAACTCAAACGTAATGATTTCACTGTAACAGGATCTACTCATTATCGGCCCTTTGTTAGCTTGCGATTTGTGACACTTGAGTGTACGTGAGGTTTGGCAAGATGGAGAATTTCATTGTTATATCAAACGTGAATGTAGTTAACGGAGAATACAGTCATACCCGGCTAAGTTCAACACTTTAAATTCTCAGTTATTGCCACATAATGGGGAACCTACAGCCTCACTCAATTTTCCGAATTTCATACCAGCCAATGGACATTCGCCTGTTTTGAATTATGTGCCCATCCAGCTCCCACTGTGCTGTTATATCGCTTCACTGGTTTGTTTGCAAACTTAATCAGTGATTAAACGGCTCACTAGAGAGTACGTGTAGTTGTTATAACTGAGTTGCTTTTCGTGTTCTGTAAATTGCAACATTTACACTGAAGAATCAGTCAGTCAACAGAATGCAGTGAGGTGTGTAATGCGTTGGTGGATGTTATCAGAACAAAGTATGAACAGGATTTGTAATGAATTGACACCAAGTTTAGACTATACATAATTATTACGTAGCTCATGATACTGGTAATTATACTTTAACTAAACGGTATAAATCGTAGAAAATCACAGACAAAGAATTAAGTTGAGCTAAATAACGTATATATACATATATATATGTATACATGTATATATACATATATATAAATATTTGGCAAGCAATTTTGAAAGTTAAAGTTAACTTTTGTTGACAAACAAGCCAAAAATGAAAAAAACATTAAAATATTGTGCCAAACCGAAGTTATGTACTATGTTCTAAGATTTTGTTGTTTCCCAAAAAAAACTTGTACTTATTTTATTATTAATTTTAGATTTTTTCCTTTTTTTTTGTAAAAAAAAAACCGAAAATGAGCGACATTCATACTGTGTTTATGAAGACAGACCAATAGGTTCTTGCAAAAGCATAGCTCTGTTAGCTGGTAAAATAAATAAATTTATACGCGGATTACAGGCAAACCCCAACGATTTTAAATCTACAAAAGATATCAAAGAAATATTTTGTGCTTTAAATTTAATATTAAAACACGATTTTGTAAAAACGTTTTGAAAAAGGACTTACATGCCTTACAGAACTTGAAGACAGACGATTCCTGTCTTCGATGCTTCCTGTAAACGTATTATGTTCACAGAAAATTTATAGAAAATTTAAATACGAATATCTCTCATGTCTAACCACTATTTTTTTTTTTTTTTTGTATTAATTAAAAAGGACAAAAAGACCTCTTAAAATTGAAAATCAAACATTTAAATATGCGCTCTATCTATACACAATAAAAGTTTGTGTTGTATAGCTAAAAAAAATACGCTTTTATCATACACTTTTTCATTACAATTTCCAGTTTTTACGAAGCTGTAAAGACTCAATTCTGAAAACTGAGCATGTTATTGGCATTAAGAAAAGCATTTCCTGATCAAAAAACTTAAAATCAAAAGCGCTTTTGAGCTATAATGTTTATTATTAAAAAAATAATCTTCAGCTTAAGATATACTTGTTCCACAACGACAATTTTTTTTAAAAAAGTTGAAATTGTAATATTTAAAATGATGGCAACTGCATAACAATGCACTGTCCCCGCTTTATGCGCATTTACAAATCAAAATTTTGCGGCATCATAATTCATCATACCGACATTGGGCCTGATTTTTACGTTTTAACAGAATATACTTTTTGATTCTGATTTCATAATCAATTCAAAATTGTATTAAACTTTGATTATGGTTCATACATCCGATACGAAGCTATTCAAAATGTTAATTCTGATTGATACACACCTGAAACGAAATTATAAAAAGTTTTAATTCTGATTTAGTTTTTAAACATTTCACGTTTTATTTGGAAAATACTAATTTAAAAAAAAGGGCAATCACTTTAAACAGCTATGAATAATTTGGGAGTCAAACATGTTGGGAATTTACCTTCAGGTCTGGGGCTGCATAAAACAATATATTCGTTTCATTATGAATCAATAACAGTTTCTTGTTAAGTTTGAAAATGAAATGAAATGGAAATTTGTTTTCAATATGAATTACAATCAACTCTGCGAGTAATGTACTTTTGTATGTACTTTTAATGTAATATACTTTTAAATGAAACCGCAAAATCTAAATTGAATTGGAACCCAGATTTCCTGATTGTCTCTGGTTAACATGCATAAAACCGTAAAGCAAATACCCAACGATTGGTAAGTAATATTCCAACATTTCGTTTTCGAGATCGCAAACATTTAACTAAGCCAATAAATTGGGATGATGTCTTTCTGAAATATTTGTTCTAAAATCCAAAAAAAAAGTTTTTTTGTAAATTCGTACTCATTTTGTCATGTCTCGCGAACTACGCCAGATCTAAAAAGAAAATGATTTTTATAAAGGTACGAATTGTCATGAAGCAACACCAAAAATAAGGTTACTACCATACAACAAAAGGTCTATTTTGAAATTATTAATTATTGTTTAATACGAGTGAAATCTGTTCAAATTGTTTACCAATTTAAGCGTACTGGGTACTAAGATGTCATACGCAATGTTGTGCGTATTAGTTTAGTTATCGTGAGAAATGAAAATCCCACTAAATTTGCGATAATTCCATTTAAGATACATTTTAATATATGTTTTCGCATAAATCGTTACTCGTTGTAACTATTTTATGTTTGGACATCAATTTCGAGCATTATAGCCAACTTAACTTCCTGTAATACATTTCAAAGAAGCTTCAATCATTTGATATAGTTTTAAACATCTCCATAATCTCAACGTTTTGGATCAAAAGAAAATATGCAACCACTTTTTCCTCAACAATGCAATATTATTAATATTCGCATAAATTACACATAGAAATGCAGTTTCTACTGTGATTATTTTTTATTGCACAAATTCATAATATAAATGAAAAAACCTTCACACACGCAACCCCGGAGTAATCTCTCAACCGCCCGGAAACGCAGATACAGACACAAAACATGAAAAAAGTTCACCCATTGAGTGGGTCCAATGAAAAAAACAAACCTTAAAGGGAATTCACACAATTCATTAAATATTCCACAACAAAGAACATGGTCACAACCGATTTTTTACGGTCCATTTGAGAGTACTGCAACACTATAATGATGGGCCCTTAGGCGCAAGAGTTTTTGTGTTAGGTTTCGTTACACTGTGGCCTAACTGTTCGCACCACTGTTGGTTTGTAGTGGTGTTGTTGTTACACTTTTTTTAGTGGTTTTCTTTTATTTTATGGTTACAGTTCATGCACCGCCACCACCAACAGCAGCATAAAATGCCACAACAAAAGAAGCAGCACCACCACTCTGACGGCACCGCAGTAGTGGCAACAACATCACCAGGTGTGTCTGCAACTTGAACAGAACAACTTTGTACATTTGAATGCTCATCAACAGCAGCTATTCTGTCGGCTACTGCTGTCGGTGTTGGAGTTGCCGTAGCAGTTGCTACATGGAACGTGTAACATGAGACATGCACATCATAATTTGCATTTTCTATCTGTTTCAGATTTTCTTCGTTGCTTTTCATTATCAGTTTTGCACAAGAGTAAAGAGAGAAAAGTATAAAACTAATTAAAAACTATTATTATCCAGCAATTGCCAGTGTTTTGGACTCAATATTCAATGGGAAATTGTGGTGCAGCTTGGCTTTATCTGAGTCCAACCATAATTCCCCAGCATAACGTCGTTGCTGCTGTGGAATTGCAACCAACTCCCGAAGTTACTTTGTGGCACAGAACAAAAGTTTGTTCCCAAATAATTCTGTATCACAGCACAGCTGATGGACAAATATGTGCTTAAACAAAATGTAATTGCAATTAAATTTTTATTAATAAGGAGGGTACGGTGAATACAAAACCATTTTTACACTCTCTGGTTCAGCTGCAGTTCTTGATACGTCTTTAGACCAAAGCACATATTTGGGGGATATTTAATTTCTTTTACTGTTATATACGCTTACATTAGAAGTGTTTTAACTTTCCTTATTTTGCAACGATAAAGAATCACTCCTAATAAAGCATGCTCTAATGAAATATATCCAAAGAAGAATAAAATAAGTCCAAAAATAGAAAAAATGTTCAAAAAGTGAAATTATTACAAAGATCAAAATCCGAAAATTGAAGATCTATTTCATAACAAAACAGTTCATTTATTATAAAGTGAAACATTTCAATGAAATTGCACATAAAAATTTAAATAAGTTGCAATGAATAATACGTGTTATCCATTTAGTGGTATCAAAACCGTCGGTCTGATAAGGTTGTCAGCTGTTAAATACCTGTCACCTTAAATGTTATTTATTTAGCAAAAGTTTTGCCATTTACGAATATGGATCGTTTAATATCCGAAGAACGCGTAAAAATAAAACTTACTACAAAAACAGCGATTCAAACATGGGCACTTTTCATGCATTACGGGATGATTATGGTCATCATAATTTACCTACTGTGCAAAGAATTGGCAAGATTGGCACTGCTGATAATATCGCTTCTGTTAATGAAAGTGTGGCGGAAACCCTAATTTAATTGTGAACCGAACGACATGTGTTTCCAACGAGACGATTCCAAGAGTAAGACAACACGACCGATTTTTCTTCATTGCATGAGAAGTTTCCAAAAAGCGTAATTTTACGTTTTGGCAACGTCAATTGGCCACCAATATCATGCGATTTGCCCCCGCAAACCTTTTTTTGTTGTGGGGCTACGTCAAAGACCGTGTTTAGGCATTGGAGCATTTGAAAACCAACATTCGTCGAGTTATCGCCGAGATACCACCCGAAATGTGCGAAAAAGTAATCGAAAACAACCTCAAAAGGATCCACTGCTGCAACCAATCCAGAGGCAGTCATTTAAATGCATTATATTTCGTACATAATGACAAGATCCAAGCATTATAATGAAATAAAAGTTTCATCGAAATCATAATTTTATGTGTGCTTTATTAAACTTTACTTTTGAAACCGAAAAATGTATGTTTATGAATAAATGTTTACAGATTTTGTGATTGGATGATCATAAAAATGTTCGGGTGACCTTGTTTAAATGATTAAATACCTATTTTAAGTTATCTATTGATTAACCTAATTCTACCTTTTCGTTTCTGTTCAGTAACATTATTATCACAGCTTATATCGCAACACTTTTTGAGTATACCAAGGTCAATCAATTATAAACCAGTCAATGAGGACCAGTTGTGCATAATAAATAAAACAGGAAACGTGTAGTGTATTTTTGCGAATTTGTAAATAATAATGAATATGCTCTGTTAATTTAAAAACAGAGTGGCGCACGAATCGTGCTACAAACACAATGTCATTATCAATGGGGACCGTTATTTAAAGACGTTGAAGGAGTTTTTTTTACCCAGAACTGTGTAGAAGTCGTACCGGTTATGGTGGAGATCCAAAGAAAATTCCCAAACAAATTAATGTCCAGAAAATCCATTTTCCACTGACCTCCAAGGTCACCTAACCTGACTGCATCAGACTTTTTTATGGGGTTATGTCAAGCAAAAGCTATACAAAACGAAACCAAGGAATTTGACTGAATTGAAGCAGTCCATTAAAACAATAATTGAGGCGACCCCACTTGAATAATTTTCTGATCAGGTGTCGTATATGCGTGAATGAACCTTGAGGTCATTTACGGTCTATCATCTTCAAAACCAATTAGTTCTATAAAATATAATTCAAATTTCTATACAATAAAAAAAAAACATAAATGAAATACATTGATTAAAAAAAGTTATTTGAATTTCTTATTGCAGCAAAATTAGCGTGGCACCCTGTATTGTTGCAGTTGTTAAACGCGTTTATAATATATCTCCACGATACAGCATAAAGGTGCTAAATACGTATTAATTTAAAAGTCATATTCTGATAATGTATGGAAGCTATTCAACGTACACAAAAGAGCAATATTCACTTTTTCTTCTTTTTGGACACAGATTAAATAATCATTAATACAACAACACTAACCCTAAACAAGTGCTAAGCTATGTGAGATATAATAAAATGTGCAAAAGTGTGGACTTAATTAAATTAACTATTTACTGAGATTCAAGTTTAAATCTTATCCTATCTTGAACCCCTAATCCTATTTTAAAAAATGGTCCATGCTGCGATTAACTGTGATTAATTTCTTATACCTCAAACTTCGTTTATTATTCGTACACACTATAATTATTTCAATTACGATTATCCAAATAAAAGTTCATCTGAAGTACAACAATTTAATTTACTTCTTACGCATTTATAAATTTTAATAAATCATCGATATAGCTTATTACGATATCACATTGAACTGTACGTAAATTGTTAAATAGATGATCAGTTAAGGGGACCCTAGTAAATACTTTATGTACGATACTTATGTACGTATTCAGAAATGTGTCTCCGTATTGACGTTTCTAATGGAAAAGTAACCTCAAAAACACTTAACAAAAAAAAAAAATGTGTGAACATAAACACTTTTCACATCGAATGACATCAACATAGAACCCTTCCATGTAGAAAAGCGAAAATGGCTGTAATTTCTCATAAAGCAAAATTACTTTCAAAGACACTTTTTATGTAGCCAAACGTATGAAATAGATTTTATAGTGGCAAGCATTGATACTTTTATTCAAACTTTTCAGGTACAAAAGCGTCTTCACAGACGCTTTTGATTTGATTAGATATTTGATCATATCGAAAGCCGTCTTCATAGGCATTTTCTAGAAAAGTATCACCATATCACCACTCGTTAGAAAAGTATATTCGTGGACATTTTCTATATTTAAAACCGTATTTACATACATTTTCATGTAGAAAAATGCCATCATGAACACTTTTCATATCGAATGTTATCTTCATAGACACCTGTCAAGGTGTCTTCACAGATTACATATCTTCAAAACATATTTCATATATAGAAAAATGTCCTCGTAGGCGCTTCCCATGCAGGAAAATGTTCTCATAGGCACTTTTCATATGTATATAAATATGTCTTCATAGACATTTTTTAAATAGAAAGCTGTCTGTGTAGACCATTTTCAAATAGAAATGTTTCCTCATAGAAGCTTTCCCTATGGTCCTGTTTCCATAGACAATTCATATAAAAAAATCTCTGTGTTCATATACATTTTTCATATCAACTGGCGTTTGACGACATTTAACACACGACAACGTCTTCATAGCAATTTTTCATATACAAAACCGTAATTTCTCAAAAGGAACATTTTAACATTTTGTGAAAACGCCCATTTCATTCAAGTATTGAAATTGACACATATAGACGATGAATAACAACTTAACTTTGACATAAAGTTATTTTACATCCGTATGCAAATTGTTACGATTATATTGCAAGCAATACAAGGAATAAGTCGTTTTTGTTACAAAATATGTTTTTTGAAAATTTACAATTAAATTAATAAACAACCAAACAACCAACAATATTTATTCTTATCTCCCTACCTCACAAAAAAAGGTTGTCTCCCTACCTCATCTAATGCCATGAATTACATTCTTATTTTTATCGCTTATACATTTATATTCATTACTATTCTTTTCTGTTCACAAAAGAAGGAAAAGTTTATTGGATGACTCATCGTTTGTAAGGAAAACGAAAAATATACTTAAAATACCTTCAATCGTTTTTAATGAAAGTCCGGAAATTCAATGAAGCACAAACACATATGGAAAATTATATATCCTCTCACGTACATGTTCGCTCAAGTATATGAAATGCTATTGAAAAACCGGCATGTTTAGTGAAATTCAAATGCAATATTTGACTGTTTTTCTTTTCTGCTTTGAAATGAGACGGAGACCCCGTGGCTGGGAAGTATGGGTGATGTAGGGTTGGCCGTTAAGTAATGAGGTTGCCAACACTACTGCTGATGTAATAGCAGTAGTAATAACTTTACTACTTCAGCCATCACAATTGTTGTCTTTGTTTTATCCTTTTTCCTGTTCCTCGTCATTGCATCGACGACGTTGCTGGCGTTTATCGCTTCATCCTTGGAAGGCAAACAACCAACAGTAAAAAGCCGGCACCAATCATACGGTAAGGACAATAAAATGTTCGCTCTTTTACGTCGTATGCGACGATGACGGAGATGACTGTGTAATTGTGTTTTCTCGTAGAATCACATGCGGTTTTCCAAAATTCTCTCATATTCACATATGTATATTCGACGGGGTTCATTTTCTCTCTTTTTAATTTTGCCTTGCCGCTCATACATTTCCAGTAGTCGAAATGATAAAAGTC
>JAHXMU010000053.1:1025218-1095090 GCA_019455685.1 Philornis downsi | reverse complement strand
TTTGCCTTGCCGCTCATACATTTCCAGTAGTCGAAATGATAAAAGTCATTTTTCTGTAGGGAGTTTTGTATAGTAGAAATAAATAAACTCTTTTGAAATCGTGCAACCAATGTTGCACTCTCTCTCCCTCTCCCTTATACGCTCTCTCTCTCTCTCGCTTTCTCTCTCTCCTTCGGATTTTTTTACTCTAATTAGCGTATTTGCTATGGGGTGTTGTTTTCTCATTTCTTATAGCCGCCACTTGTCGCAGATTTCTATTTCTTTCTTCGTACTCTGCATTTACCGCTGTGCTCGCTGTTTTCCGAATCAATTTGTTGTTGAGCATTTTATTGTTTTTTTTTTTTTTTCGTTCATCATACGACACAATGTTGTTGTTCTCGATTGAATATCACTCTACGCCGCATCATATGTTATTGATTTTTTCCATGATTCTTGTCGTTTTTCTACAGCTTAGTATTCACTTGTTTCACGTTGTGCTATGGTTCATGTCAGTGTGCTATTTTGAGAACAAATTGGGTTTTTTACCAACTCTCTTTTGCTCATTTTATATCTCATATATACCGTTCTCTCTCTCTCTGTCTTTTGTTATGGGAAATAAAATTATCATTCTATTTTATAACTTTTTCGAAGTATAGAAATTGCGTAAAGAAAAGCGTTTTTTTCCTGCTTAAGTTTTGTCTCCGTTATGTATTTGACATTTAGTGACATTTTCCATGTGGTTGTCATATTTTTTCCGTATTGCCTAAAGGATACTATAAGATACGTACATACGTTTGTGTCGTTATGTAGACTAATCCCTAAAGCATTTTATACTTCCTTTGAAAAATTCAGAATATATGTACATGTGCTTCAGGAAAATTGGAACTGTTACGCTTTTCTGGTACGAGTAAGGTGAATTCTTAAAAGAATTCCATTTGGAAAAAGTAATGCATATTTTTAGAACAGGCTATAAAATGTAATTTAATTTTATTAACCCATTAAACTTTAACCCATTAAACTTTACTTTCAACAACTATTATATCATAAGTATATTCGACTTAAGAGCCGCGACAGATCCAGGCACCCTACCGACAACGAGGGAAAGAAATCTTTAGCGGCAAGAGGAAATAATTTAAGGGCTTAGCTAATGTTTCGTTTACCTAGTTTGTTCTCACAACTGTTCGAAATTGCATTTTTTATGAAATCTTAGCGCAACATAACCTAACACCATTTCTTTTTTAACTTTAAACTGGGATAACAAAATTCTCCGTATACATATTATCAATTTTTGATTATATACATTAGTAATAAAAGCATTCTAGCATCTATGTAAGTTAGCGAAAACATTACAAAATTAATACAAAAACAGCAGTGTCAGCTACACTTTTATCGCTGTAAAATATCTTAAAACTTTAGAGAAGCAAGTAAAGCCTGTTAGTACTAATATTGTGTGTAAAATATCATTTCACCAAAGGCTCGCACTAAGCTATGGGAGAAGTTAGAACATGTGTTGACACTTATGCCTTGACTCATAAGCAAATTTCTTTCAAATGCCACAAATATCATATCGGCTAGCTTCTTACTTTCAACGAATCTATACGCATTTCTATACTTATGTTCACTAACTTGCATTTAAATGCCGATACCAATCCTTCATCTGAAAGAAAATTGGGGTGTATTAGGCTCGAATCAGAATAATCGCGCAAGCTTTCAGTCGTATCACGGTTAGTCCTGGCTGATAGTTAAAGAATGCAAAATATCGGCAAAAATATCTCAATTTCTCCAGATAAAAAGAATTGCCGGAAAATTCGCACTGGCCATTTCCAGTAGTTTTTGCTACCATATTTCAGAAAAAAAATTGTTTGAAAGGAAAAAATATAATTGCATACAAAAGAAATTCTACAATTTTTAGAGCATTTCCTTAAGTATGTGGCCTTACCTTCCTTCCTTCCTTCCTTAAGTTGTCTGCTGATTAAAAACATACCTAATTTAGTTTTCACGAAATTGATGGTTGTCCAGAAAATACAACTTATAGCCACTTCTTCAAATATTATTAGTATTGTTCAAAAAATTCCTTTTGTAATTTAAAAAAAAAAAAAAAAAAAATTCTAAAAATATTTCTGACGAAAACAATGCAACGCAATTTGGATTTTGTGGAATTGAGATAATCTGAAATAATGTATAAATGTGCAAATAAATTATGGAAATCTATAAACATAACTGACAATTAATTATTCACAAATAAAAATAAGTTTAAGTTTACGAAAGGGAAATTTCTGTAATATATTTGCAACATGGGTGGACGTTTTTAAAACGTGCTTAAAAGTTTCAAAACATGTCTAAGATTTTAAAATTTTATTTCAATTACTAAACTGGTAATAGTACAGGACTAAACTATAAAGAAATCGTTTGTTTCCACGCGATAAATTCATAATTCAAAACAACTTTGCGACTTCAAATTAAGTGATTGGAATTATGTGCTCTCATTGTATATCAGCTCCACTTGCTTTTTGAATAAAATGAAAACTTTGGCGGTGTGTTAGATATAATTTTATTTAATATGAATATATAATTGGTAATAGAAAACCATCATCAAACATCATCAGAAAATTTAAGTCTTCGTTTTTGTAGTCAGAAACAGACATAAATTTTGTCAAACCTCTAGAAAATCGTCCATTAAAACTGAACCAAAAAAAAATAGTGAGATTTTCTTACCTTTTAGCAAAGAAATCTATGATTGATATAGCAAATTTGAAAAACATCATAAAAAAGTGATCGAATTTTGAGATCTTATCTGTCAGAATTTGCTTTGAATGATCTGAGTTTAAATTAAAAATGTTATAAAACTAACCTACTTTCTATTTCAATGAAATTTAAATATAAATGTTTTAATCGTTCCAGAAATTACGAACTTTAAATATAATATCGATTTTAATTTAAAATTACACATATTTGTTCATAGGGGCTCCGAATATTTCAACATGACATGATATTAAATATTAAATATGTTTTTTTCTTTTTTGATTTGCCAAATTGCAGGGTTACCCCGATAAATAGGAAATGAAAAAATTAAGTTGCAACTATTAGTGCCACAAATTGGTGTCATCAATGAGTTTCAATTGAATGAACTATTATTACAATTTGAAAATTTTGATATTTGCTATACACCGAATTTAAATTTTTAAATTAGTTTTCATCATTTGTTATAACGGTAAATTATCAATCATTCTTGGAAAGATTTCTTCTTCTCCATATCACTGTTGACGGTTAATAATTAGTACTATTTTTTTCTTCTTAATTGTTTCAGATATTTAAATATTGATAATTTTTCAATTTAGGAATTTTTCGACTCTTTTGTTTGGTTTCATTTATCGTAAGACTCTTAAGAAGTCTACTGGCTTCTTGTTTGATTTTCTTACACATCTGTATCATCGCTAAAATAACAAAAAAGACCATTCAAAATGTTTATTCCATTGGCATTTATATTAGCGCTTTTGGGAAAAAAGAAAAATCGCTGAAACAAAAAAAAACCGAACAAATGTTTCTGTCCATTTTAGTGATTTTTTACGCTGTAACAAATATCGTATGAGGAAAAATGGAACACATTCAAAGAACTAAAGTTAACTTGAGGTATCTTAGGACCAAATTCGTTTCGGAATATAAATAATCTATAATATAAAAATGAATCGCTTAATGTGTTGGTAAGCGCATAACTCAAGAACGCCTGGACCAATTTGGCTCAAATTTTTTCTCAATTGTTCGTAATTGCCTGGAGAAGGTTTTTACGAAAGAAAATTTTGGGAAAACCCTCCGGAAAAGTCGGAAAATTGAAAAAATCGAAAATTGATTTTTTGTATGGGATTTTGTGTGCAATTGTTCCGGAATGTCTTTTCGAATGGCAAAATAGAAAACTGTTAGTGGAAAACACGAAAAATTCCGGAAAAGCGTGAAAATTTTCAATTTGTTTCGACGAAATTTTGCATTTTATCACATGATTTGATGATTTTGCGCGATATAAAAGTGGAAAATTCGTTGTGAAGCTGTTGTGTGAAAAAAAATTACGAAATTTATTGCGATAAAATATGTTTCGCGTGAATTTTGGATGGAGAAGTTAGCGAGACAAATAACAGATGGCGTTGTGCTGCGTTCAATGCTGAAACTGAGCGCAATTTGACAGCTGCACTTTTCGCATTGTGATTTTCTATTAAACAAATGTGCTATTTTTCTTGGTGCAATTGATTCGAGTTTTGCGTATTATTACACTGAATTCGGATACTCATATATCGCGTATCACATCCATTAACGGTACGAGCAGTACGATCAATTGAAATTTAGTGCAATGTTTGTCAATTCGATCATTTTTTCAGAAAATAAGTTTGCGTGTAAAAAGTGAGGTTACCTTATTGGATTGCGAGCATTTATTGCGATACATTCATTTCGTAAATTTTTTTTCTTTTTTTTTTTTGAAAAAAATTGTCTTTTTAATAGGATTAGTCAAAAAGGACTTTATTCCATTTCAGGGAGAGTTATTTGACTAATGCCACCTATTAGACGATCAAATCGTGGACTTCGTACACGTAGTGCAATAATTAGTCAGAAAGTCCGTGATAATCAAATGCAAGAGGAACGCGCAGAACATAATGGATGGAGACGTGCCCATACTGCACAAGTTCGCGCTGCTCAATCACCACCTCACATCGTTCACATCGTCGAAGGAGGAACTCATCACCAAAGTGTTCCCCGGCATTGCACAAAATTATAAAAATCTCGATTGGATTAGTGAAAGGGCAATACTAGCAGCGAAGAATAAGGACGTCGATAACTTGAATTTGATTATTCAAAGTCAAATCGCTGGGGAACTGCATTCGTACAAATCCGTTGACAGCGACGTCGACCGACGGAATTTTTGAACTCGCTTGATGTGCCAGGAACACCGCGGCATAATTTACAGCTGAATGTAGGATCGATCATAATCATGTTGCGGAATCTGAATCATCCGAAATTGTTCAACGGTACGCGGTTGTCCATCAAGAAACTGATGAACAATGTCATTCCACGAATTCCGAGAATTCCAACTGATCTTCCATTCCAATTTAAGCGGATTCAGTTGCCCATTCGATTGGCTTTTACGAAGGCAATAAATAAATCGCAAGGCCAGTCGTTGGAAATCTGGGGGATTAATTTCGAATTTTCCTGTCTTTCGTACGGTCAGCTGTACGTTGCCTGTTCGCGTGTTGGGAAACCGTCTTCGTTGTTTGTTTTTGCGCCGGAAAACAAATCAAAAAACATTGTTCATCATATCGCTCTCTACTGATTTCGATTCCACTCAAATAAATCACATTGAAATTTGAACTATCTGTGTTTTATTATTACTCGAGAGTTTATCTAAAGGCGTTAAATTGTGGCGAGTCGAAGTTCGCCGGGTCCGCTAGTATAATATAATATAATATAATTTATTACATTGAGGCAATAGAACCCATCCCTTCTTGTATCCTCCATTCTAATTGCTTACAGCCCTGAAGTAATATTTTTATAACAATATTTGATATGTTCAAAATGTCCGGTGCCTCCCATGCAAAAATGAGGATTTGTTATAATTTTCATTTCACTTATAATTTGAAATCGATATGCCGATTCATTTAAAATAATTTTTCTTTACATTGCGGTTTAGGATAAAAACTGGACCTGCATGCCCGCTTCCGGGACATTGCTTGCAAATTGTATGATATTGTTTCAAACACTTTTAAAGTAAATATTAGCTATTTCAGATCGTTGTTTTTATACAAAAATTACAAAATAAATCTCTTAAATGCCAGCAAAGTTACCAAACTTTTTCGGCTTTAAAATATTTTATGTGGTCAAAATGTCAAAAAATGCCAAAACAAAAATCGCCTAAATATTTTATCTAAATCTCGAGGGACTCAGAGACTTGTATGTCTCATATGGGGCATTTAAACCAGATTCCATTTAAAAAAAGTAAACATTTTACGAGTATACATACATATGTCAAATTTTAGATAGTTAGTTTTTGTTTTTTGGAGGTGACTAATCTAACTTTTGCCTTGGATGGACTCAAAAAAAACCCTCCAAACAAACCATGAAGTAATTCGTCAATTTGAGATCAAGTTCTCAAGGGAATGCAGATTAGTATCATCATTAGGATTTCAAATAGAATCTTCACAATTATCAATGTTTTAGAAAAAGTTTTCTTTTTCTCATGGAAACAAAATCCGCAAAAATTATAAAATTTCAATAAATTTCTTAACGTTAGTATTCCATATTTCATTTTTTTTTTTTTTCGTTTTATTTAACTTCATGGTATCGCTAATTTTCTTCACTCCTTCTGCCAGCTAATATCAAAGAATTCTTTGACTTTCGTCAAAGAATTTGATTCCAACAAGAATCCTCCAGTTTGTTTATTGATCAAGACATACGATAACAGACGGTTCACAAAAAAAGTCTTGTTTTTAGCGAATAACAACCCATTCAAAGTGCACTTTTATGTGACAATACTCCAAATTCCAGCTAATGTTTCTATATTGATGAGCATTGCTTGTTCATCCATTCACATGTGGGTATGGCCCAACCCCCAAATTACCTAACTTCATATATTTTTGAATCATATAGACAGATGTATGCATGAGCCGACTATGCAGCGTTGTTGTTCAGTCCATTAACCCCAAAAGCATGCTATATTTTTGGTAATATAATAGTCATTAATAGCATTTCAAAAACACATACATTTCTATCAAATTTATAGAAGAAGTAATAAATATACGTAATGTATGAACGTGTATTTCACAACAACCGTTAGGATCACACAACACTCCTACGAGTTAAAAACGGTGCATATTCTAAGGTCTGTCAAACCTATTAAAACCAAAGCCAAACACATAGACACGTGTGCAACTACAAAATGCACGTCAAAGTGAACTTATCTTTGGCATTTCCAAGGAAAACATAACCAAAAAAACACTTTTTTAAACACACATACATACATATATGTATGTTAGAATTCTGGCTCTTGTATGTATTCCCATGGAGAATTAATGGCAAAGACCATACAGGAGCGAGCATGGGAAAGTACAATTTTTGGTACTGCTTAGAGAGTACGTTGAAGTTGAAATGTATGACATTTGCTTAAGCCGTCTGACACACTTGTTAAATATTTTGGAGGAAGGCTCAAGCACCTATTACGACCATCCGTCCTATCCGAAGTGCTAATTACTATCTGCCCCATTTGTTTATATAATGATTGCATTTTGAAAGAACAATTTGGCGATATTTCGAAAAGTTCGTATATAATAAAGTTATCCACACCAATATAAATACAAAAATTTAAATTTTGTAATTTGGTCGATTTGTACAGGAAAACTCATAGTTTCAGAAAAATATTTTTTTTGATGAACTATAGGTGAACTATAGGATGTTTATTTGTATATTCACTAAATCGTTTACATTGCATATTTCCAAATTTGTTTCTATTTTATAGGTTAACTGATATTAATGCCAAAAAACATGCTTCCAGTTATGGCTAAAGACATGTGGAGTTAAAGTTTCATCTTGATTGGTTATTTTTTTGTTTTTTTGACCGTCTGTTCCTTTACTGTAAGGTAAAACACAATGTCACAAGTTTGATCAATTATTTCCAAACGTTTAGCAGTACTAAGTTCTCGAAGTTGAGCTTTTGAAAGAAGTTTTAAGAAATGGACATTTTGTTCTATGATAATAAAATTATACTATCAAATTATGCAAAGCCTCTTAAAAGTATAGTGTTTTAAAATGACACTTTGGAATAAATGGGCTTCAATGCGTGGAATTTGTAAAAATGGTTTCGGGTTTATCATATTGTACATAATCAAAGATAGACACAACCCTTGGGGATAGCCGGCATTTATTACTTTACTTGTAGACTGATAAATACAAGATTACATTTTACAAGACTGACCGCGAAAGAAAACGATTTAATTATATTGATAACATCTTCTATATGGAGTCGAAGGCTGCTTGATTGTTCACAGCAGAACATCCTTTTTGAGGCTCAGATTAGCGATGTTATGCCGTTGACGAATTCCAAACTTGATGTAAGCCCCTTTTCCGATATAAAGACATATTTAAATTTTAGCGATTTTTCACTTTGTCTGTTTTTCGAATTATAATTATATTCCCAATAAAATCACTTTGGCGATTGGATGGTCCGTTTCCGAGATATGGGACTTTTTCTAATTGTATCGTCTTTGGTGAAGCTGTCCTCTATTAATCCCATTTCCTACAAATATGCCATTGATCTCAGAAAGTGTGTGAGTGTGCCGGGAAAATCCATACATAACAGAAATCGTTTTCTTTGGGTTGTCATCGTTGTTGTAAGCAATAAGTTTGTGGCAGTATTTAAAAAAATAGAAGAGAACACTAAATGCGCTATGAAATTCTAAATTATTTAAAATTTAAATATGATTTTATTGCTACAGATGTACTTCACGCCATTCTTTCATTACCTATATATCTAAATCTATCGTTTATCAACTTTAGCTGATTTTTTTCGTTCTTGTCAACAATATCTTGTTATCTAATGTGCCAAAGTTCAGACTACTTGCTAGTGTTTACATTGCCTCTACGATATAAAGATGGTGACGTCTTGGCGATAGGAGCGGATGTATGGCGCTAGGACGTTCCTTACAAAAAAATATTAATAATGAAGAATTATCTTACATAAAAGTGGCATTTTTTGCGTAGATATCTCTACCAAAACATTATCCTTACGAAAAAGAGTTTGCTATACATGAATATGACCTGGAGCGCACTTCCCATACAAAAAAATGTCTTGGAAATATTTTACGTTCACAAACAAGATTGCATAGTTAAAAAAGCGCCTTGATTAGCATAATCCATGTGTATTCTATTGGAGGACATCTCCCTATAGAAATTTCTAGGATTATCACTAAAATAACTTTCCCAAGATTGTTCTACAATAAGAGGGTTTCTTTTATAACATCTTTCTTTATTTTGTATATTTTGCAACACACTTTTCTCAATTGATTTTTCTGTTCGAAAAATGTCATTTAATTATTAATTTAATTAAAAGGACCATTGGTATAGAAACGTGTCTTGGGATGAACTTTTGGTATAGGAAAGCGCACTATTAGTTATTTTATTTTCAAATACAAAAAATCATTGTTAAGCATCGATTGTTTAATGCTTCAATGTTCCCAAAGTCGAAAATTTGATTCTATTTATTTAAACAAATACATGTTTTAAACAATTGTTCAATACTTCCTTTAACATTTCTAATATTCATATTGTTCATCATGTAAAAGAAATATCAACGTAAATTCAAAATAAGAACATTCATAAGTACAGGGTGGGCCATAAAGGTGTTGGCGGTTTAAATATTCAATTTTTCGGTAACGCGCGGCGCGGGGTGGCGGGGGGATATGTTGTTCGCTGCGCCGCTTCCTGGAAATTTAGTCGTCATGGAGCCGTACACGGGAGTGCAGCGTGCATTTTGTGTCCGAGCGTATTACGAAAACAATAAATCAGTGATTACTGCACGACGTTTGTATCGGCATGAACACGGTTTACACGATTTAAATGAAGTTCCAAGCGCCAATGTGATATGAAAATGGATCAGAATGTTCGAAACAACCGGCTCAACAGTACCAATTACGGTTCGTGCTCGCCCAGTTTCTGCAAGATCAGCCGACATTGTGGAGCGTGTTCGTGTTTCAGTTCATGACGGTTAGAGCGAACAATTATTGCAACATGCTAGCAGACTTTTTGGTGCCAGCTTTGCAAGAACTTCAAGGCAATACCTCGAGGATGTGGTTTCAACAGGATGGGGCCACATGTCATACGGCTAGGGTATCCATAGAGCTGCTGAAAAATGTTTTTCCTGGAAAACTCATTTCGAAAAGGGGGGATATTGAATGGCCCCCACGTAGCCCCGATCTCTCTCCATGCGATTATTTTCTATGGGGTACCTCAAATCGGTAGTCTACGAGAATAATTCGACCAATTTAGAGCAGTTGAAGAGGAGCATTATTTAGGAAAGTAAAAAAATACCGAGAACAACTTTTCAACGAGTTTTCCAAAATTTGCGACTTCGGTTCCAAGAGTGAAGCAAGCAGCCGGGGGAAGCCATTTGGACAACATTATTTTTAAGTCTTAAAAATTCCCATGCTTCTACTTTTTAAAAATACAAATATATGTTTTTTTTATGTTTCGTAGTTTTTTTTTTTTTTTAATTGAATATTTAAACCGCCAACACCCTTATGGCCCACCCTGTATAAGAATTATCATAACTTAACGGCTATTTAAAATTAGTACTTCTTTCTCCTCATAAGCTGGTAGCTTTGTAAGAATGTAATTCATAGTTTAGAGCTAGATTGACCACAACCACATAAAATGCACAGAAAATAAAATGTGAGTAATATAAATAACGTTATAGAATTCGAAGAAAATATAATTGATTAAAATAGTATCCACAAGTTCATTAGCCGATCTGACGAGCAGCAGAAACCATAAGCCATAATTAATAGATCCATATGATCGCTGAAAACGTCTCACAGAAATTCATAACTGTTGCCTGCTCTTCTAATCGATTTAAGTCTCTTATATAGCATTGACGATCGATTCGTTTATGATTCCCAAGGAGACAACTGCTAATAAGTTATATTTTATGGCAAAATGTTCCTCCTCTCAGCTCAACTAATCATCAATGCACTGACTATACGACACTCTGTGTGCCGTTTGGTACTATTTAACGCTTTTCCAAATACCATCTCTAATGTACACTCCAGTTCGATCCAATTGTCGGCGGGTGTGAGGAAGGGGTAAAATCGACTAATTCACCCGTGTGTTTCTACACTTTGTTTTTTTCTTTGCATTATTGGCAACTTTATATAATGACCTTATTATCCTTAGCAATAAATCCATTGGTGTTGTTTGTGTTTTTGCAGATCTAGTGGTCGTCCATATACGTGGACGTAAAGGGAGGGGGAAGATGATGATGGCAGGACGAATGCACAACAGCGAAGCACCAACAAAGACACGTCTGGTAGAAACGACTCACTGCAGTTGTTGGCCGGATGGTTGATACCCTCCTTGTATGTTGTATGGTTCAACATTCAGTGTTTATTGTGTGTCGAGTGTTGGCTGTGTTGTCTTAGTTGCAGCAAAATACTGCAGTATGAAATCACTCTGGCTCGGTATCGTTGTTATGACCCAATGGCCTGCTTAGGACAGCAACAACACAATGATGGCTGCTAATGTGTGGTGGATAGAATGGGAAGGGATGGGATGAAGATGGGGACGTAAAGTGGTACTCACCTTGTCAACCGGCATTGATGGGCACGCTCTACACAAATTCCAAAATGAGCCGATCATAAGGAAGTGTTTTATTGCTTAACGAAACTAATCAATTAAAGAAAAACACAATACAATACAATAACAATTCAAATTCAAATCGGTGTCGTAACGTAACGATGTCTGCAAAACGCTTTTGCTTTCTTTTTTCGTTTCGCCTTATGTTAAACAACAATTAACAACAACATTGATTAATTCTCTTTGCTTCTTAATTCGTATTATTATGTACATTGGAAAACACTTTTCATTTCGTACGATATCGTTTAGCACTGGGTGGTTGAGGTATAAAACAAAGGTAAGATAACTCTCATCTACGGGAAGCTTAAATGCACAGAAAAAAATCAAACGATTATCCCAAAAAATATAACATATCTTCAAGGGAGTTTCAAAATGAATGAACAAAATTACTGCATACTTTATGGAGAATTGCCGATGGAATCACACTTCGCACCACGTCGTCGTCCTTTCGCACCACACATACTCCGAACAAAATCAAAAAGACACGAAATTTGCAAGGAGTCAGCCAAAAATGAAAAACTGAAATAACCGAAGTTCTCAGTCGCCTGTGGTCGGTCGTATCGCCTATACAGGCTGCCTACGTAAAAATGCAATGGAAAAAAACAAGCACCAGGAAAAATGGTGATCTCACACATTGAAAAATATAATGTGGAAAATTTTCTTATGGTATACTATGTACAACTCGAAAAAACTCTAAAGGTTCTTTTTCAATGCGTTGCGAAAGAAACGAAAGAACTTCCGGCTCAAGGATATCTATAATCGATCCATCAAGAATCAAATTCATCCGAAAAGTATGCTATGTTGTGGATGAAAAAATACTATTTTTAATTAAAAAGGTTTCTTTAACAAAGGTTAGTGAGGCAGGGCGCTAGGGAGGGGATAAAAAAGTTATTCAGTTAACAGTAATCGCACACACACACACACACAAACGGACGCACACACATACAGAGAGAGACACATATACACCAACACACCGTTAATTCATGTATGTACCGTTATTTTTGTCACTTTTTCTAACAGCTTTTCTCGTTTAATACAAAAAAAATTAAATTTCTTGTGCTTTAGGTCAAGTAATTCTTTTTTTTTCTTTATTCTCCTCTAGCGATTCTCTCGATGTGGAAAATTTTTCTTACAAAATTTTCCAACACTCTTTCTTTTTTCTTGTTGGTTTGGACGCGCTCGTTGTACGTTTGTATGGTTGATTTAGCTTCAAACAACTTATCACGACGATTTCACGAACACGACTGAAAAACCGTGCTCAGAAGTTGGCAAATTTTGTTGGGCTTTCGATTTTCTACTTGCACGAAATGAAGGAGTGGTTGGAAAGCAATGAATTTGAACAAGTCACTAATGAACACTTGCTGGCGATGTATACAAAAGATGGATGCTACGAAACGTAAATTTGTGAATAATGTGATTATAACGCCAGGTGACGCTATAAACACCTCTGAACAGTGTTGGAAAGTGTGAAAACTATGAAGCTGTATTATAACCAAAAGCGGCAGGTGGCGGTAGTGTGTTAAGTATTTGCCCGCTCACTTTGGAGCGGTTTCAGTTTTCATTGAGCTATACCTGGAATAATAGTTTCCCATATTGTTATTAAATCACTTGGTACTATGCTGATTTTTCGCGGTAAGTCTCCATATATAAAAAAAATTATCGTGTAATTTTGAGTTAAATTTTTCCACCAGACAGTATTACGCTTTTTCGCGAGAAAAATCTTGTGATCTGAAATCGAAACAACTGACATTTTTGCGCCATAATATGTTCGATAATACATCTGCAGTCTTATGATATGAATTTGTAATAAAAAAACACACAAATTCACATTTTTGCAAATATATTATCGAACATATTGTTACGTCAAAACATAAATTGTTCAAATGTCAGTTTTAGAAATATAATGCAAGAAAATCTGACAATGCTTTATATTTCATCACAATCTACTTTTTGCTTATTTTAGTCATATGTATAATAAATAAATTTGGTCACCACAATTATATAATAACATACAAAATCGTATTTTCAAGAAATATTTATTATTTTTATCAGCTAAACCTTAGCAAGCAGTTCGAACGAAATTTCCGCTTCCTGCAAAGGAAATATATTTGCAATGCCACGATAATTTTCCGCAGCTGAAATATTCGGTCATATTCGGACGGTACGCAATTCTTCGCAAAAATTTAATTTTTTAATATTACTACAGGCATGTTTAAAACCAAAGAGCCTGTTTTTTTTTATTTCATAATTGACTTGATATTTCGGCAACCATTATATAAATAAACGTTTACAGTTTTGAGTGTAAAAAATTTTCATAAAAAGTTGAAGAAGTCTCAAATTATCAACATTTTATGTTGATAGGAGGTGGTTTATAGTTAGATTATTTGGTTCAATTTTAATTTGCTTACTATGTCAGGTTTCATATGATAATTAGGATCGAAATCGAGAAATATACGAAATTACTTAATTTCGCAGGTAGCCTGCACTTTACAAATGCAAAATGAAATTCATTGCATTTTGAAACAAATTTATTTCCAATTCTCTTTTTTTGATTTTTTACTTAAAGCTGAAATCAGAAAAGTGCAATTATATACATATATTATATATTTTCTGAAAGGTAAATAAATAAAACCAATCGAAAGTTTTGTATTTGATTTTAAAAAATAAGTACCATTTTTTTATTGTTTTTAACTTTTATTATAAAACAGAAAAATACTTTTTATTATAACATATTTTTATAAAAAAAAATCGAAAATAATAATAATAATTATTATTATTATTACAAGTATTTTATGAAAATAAAAACTAAATATACAAGTTTGTGACACATTCATAAAGTATATTGTAAAACAAACATTTTTAAATATTTCGTGTCTAAGTGGGTCATTTCCTTCCCAGTGATTTCTTTCGGCTAAAAATCGAACTAATACTCATTGTGATCTACATTCACTATTTAAATTAATTTGTTTTTCCTTAACATCATAGCTTTTATATAATAGGTTTTGTTTTGCTATTAGGCATTACTTAAGTATTAAGTTTAACTTAATAATCATTATTTAATTGTACTCGCATAATATTTCATATAAGTTAATTTGTTATTGTATTCAACCATTTTTATTGTAGCAATATTAACCATGTACAGCTATGCTGCTCGATTATTGGTAGAACAAATTAATACATAAATAAAATAAAATAGAACAATTAAAATTGTGCCATTCTTTACCCTTCTGTTCTTCTTGTGAATAAGCGCATTTATTTGAAAAACATGATTGACAACTTTCATTGCAAACGCTGAAATTAGACAAAGACGATGCAGACATATAGACAAATTAGTTTTCTCTAGAAACAAATTTGGGACGATTACATGTTAATCCCGCTCTCTTTTGGTTACTAGTTTGGTAGATTATAATGAGTTCATCTATAATGAATGAATACAATTACTGTTACAATTCTACGTTGAAAAAGATAACAAGAGAGGACAAAATTACACCCTTGAGTTAATGTTAGAAGCAAGCGAATTTCACACAAGAGATCAATAATTTGTCTATACGCTTGGATCGTCTTTGAATTAGAGGCAGGCGCTTTAGGCGATGTAATTCTTACGTGACAAAACTGAAATAACAATGATTTTTAGCAAAAAAAATTCTCTCAAAATCCAAGCACAAACTTTAACCCGGTGAGAGTTTTCGAAAATCACAGTTAACAATTATCCGCATGATTTTTCTGACTTTTGCCTCAGGAAGCAGTGTGGCACCGCTGCTCACTTGAATTCACCACTCTGTTTGCATACCTTCCACCCGTAGGTGATATGGCAACACTATTCTTAATTGAGTTGAGTAAAATTTTCACTTCAGTTTAAGTATTCGCGGTGAGCGGTGGTCCGGCGCTTCGTGTTAATTTAACCCCCAATTGTGAGTGTTGTTGTTTTCTTTCACGGTTCCGATCAGAGTGCAAACTAAAATACAGCCAAAGTAGAAAGATTAATTTGACAAATTGTGAATTAAATACCAAAAAGTTGGCAAAGAAAACGATGCAAAATCTCGGTTCGCACCTAAATACAACTAAAACTAACTGATAATCTCGACGGAACGACCTTGAATTGTGTACAGAAAAAATCCTACACACACACAAAAGAAATAGAAAACAATTGGAAATGAAGAAGAAAAGATGAAGCCTTCGCTGCTACAACAACTACAATTAGCTGGTTGAAAGTAGTGGACAAAACAGAGCAAGCAAAGTAAATAGCTTAAAGAGAATGTAATGACAACAAGAAACAAGTGAAATTGTAACAATCGCAAAGGGAGTTATTAATTAGTATTATTATACAAACGACAGCGACGGCAATGACAAGTGGTAATCGATAATTGTGTCTCATTTCAGACAAAGGATATGTGTAATTTTCCATTCCTTGTCTGTGGCAGTGTGCGTGCGCGTGTGTATGTGTGTGACATATAAGAAGTGAATGAATGGATGAGTGGTTCACTTCATCGGCCACAGGAGTGAACAAATAACAGGAAGAATAAAAAAATTGTGCGAATTCTCCATTCATAGTGAGGGTGCACTGCACAAGAAAACAAAAACAAGAAGTAATATCAAAAAGGAATCACAAAGGCGAAATTCACCCGTGCGTCTCTTTGCACTAGAACAATCACGCAGAAAGGAAGGGGAGGCAGTGTGTTGTGTGTACGTGAATACAAGTGGAAAAGGACCAACTGTGTGCTGTTTGTCCCATTCAATAACTATCAGTCCGGAGCTACACGTTCGCACTCCAATCTAGTGTATGGAAATGGACTGCCAACAACAACAGAACTAATGCGGTAAGTTTTTGTCTGTCATGTCAACGATATGACTTTGGTATACTTTCCTATAATATATTGTTGTGTCTTGTAGATATTTATATGCTTGTGTTGCTTCCTAATTGGGGGGAAGTAGCAATAGCATCTAATTTGACTTAGATCTAGTTCAGCACAACAGCCCGAAAGCTAGGAAAGGGACACTTGGACAGAACACGTAAATTTGAGAAAAAAGTAAAATGAAAATATTTGCTAAGACACATAGTTACCGAGGTAATGGACTTTAACTTTTGAAATACGGGCCTGGATGTACTCAACATAATTCCATAAGTATAGGTTCTTAACTGAAAGGAATTTTGTTCAAGGTTAGGAATAAGATTGTGTTTAAAACTAGAGCAAGTTTTCGTATAAAAAGCAGTTTGGTTAAACATGACACATTATTTTAAAAAATTCGTTGACTTTTTTAAATAAAACATAAGTTATTTTTAAATTTGTTAGGATAAAAATATTTAAAAATACGACTCAGACCAAAATGATTTCATAATTCGTGAAAAATTTAATTATATTTTTTTTTTTTTTTTGAAGAACTGGGTCATCTGTGTCAATTCCCCTTCCTCGGCTTCGGCCCTAACCTATTCCTAATTATTATTAGTGTTTAGTGAGTTGTAGATTAACCTACGCCAGCTTCACGTATTCGACAAAAACTTTCCTGTTGTTGCAGTTGCACCCCCGAAGAAAAATAGACTTCTGTAGGCACCCATCAAAGAGTTTGTCAATTCTGGTACAATCTAGATCATTTTTCTTTATGTGTTTTCGTAGCCTCTATTGAATTTTAAGTTTGCCCCGTTCCTCATACAAGAAAGAAGTCTAATGATTTACCTTGTGGTGGATGTAACCTCGTTCAGTTAGAGCATGATAATTTAAACTGATACAAAATCAAAAACACTCCTTTTTCATTAATTACCTCCCAACAATCGGACATAATTACTGATCCCGGCAGGATATATTTTTTAATGAGTGGGAGCAATAATGCCTGACGGTTTTTGTTTTGTACAAATTGTTTTGAAAGGACCCAAACAAGATGATTTCCTTAATGCCACACTCGCTCATTACGAGCTCCAAATATATATTATGGATCCAAAAAAAAAAAAAAAAAAAAAAAAAAAAACAAATAACAAAAATTGGCGAAAATTGAAAAATGTGCCATTCCTAAAAGATATCTAGTTTATTGTTGCATCGGAAAGCAGTTTTCTTATTTTTTTTAACAGTTTTAATAGTTTTTCTTATTTCCATGAACATTTGGGCATTCATGGTAATCTGCATTCTAACTTTTTTATGCTGCAACTATGATTTTGGTACTATCAGAATTTTGCACGATTCGCTAGGGGCATGTCTATATGTTGGCAAATATTTCATTGTAATGTTTCCATCCTGAGTCATAATCAGGGTTTACTGTTATGATACTTGGGCCATAGGTACAAAGTGCTGCAAAGAATTTTGCCTAAATTATTTCATTTTATTTCTTTTCATTTTCTGGTGGGGCTAAATACGCTCTAGTTTCTGAAAATAACACAAAACATAAAAGATAATGACTTAGTCAATTATTTGTGTGAAATTCGACAATATTTTTGTCATACGATACAATTTCGTACAATGGTATAATATATGCGATATATAAAAGAACGAACTTGGGAAATTCCATGCATAACTAAGTTCGTCATCATATTATATGTAGAGTGAGATATTTTGCTATGGTATGCAACTAAAAATTAACTGAAATGAAACAGGAAGCCGTGATTTGTCCTATTTTAATTTGGGATCTGTGCTTAGTTGACTATTCAGTTAACCGACAATATACTGTGCGACAAAAAAGGACCGCATGATAACAATTTATTAGAGGCTTTGCTAGATATCTTTGGTATGTTAATAAATATTGTTTGCCATAGATCTTATTTTACATTATCATCACAGATTTTTTTCTTATGTTAACAGCTTTAGGACTTATCCGGATTATTAGCTCACATTTTGTTTTCCGAGTTTCTCAAACAGATGGTGACTCGAAGATGCCTATACCCGACGTTTTCGATAAAGGGTTCATTATTTTGTCCTCTTAAGGTTGTTCCATTTTTGTACATAATCTCATATAGCGAAACTTTACGTGCGGCTAATGTAGAAGTATTTTTGCATACCACGGGAGAGCTTTTTATTTCTGAAGTGCTTAGAGAGATCAGAGAAAACCATTAATTTAAGTTGATTCTCCTTTACCGCCAAACCCTCTTCCGCTGGCACAACCAAATAAGCAATATTTTTGGATTCGATACATCTGATTTTGGTAAAGTGTGGCACGAATATTACATGTTACAACATGATAACACGTGCTGAATTTTTCATTTCACATCCTTGGCGTACATATAGCACCATTCCTTTTTAAACAAAGACCAAAGTTAATTTTGCACGGTCAACATTTTGGGAGCGATATTTATTAATTTATGTTATCGAGGGGGCCATCCTGCAAAGCTACATTAGTTTCAGCAGAAACAACTTCGCAATCAACATCAATAGTTGATATATGCTGATATCTTATTTTCGAGACTTTTATATTTTATTAGGTCCAAAGCCACGCTGATGTAGTCCAATTAACACATTTACAACAGTGTTCGAGAGCGCCTAACAGTTGGGGGATAAAGTTCTTATTTTGCGATAGTTGCCCGTACTCTGGAATCATTTTTTACATGCCTAATTTCGTTAGTGTTGTTTTTTTTTCTTGTTTTTTGGTTTTAGACCTAATAATTGTCCTCGACCCGATTGGCAGTGGAAAATTAATGTCATTGGTTGTCTGGTTGAAGCAGTTCTGTGTCCAATACGAAAATTTTCTGGAATTGATCCTAATAACATGATCTGTAAATATTCACAGCATATTTTGTACATTAATGTTAAGATTATCCTTGTCATCCATTGTCATTGATAAAATATCTTTTTCGAATTTTAATTTAAAGTTTTGTCGAATCGCAATTTCTTTGAGAAAATATACTAACGAATTCCGTTTTGATATACGAAAAATTGGAAGGATTACTATACGTTATCGGAAATATTTGACAAGCGGATTTTCTTTCCAGAACGATCTGAGCGCCACTCGCCTAGTGATTGTCAACTCAATGGCAGCTGTATCATCCAGAAATATTCCTAAAAAAACATTTTTGCTGCGCTCTTGAATTATATTCTTGAATTATTTTCCTGCCAATAACCATTACTTGTATTAGTCCACATCTCGGTTTAAAATTTTCACTATAACTTAAATCAACGAGCTAAAAGTGTAGCGTCATAAAAGTTTCTTTGTTTCAAAGGGGTAAAATATTTTAGCTACATTTTCTTTTAAAGTTCCAAAATTGACCTGAATTTAATTGCTAATTCTTTAACAACTTTCCGTTTGGATAAGCTATTAAAGACACCTATATGAATTTCATGGACAACATATCCTAAAGGAAAGCCACGAAAGCCTGACTGTGCAGTCTACACATTTTACGCACCCTTGGTCTATCGCAGAGGCTCCTCTTATTCTTAGTATTATCTTCAACATGTATGAATAGTTTTTCTTCCACTCTAAGTAGAATAATTACAGCATACATTTCTGAAAACTTAATGCCATTTGATATTTGTGTGTAATTTGTGCTAACGTGTCTGTGTGCATAATTTTCATTTGACAGAATTTCATTCTACAGACAAATTGGCAACAATTGTTTTCACTGGCATCGCAGTCTCATTCGCAATCGTCTGTCCTGCTGTTTGAATGATTTACGCTTTTGATTTCATTGAGTGGTGCTAATGCGCTCTAATATTGTTACTCTTGATGGGGAGCGTGCAAACATACAGAGATCATCGATTGTCAGGTTGAAGTACCCAAGAGTCGTTAATATTTTAAGTTCTTCTCGGTCAAACTGAAATAATTTCGTTTGCCTTCTATCGTACCGTTTCGGAACGGTGATTACTGTAAGCAATTTTCTCAACCTGATGTTCTGAATCTTTCTAGAAACACGTTTAGGTTTTTGTCCTCTATTCAAGCGACAAGTCGGTACCAGCGCTTTAGTGAACGAACCGATCACATTTTGCCATTTTGTTTATGATAGATCTGGATTTTTTTTGATCACTGTTTGCCACAAAGTTCGTGTGCGTGTCTTTGTCATGTTTGGTTAATTAAATCCACATATATTGCCAATAAACAGACCGAATAAGAGCTAGATTATGTTGGATATTTTTTCACTATGCGATGCATTTAGGATGCTATTTCTGTTCGCTTTATGCAGTATTTCCGGTGCGAAATGTAAATAAGATGACCGCCGCTTAGCTAATGGAGGAGCATTAATCTAAAAATACATTTCATTAATACATAAAATGACGCATTTGTTATATCGCTGTGATTGCTACATTGTTACATCAATCCGATTAGTACCTCCTGAGACCCCACAACACGTTGGCACAAAATGCTGTTCGCCATACAGTAAAAAAAGAGAGATTCTAAATAAAATAGACAACAAATGCGCTTTACAATCATGATGAAAACCGACGGTATTTTGAGAAAGTACAGTTTTGGGTCAGCTAATCAATTTTTAATGCATCGCTTTTGTGCAACTAGAATGCTTTCTATTGTTGCTTACGCTGCATGCTTATATACCTCTAGCGAATCAAGAATACTAATTCGGAACTAGTTTGGAACTATAATTTTGTAATATATAAATGATTCCTATCTATACAAAGAAATGTGGTTTCAATGTTGAGATGTCATAGATTTGGGGGAAAAGTCTACTTTGTTCTATTTGAGAAATAGTTGGACATAAATTTAAAGCAAACTAGTATTATTCTAGATAACATGAAAATAGTTCAGTACTAGTGATTCAAGACTAATGCTAAACTGAGGCCGTGGTAATGAATCCAAACTAGAACTAAAATACTAAAACTAAATTAAACTACAGGAACTATAGTGCGCCACCACTTCTTTTGGGGGGAATTGTGGGCTGTTATAAATTTAATAACATTAACAAAAAAAATTTATCCGAGAGTTTTGTTTTTATCAAATCTTTTAATATATGATTGACTCAAATCCAAATAATGTCAAAATCGAACAAAAAGAAAAATCCTTTTGTCGAAAAAGCAAATCTCTATTATTATATTCTATAGTTCACAACCGGGATTGGTATTAAATTGTAAAAAGCTATATATATATTAAGATGATGGTTAACCCGTTTCCGTGTCCTTACCGAAATGGAACAGGTTGCATATATCCCATTCCCCTTACCGAGTTACCTTCCAAAACGCGATGCCAAGTTGACTGATCTCAACTTATCCAAGTGCGGCTTCCGCAGCCGATGTAATCGATATGCGATATGCGTTGTCCTAGCAATTGAGAGAATTTGCTGAATTTACCGTATCAAAAAGAAACATCTGCAAATTGACCACGTTGGCAGTTTTGTCATAATTCCGTTACTCAATCGGCCGCCACAATTCCCACCGATTGTCTCCAAAAGGGAATATAATTGATGTCTATATATTGAAAAAATCAGCTCTGTCAGTTTGAAGCACTCGTTTGTCTAACGAATTCTTCACAATATGTCTATATTAAATTTGAAATAAATTTGATCACTTCTGGAAACCTTTTGAAGTGGATTGACTTGTTAATAAAAAAAACACAATCATTTGCGTCTAACATTACCCGCTACGGTCGAGCAGCTTAAACAGCTGCTCGAAACTATCAACCACAATGGAGCGACATCATCAATCCGGGATAAGAACAAAATGGAAAACGTCTTAATGTTTAAAAACTTCTCCAACTCCTCTCTGTATTATTACTTAAACCCTAAACCTAAAAAGCTCCAGTAACAACAAAAGCGGCAGCCACAGAAAATGATGCACGCAGAGTTACGAATGCAGAATAGAGGAGAAAAGAGGAGAACTCAAAGGAAGCAGAAAGAAAAATAAATCTCTATATGGGGAAAAGAAAAGTACAACAAACTATGTTTTCCGAATTGCGGTCAATTACATTCACAAATCACTTCAAAGTTAACAAATCTGGTGTAGAATTGTGTGTTCGCCTCACTTGAGCTCAGTCCAATACTGTTTATTATAGACTGTATTCGTTCGATTTTCTTGTGCTGTAAGTTCGCTCTCTGGGTGTGATGGGTTGTTTGGCTATTAGCTTGCTTGAATGGTTGGTTGTGGATGGCTACAAAATTGTGTTATATTTGCTTGGACCCTTCTTAATGCAAGCGAGTAAAGCCAGTCGGTCACAATGGCCAATAATGGGTCAATACCAATATCGCTGTCTTTTTAACATAGGTAAAGGTAATCTGAGGATTTGTACGGATCTTTGTTAATGTTGCGTGGGTGAGCTTTATCATTTGTTAACTTGACATGATTTCAATTTATTGAGTTGTCACATCATTTGTCAAAGCATTTTATTATGCTGTTTGGCGCATATTATTTATAACTTTATATTTGGCAATTGTACACCATTTCTAACACAAATGGTAAATATGAAAAACTAAATTGATTGTTATGTTTCTAAATGTAAAAAAACTACTATAAACCTTCAATTTGAAATTGAGCAAATAAAAATTAAAACCGAAATATTCAATTTAGTATTTAGAAGAAAACAATTTCGAATCGAGAAGTGAATGGGGTTATTGACAAGATATAAATTGTAGATATGAAATACGGAATGATAATGGGAAAATATAAATTAGTGGTGGCCCAACACCAAACACTAAGAATTGGGTCAGGAGCTATTGGACCCTCGTTAGTCAGCCAGAAACGGGGTTATATAATAAGAGCCAATTTCATGTGCTGGAAATAGGTATTTTATTTCTTGGTGCGAACAATACATGGAACCAGTTCATTGCGTCTACAAATTAATAGCTGATTTCATTACAATTACTTGAAGCCAATCGTAATGACCTTTTTCAATTAGCATTTTTCGAGTCAGTGGCAATGGCTTTTAGACCTATTAAAGAAGGCTTAATTGAAAAATAATTAGGATCAATATTATCATTTTTGCCGTATTCATTTTACGATTAACAACTTGATATATTAAAAACCGAAGAAGAAAAAAAGTTACAAACGTGCAATAACGTATTTTTTGAATCAGCTAGCTGGCATTTGTCAAATGGTGGGGCTTTATTGCGATTGTTTGAAATAATGACATTTGCATGAATTTCAATATTGTCAATGGGGACCATGTACGCATAAGATTCATGAAAGCATATTTTAGTTTTCAGTAAAACTTAAAAGTACATGAGGAATGTTGGTCTACATATCAAAACAAGGGCGCTTACCAAGAATTCCCTCAGATTTATAAAACAAATTGTGTCTTCTACCCATCTCAAATTATCCTTGTTGAAATTCGGTTATAGTATTATGTAATGCATCATCGATAATATCGTCAATGATCTGCACCGTCAATGATCTCGTATATTTACGAGACATCTTTCATACGTTATCACCGAACCGATTTGAAAGCCTTGTGCAAATCAATGAAAGAAACATCAATAATAATGTCGTCTAATCCACCTCAACCTTCGCGTCTGGTTATATATTGTGTGCTATCTTCCTTACGAGTTCAAGAATTGAAAATTTGAAAGTATTATTATATTACGTCCTTTTAAATTATTGTTTTAATAATTGCTAGTTTCTGTTGACAAGTGTTAGTTTTGATAATTTATTACTATACTGATTATCAGTGTATGTTTTGTTCAAACAAAAGAGACATTTGTACATCTGTTAAGATAAAATCAAAGTTCATCTTTTATATATAGCATTATGTTATGCACTCTTTTTCAGCGGATAAAATGCTTTTTGAGAGTTAATTTTGTTGTTGCAAAATATCTAAAACAAGTAACTTTACTAGGGCCTCAAATGACCAATAACAAAACCTGTATTGGCACCTAACACATTGATAATAAGTTTAATTTTTGGCGCAAAGTGATTACAGTCAAGTAAAATAAATTAGGAAAAATTTACAAAACTAACCTGTGAAAATTTAAAAATTTTTGTTCACTAGTATTCGAAACATCCCGCTTATGAATGAAATAATCCTTCTAATATAGGGTTCGCTTTTGGTCAATTCATAGTCTGCTCATATAAAACAAAATAATTTTGTATTATAAAAATCTGCATTTCTTTCAATTTCCAATTATCAAAATAATTATGTAATTTTATTCAATTTCTGTAGTTCAAATGAGAACCAAGTAAAACTCTTCTCTCTGCTCAGGTATACTTCAAAAGCTGATAGATTTTTTGAATTTTCTTAAATACGTTAGAAATAACTGAAGAAGGAAATCTTGTACATTTTTTGTCAAAATACTTGTGCCGGCCGCAGTATATGAAAAATATGAACTTTTATAGCGAGCAAGTTTTGCTACCATCTCAGAAATTTGGTCCTTCTAATGGAGGTTTGCTCAACTTCTTCTGTGCCTTCCATCGCATTGTTTGTCCAAGACTTTTTGTGCTGAAGCATTTTCATTTTCATTCGCTCACAACTCAACTTTTCATTCGGAAGTATTTTATCCTTATTTATGAACGACCCTCATATAATTTCTTAAAAAAAAAAAAAAAATGAAAAAATCCCATATTTCTAGAGTGGGTGTAAGACGTTTTCATGCTAAATTTCGGTCTTCCAGCTGGGTCGGCAATTTTTCGTGTTGAGTTTTTAAAATATATTTCATTTTCGGAATTTTTCTAATAATTTTACCATTTGTTTGTAAAGTTGGGGAAGAAACCACTTAAACTTTTGTATATTTGTAAGCGACAGTACTAGTTGTGGGTGAACTTATTGAAAAATACGAAAATCATATGTTATTGGAAATTTTATTGGAGTATTGAACTAACCGTTTGTATTACGCATGAGAAGAGAACGTTTTCGCCATATTACTTATTTTACGAAGAAACTGGACTCGTCTGCGGACGTGCACTTCGATCAGTGTTGGTCTTGTTTAGAATTGACGTAAATTCCACCCGTGGTATGAATTTTGTTTTTTGTTCTTTTTTTTGCCTAACAGATTCCTAAGCCATGAGATACACCCTTTGTTTGAATACTGTTGTCTTGAGAATTAGCAAACCGAATTGTTACTACTTTGCCATTTACGGTTGACCAAATTTGTCGAAATGCCTGAAGTGGAAACCGCCATGACACAAGAAAGCATATTTTTGGGAATTTTATCTCATCTTGAAATGTTCTTAATCTGCAAATGGGGTTTCGTTACGACCTTAGCGTTGGATCTTAACTGTGCTGCTATCTCATGTTCATCATCTGAATTCGAACATCTATCTGTTTCTGGAGCACTGATGTTGGCGGTAAAATACAGCTGGACAGAAAGACGCACAATTTATGCAGTTTCTCTCCGAACTATTTTAACTGGTAGCAACGTTAAATTTTATCTTGGCTTTGTTGTCGGCCCATTTAGTTGACTGGGAATTGCACAACCTCGTTGTGATTTGCCTTAAAACAATGATTTATTATTTTAGGTCTTTTCTTTTTGTTAAAATTATGACAATCTCAATTTTCATGTTGGTAAAGCTGTAGAACTGTTGTCAACGTTTCTGTTGCTGTTGTTGTTAATGTTACTATTGTTGTTGGATATACGGCTTCGTCGGTTTTAAATGATAAATTACACATCTGTTTACAGAAATCCAGTTTTGATCCAAGCCATATATAGAATGTATCACTACTTCCATTACATTCCAGTCTGCACTCAACTCGTCGCCGTTGTTGTACAGATTTTGGCTTCTTTTGTTTGTAGCTGCACAAGCAATAGCAGCAAAGGAAAAAGAGACAGAAATTTCGCCTTTTCATATGAGTCAACGGACCGCAAACAATTATCAGTGTAATCATCATCATCTTCTACTTTAAAACAAAAACCAAGAGCGACTAATTTACTTCCGCTACATGAGTTTCGCTTGTCTTACATTTTCAACTGGAGAGGAACGAACGAATGCAAGCTCGCTGGCTCGCTTGGCCAAACGATGCCTAATTCTAAACGGGAGTAATCTGAGTATAGAATGTCATTTTGTGCCAAGTTTGTTGTTGCAGTTTCGAAAAAGATTTTGACGACAACTTAGCTACATCGAATCAAATATGGGTATCATTATATGAATCTAATCTGAAAAAGAGCCGTAATTAAGCAATAGAGTGATCACTATAATATTATCTTGGCAGAACTGAACATCATTTCACAGCAAGGTGGTTGATCATTATTCATTATGAATGAAGGAAAGTAAGAGATTTTTTTTTGAGAGATAAAGAAATTTGTAGGTTAAACCACCAAGATGTCACAGTATCGAAGTACAATATTAGTGTTTTTGTAATGAATGCCGTGAATGCTCGACGGATTTCTTAAATCTATTTGTGGGCACAAGCAAAAATAGTTAGTGTAGAGGTCGGAAAACGTTTTTCGTTATTATTGCTGTACTTATTTTGAGGCACATTTAAAACTTGACGTAGTTCAAAAGGTACAGTAATGTCTCAGAAAATAAATTTCTAAAATTTGCGCAACATCTCTAAATATTGATATAAGTGCGAACCTGTTCTTGCTATTATTGTTTACGTTTTCTTTTGTCCTCTAAGCACGACATCAAAACAAATTCTCATAACAGCGATGTTTTTAAAAAGTCTGAATATCTCAGATATATTCGAGACTTTTTGTGTGATTTCGAAAAAAAAATTATTCATGTAATTAAATATCTAGATTGATTCGAAAAAGTCATAACATCTAGGAATATTAAAAAATACAATGGAAAGCCGATAGGTAGTGGACTATTTTTAAAGTTAGCATTAACCATCAATTAATAACTATCAAAGTTTCTGCCATCTGAATCACCTTGCGTGAATTTGGCGGGAGTTTTTTAAAAAGCTGAATGAGATCAAAGTAGGAATCAACCGTAAAATATTAAATAGTTGAATTTTAGCACGGCTACTACAGCTTTTTTGAAAACGACCGATCAGAGCATAAAGGAGAGGTCACCCATCCGGAAATCGTTAAAGAACGAGCGAATATGCATGGGACTGCTGATGCTGTGGACACAACTTTGTGGGAAACATATAGCACCACATTTAGTTTTTTAGATGCGAACGAAACTTGGATCTATCACAGCGCGCCAGAGTAAGAAACGGTCGTAGTCGCTCACTTCTCCAGAGGTATCGGAATCGAAGAAGGCTGAGATAAGTCTGTCAGGCAACAAAGTGATGAATACTGCCTTCAAAAATTCGCCATGACAAAATTGTATGAATTTCGTTACAAATCACGAACCACGCCCAATGTTTTCAGAATTTGGTGATCGACCCTCTTGATGGAGCGAGATTTGAAGGGAAGACACCGACGTATTATGCGTTGGGCATAGGAAACTGGAGATAAATTATATTTTAACAAAAAAGTGATGCTTTCTGGCCAAGGTTGATTAAATTTTTTTGCTGTGTTCCGTGGTTTGAATTGAATTTCACTGGAATGTTTTTTCTTGAGCTACTGATTAGTAGCTGGAACTTTTCTGACCTACGCACACTACAGCTTAATTCAATACTACTGTAATTTACTGAAAGACGATCACAATACCTTCTAAAAAACAGAATGTGAAGGCCGAATGAAATCGAATGTTTTACGACTGATAACAGAATTTTAATTGATTCACTTACATATCGGCGGACACTAAAAGAAAGCACAAGTAATGTTTAACGCAACAAACGAAATATCTTTTGTAATGCATTCGTATGAGTTTATGGAAACCAAATGAAGGCAAGAATTTCTAAAGGGTGGCGCATAAGTAACGTTAACGGCGACTATATTGATGCGTTCTTGTGCATCATTTGGTTTTAACTCGTGAACCAATTGCATCTTATATGGGAAAAGATGTAACGTATGTAAAATTCTTTGCAAAGACCGCCTAGACATCTCAAACTGCTGAGAACGTCGCCTGGTGGAAGTTTCGGGGTTTTCCTTAATACTTGCACTCGAGCAATGGTCACTTCATTTCAAACTGCACGAGGTCTTCCAACACGCGGAAGATCACAGACAGTCCCTTGGTTGCCCAAAACGCTGAACCAATCGGTAAATTGTTGGAGCGCTAGGAGCATTTCGAACATGAAAGAAATTTCGATACGATCTGAATAATCGAATGCTGACTTTTAAAGTAAAATTGAACAACTTTGGTTCTTCCTTCTGTGCTGAGCCTTTCCATCATAAATTTCCCAAGTATTATTTAGTTAATTCTGTAAAGAGACGAAAAAAAGACAAACAAAAAATGCATTCACTGATAAAATCTTAACGTTGCTTATGCGCCACCCCATACATTCCATCACTATCTTAAAAACTATTTGATAGCGCAAATTTAACTGCAGACAAAAGTTTAGTACTTTATGATTCTTTGAAAGGGCACACGGTCGGACGGACGTACTATAATCGACTCCGATTTTTATGTACACAAAGGGCATCTTAAAATTCGCATAAAAATTAATTAATGTGCGCAGTAATTTATGTTCTCGGATTCGTGCTCTATGCGGCGAAGTTTTGTTGCAATCATAAGCCGTCCACACCAAAATTTTTAGAATTAAAAAATGAAATTAATGTCAATAGCGATTACAATTAACAGCTACAGTTTGGCCAGCCGCATATTTGATGAAAAATGGTCTGAAAGGGTACAGCTCAAAATCAGCATCAAACAGTAACACATATTGAATTCATTCCATAATGGGGTGTGATTTTTTGTTGTGCTATTTTAGCGCAAACATTATGTAAATGTAAAATTAAAGTGTTTGCCTTTATAGGGTCTCAGATTAGTAGTTCTACTTTTTACAAACGAAATGGCGAACTTAGTACAGATGGTACAGACCCATCCTATGGTGGTGGATATAATAATAAGCTGCCTTTGCATTTAAAAACAGAAATTAGACAATTCTTTCACTTTTGTTCCAAAGTACGTCAAAAACATTGTAATTACAGAAGAAATGTTTCGACATTAACATTTTATTTGTGACTATTTGTGTTTTATAAAAACACTGGACTATTTTATATGTCGGTTTTTTAGTATTTCGGTAACGTGTATCTTTTAAAATCTAGTTATTTCTTTAAGATTAGAACAGTCTGACACCGAAGAATAGTCGATTATTATATTTATATAACAAAATGCGATAAAAAGGCTGCGCTAACTCGCAGCAGTTTCAAATATCATGCGACCATGACATATATCTTCTTTAACTTCAATATTTGCCACTATTGCGCAGCTTGTCATGATTTTCTTTTTGCAAATTGCACATGCGTATGTGGAATTTATTGGTATTCAATATTTCCTATGTTTTAATTATCACATATAAGACATAAAAAATATATTTATAATTAATGTTTATATATTATATATTGTTAATTTTTGTAATATATATAAATGTTTGTAATACTTCAAACATTACGGTATTTAAGAAGGTATTTTATCGGCCTAAACTGAAAAAAAAATAACTTGAATTGTATTATTTTTAATTAGTAGAGCTTTGCAGAAGAAATAAATGACCGACAAAACGTATCTTAAGTAGGTAATTGATGAACAACTGGAGTATTGGATATGATTTCCAAATTGTTAATTTAATTTTTGAACTAATATTTTCTCTATATTTTTTTACTTCGATGGTCAGGTTATCAAATCTCGCAACCATATTTTATTCGAATTCAAATATATTATTTTCGAGTATTTCGTTTCGAATATTCTACCATTTTATTCAGCGGTAGCAGTAGTTTCTATCAAAATCGGAATATTTTACCATTTAAATTTTTTCGACTTTGTAAATTAAATAACAATGGTAGAATACGATGGATGAAGATCCATTACCAATTAAGGATAATTGCATTAATGGTTTTAAATTGTTGACGAGAGTGTTGAGAATACTTGATTTATTCAATTGTTAACTTGTTAAATTATTGACAATGTGGGTAATAATTAAGATAGTTTTAAGTATATATGCTGGTTCTAAATTTACACAGAAACCGAAATTGTCTAACATTGTAATAACATGCTTTAGAACATCCTAAGCTTATAAAATGTTTAATTTCGTAGATTAAATCACAATTTCTTCACACCTTAAAAAAGCTTATGAATTTGCTAACAAATTGTCTGTATTTACTACAGTCCATCGGAATCTGTTCCTTTTGAAAGTTGTAAGTTCTAAACTTTTGAAATTTTGTGATTCCGAAGATCAAATAACGAGAACTTCACCCATTATCAATTCGAGATAATTGCATGAATTTTTTTGAGCTCGTTAACAGATGCATACCGTCAACTAAAACGCAGAATTGGGTTTTGGATTGTCTTCTCAATAGATCATAACACTAAATTAAAGGTTAACTTTCTGCCACCAAAATTGGAAATTTTTATAAACAAAATTCGAAGTGTGTTAATTTTACGCACCAGGGCTTGCCTAAGTCAGTTTTTTTTTTCATAAACTCAGCAATTTAGATGAAGCATTCATTGTCTTAAAATGATATTTCGTTGTGTTTTATATAAGATGAGGAAACCGAATTTTGTGGTACCATACTTCCCACTTTACGCATTTATCTGCCTCCGTCCATAGAAAGTAATAAAAAATATAGTTCCGACCTTTTACATTTCATATGAAAATATGCGGTAAAAGTCATAAACATTCATATAAAGCGAGTTATTTTCTACCATTGTTTAAGTCAATTTCCAGATTATTTATCGTTTTTGCAATTTTCTACATTAGGGGAGAAAATTGTGGAAATAACTGTTACTGTCGGTTAAATATTCCTAATATGCTGGTGTTTCAAAAATGCACACAAAACTTTTGTTGCACCTAATTTATGTACACTTTGTCGTTATTTGGTACAGAGCCCATTTACTACTTACTCTAGGTGAAATGTTTATAAATTATCCAAGGGGATTTTTACCGAATGATACCCGAAATATAAAATATAACATATAATTACAATGTTTCCATACAACGCGTAACACACTCTACGCGCTTGTATGCACTTCACCTACGGATTTCGGTCTAGAGCATGGTGGACGACGTAAAAAATATTTGGCAAGTAAATCTATTTGTCAAAACGGCCCTCTTTTTACGCGTAATGTGTCGACTTATATCGCTTTCCGGTGAATTTTCTTTTATTCAGTAACCACGCCACTATTAATACAGTTTCTTACAAATTTGTTTAATTTGGTATGGTACTCTTCCCTGTAACTTACTATCATAAAAGGTAATTTTTTAATCGTAGTTTTTTTACAAATCAAATAAAACACTCAAATTTGCATCATATATATTAACATTTTTTATTGGAATCGATAAATTGGTTTTTGCCATATAATTTCACGTAAATATTGTCCGGGGCTCCGTCTCAAAATGTCATTTTGGCTTGTATTCCCCAAAGGCTGAAAGGCTTCAATAGTGTTCGGCTTGCCCACATAGACTAACGACTTGACATAAGCCCACAAGAAATAATCAAGAGGCGTTGAATTGCAAGATTTTGGGGGCAAACTCACAGAGCCAAATCGAGATATAAGCCGCTCACAAAATGCATCCCTCATCATATCCATTGTTTCACGAGCAGTGTGGGATGTTGCACCGTCTTGATGAAACCAAATGCCAACCAAGTTCAACTCAGCCAACTGGGGGGGAAAAAATCGCGTATCATGGCTCGATATCGTTCGCCGTTGACGGTAACGTTTCTTCCACGGTCGTCTTTGAAGAAAAATGGACCGCTGATGCCATCAGTATCCGTTCAGCAACAGAATTTTTCGATAAAACAGCGGATTTTCATTAAGCTTTTGTAAGGCCCATTCACCAAAAATTAGAAGTTGTGGTAGGTCATTCGTACACTTTTCATTTTGACAGATGTCGTTTGGACGCCATTATCAACCAGTGCTGTCAACCTGAAAAACTTAAATCTTAAAAAATCACTATATATTGCTTCAATTAAAAAACTAATGTGTATGTAAGAAACTTTGAGAACTTTGTCTCTATTAGGCAAATCTTGACTGATGTGGCAGGAAACGTCCCCTTTTTGTGGAGATAATTTGTATTTTGTAGGTCTACAATTAGAACACCTATTAAAAAGTATATCAGTTAGTTCGATGGCTCTTTCCCCTATAAGTCAACACCTCTGCTTTGTTTTTAGTTAACGAATGGGCAAATTGAACAATGTCATATTTTATGGATCCTGTCAGGATTTAGTCATAACGCTAACAAGTTTTTTTTACTTACTGGACCGTTTTTGTTTGTAGCGAAGTACCAACTTACCGATTCTTCTCATATATAATGCATTGGGTTATATCGATTTTCCATTGTCTGTTAGTATTACTTTATTCATTTCATGCCTATAGTTGGTGGGGTTCCTCAATGAAGTGTATGCACCTATATCACAATTTCTACAGACTGGTGTATTTCACAGCAAAGTATTTTCCGGTTTAACGTTGTTTATTAAAAACATTTTTTTTTTGCGCTCTATTTCAGTTTTACAATACAGTAAAAGGGAGTCGTTTGACCTAACATTAAAATTGTCGATTCTTTGCAAAATAGTTAACTCCAATCAGTGTTCATTATTAAATATTTTTGGTTACTTAAAAAAAAATATTGGCCTATAAAGTTCCCTTATACCAGGCAGTTCTTGCAAAGAATGGCGGCCCTATACCGCTTCTGTTGCCTGTTGTTTAACAAGAAAATTCTTAATATTTTATTCAAGTTATAAATTGTAAAGGGGCGTTTAAATCCAAATTGACAACTATTATCTGATAATATCGCAAGGAGAAAAAAGAAACGATTTCCACTTAATTCGTTCTTGCCATTCTATATTTATAACCAACAAATTGAAACACATCTACAAAACCTTGGAACACCATAATCTGAAGTAAAGCCCCATCTGACCGGTGAAACAAAGCGATTTGCTTGAGAACAAGATGAGAAAACACTTTGTAATTGCTGTGCTTCGTTTGGCTCAAGTCTTGTAATCGAACACAGATGGCTGAAAAGAATGGATTCATTCTTCGGCTTCCTCTTGCTCCACAAAATCTTTTTTCGGTGGCTTTTCGTCTGTCTGTCCATTTGGCCAGCTTTGTATTTGCACTCCTTGTCCATCTTTAATCGTTCTTCATCGTGCTAGTTAACTTATGCAGAGTCATTGCGCCGCTGCTGCGGTCGTATTGTTGCGTCATCTTGTTTTCTTCTTTTTTTGCATTCTTTCCAAATTCTTTACGTTTTATTTGTCCGTTTGGTCGAATGCGATGTGAACTGCTTACGTCCTCTTCTCCTCCTCTATGTTCGGAGGAATATTTGAGTCCAAAAGTGGTGGAATTAGCTATGGACACTTGGAAACAAAGACCTTTGTTGTTGTGTTGGAGCACAAAGTTGTGTTGTTTGTTTTTGTTGTTTTTTGTGGAGCTGGTGGTGATGGGACATAATTGGAACGATAAATTGGTTTCGGATACGGAGATAAAATATCAGAGCGAAATTATATTTTCTTTTTTGTGTCAATAGTGATTAGTTCTCAAATTAGTTCTGGGAACAATTACATTGACATTTGATTACGATATTTTATGCGTTTTTAAATAAGAATCCGTCGATGTTAAATAAAAGCCCATATTGAATTTCTAGGCTTTATAGAATATTTAAATAAAAATTCGTTACATTGTGAATATTATACAATTCGTTCACAATTTAGTATCGACTCATAATCAGATATATGCGTGAGAATGGGTAAGAATTAAATTTCAAAAAATTCAGTTTCATAGCTGAAAACGTGTACATCATCAGCTTCCCCAAAAAATGCGTAACGAACCTTTGTGTTCGTTTTTATTCGGCGTTTACCAATCTTTGACATCTTCAAGAATTTGCATAACTTCCTCACTTGTGCTGTTTTTCGGTTTCAGTAATTTGCATCTCCGGAAGGTGCCGATATGAGCCCTGTATTTCCCGCGGACATCTGTCAATCGGGTAAGTACGCCTTCTATATAAAATTCAGATTTTAAATGCACACATGTTTCTTATAATATTCAAATGGCCGTCTAAATTTGACGGGGTTCCGGATTTGTCTTCTTATTTCATTGTCAATATATTAGGGTTGGCGGCGCGCCTGCTATCAGTGATTTCTTCGCTCACTTAGATCCTATCAGTAAAATGTGTCTGTCGACAACGTTTGTACGATATTTAAAAACCAAGCGCGTCAAGCGAGCGCACCTTTGGGTAGATATCTCAAGAAATGGTAAAAAAAATACGTAACAAAAAATGGTGAAATAAGCACGTAACATAAACTGATAATCACGGCCGAAAATATTGCTTAATTAACAATTTCTATCAACGGCAGATAGAGAGGAAAATCAACATATCTTTTGGAGCCAGAAATTGAGGACATGACAAATTAGTTGACTTTGTTTCAGCGGGACATCAGCGATCATTTACGAAGCCGTCGGCTGAGATATATCGTCATCGCGTCAAATTTGCGGAAAAGTGTTCTTTCGGCTTATCGAAACTTTCTACTTTAAAATTAACTGCTCTGACTGACGCCGGTTTCCAATAAAATTACATATAAAAAACATTTCAGTAAGATGTTTTATACTGATTAAAAAGTAATCTTTATAAAATATTCAATGTGTTGGGGGTTATTGGTTGGATGCAATGTGATTTTGAATTAACATGTGTAAAAGTTGATATCGTATGATTTTCTAACGATTTTGTATCATCTTAAAGGTGAAATGGTATTATGATTATATTTTTCCGACTTCGAAACTAAATCCCATTTCTAAACATTCCACTTCTGTTTTATGTTACAATTTCGACTGACCTCTTTCTTTGAGGATAGATAAGGTTATTTCATTGTCAGAATTTGTGTTATAACACGTTATCATGAATTATGAGATATAAGCGAATTTATGTATGCTTACATCTAGCTCTGTTGCTTTGTGCTGTTGCTGTTGCCAATGTGGTGGTAATCCTTGCAGCAGAATTTTCATATCTCTCAATGATGTTCACAATTTATGGAATGTGTCGGTGTTCCTTCTCTGCTTTTTCCTCTTCTTTTGCTCTTTCTTTGATTTAAATCTAAAATTGTTTTCGCTGCGGGTTAAATGTAAAGCAAGAAGCATTTTTTTGGAGGTGTGTTCAATTTTGATTAGGGGCTCTTTAGGGGGAAAAATGGCCTCGAAAGAAACCTGTTAAGTGGTAGTGCTACTCTTTGATTAAATCTTCATAAGCGGGACTACTTTGCGGCACTAGCAAGGAGATGAGGTACACCTTTGCGAAGTGGTCTTTACAATTTGTTGAGGTGTAAAACGTTAAAAAATTGCCAGTAAATGTTTTGGGAATGCTGTATCTGTCGGTGGAATCTATTTGTTTGCAGAACACAATGAAATGTATTGAATTTGGATGGTTATTAATCATTATAATTTAAAACTGAAAAGGGGACTTTTTGTTCGATTCACATTTAACATTTGTAACATTATTTGTTGACAATAATGTGGGGAATTTATGTAAAATTTATATTCTAGTCACAAATCTGCTTTCGTATTTTTAAATAGGTCAACGAATAGTTCTTAAATGAAAGCTGGCATAAATGGTAAAGCCACGAGACTTTCATACTGCTTATTATATTCCATTACCATTTGTTAACCGTGGTGCTAAATGATAGATCGCATTGAAAAAAAGGTGATTACATATGCCAGTAATACTGTCCTACAAGTTAGGGAGTTTAAACAAATTTCTTCATTCTTCGCGCTAGGATGATAAAAAACGGAAAATTTGTTTGTTTTCAATATTTCTTTCAGAATAAGAATTTAAAGTCATTGCTAACTACCGTGGCATATACCAAATGTTTTGTATAGCATTTAGTTAGATACCGTTTAGAGAAGTTAGGACCGCTACGAAAAACCTGTTAACTATCCTTTTAAGACAGTTTAGCCTGTTTTGTTAAAATTTTGTGTCGACATTGAAAATTTTTTCGTCTCTTGCTGATAAGAGAGTTATATCTTTTTTGGAAAGATAAGGAGCAGAGTTCCCTGACCATGAAAGGTTCGTGATTTCCCATCGCCTCTGTTCTTTCGGCCTTGTTCTGCCATTAATTCTATTGGATGTTACAGCTTTCTCTCAAAACGAGCGGTTTATGTAGTTTTTGTAGCAAAAATAATAATAACTGAAAATGGCTATGTTTTGCTTTTTCATAAAACTACGCATTTTAATGGAAATTGTGCTATAATATTATATACTATGGGGGAAGTATAGAAAATCGGATTTGAACCAGTGTCTTTTGGTCGGTTTCGCCAATTACGAAGAAATTATAATAATTAGAAAAATATTACTTTTAAATTCTCCAGTACCAACATACTTAGTATTGGCGTAATTGTATGTCTTTCGTTCCCAAATTAATGCTTGCATAAGTGGCAAGTAATGGAAAAAATAAAAATAAATCAACATACCTAAACCTTCGCTATTTTTCCAGTTGCTGCCCTTATTCGAATAGGAGGAATTTTAAAGGGTTTTCTCTTTTTAACACAGAATTAACTTTTTTCCTAATTTATATGACCTATCAAACGAAAATATATCGTGACTTGAATTTTGTCATAAATTTAACGACAAATTTTTAACCAACTATACATTCAATTCAACGACTTAACTTCGTCGTTTGAGTGGCGAAATAGAAGTAAGTATCGAAGGGAATATCATTGATCAGTACATCTTTAAAATTTAAGAAAAATGTCAAAATTTTCAATTTGGAAAATATTTAAACTTGATCCCCTGATCATTCTCTGTTTGCAGTTTGAAGTTGTATCATTCCCAGTTTTTGGATGTCAACTAATTCGCCTTAACAGACGATTTTTCGAAAATCAATAAAGATTCTTTTGAGTTTCAAGTGGACATTTTATGGAGAAAGCTGTACTTTTAGATGCCAGAATGGCACTACCTCGTCGTATTGCATACCGGCTAAAGGTGAAAATTGCTCTTTTTTTTATTAGAGTATTAAAAAAGGCCCTAACTTGCCAAATGATTTTGGAAAAGTATATTTTGGTCAGACATTTTGAAAGGCGATATTTTGTCAAACACAATTGTCACATACTCGTATGTATATTTTTTCATAAAAATAAGAAAAGATAATTCTGAATTAAATAGTGTTAAACAGTGCTTTTGGTGTACTGAATGTCTTTTTTATCAAATTTCTTTCGCAACGATTTTTCCAGTTCAAAATTCATCTATAATATTTATGTTCGGTTCCTTTTTATATTTTGTGCTTATACCTCAAAAAATACGTCAATGCCGGCTTTAAAAGAGCCTGCCCCACTGCATTGCACGTCAATGTTTCTAATCGGTCTAATTTTGACACGATAGTGTTGGATATTTTGTTTTGTTGCAGTCGTTCAATATTATGACGTGCGCTCTTGTCCAGTATTTTCCCTATTTTAGTTTTTTCCGATTTTAATAAATAATAAAATTAGTACAAAAATACTCATTAAATTTGATATTTATTTATTTTTTTTTTTACATTATACGAGTATATATTAAATTTTTTTTAAGAAAAATTGGTTTTAATCACATTATTGCTTTTTTTTAATTCTGTAAAAAACATATAAACGAAAACAAGAAATTTTGCTTATTTCCCTAATTATATTTTCCTTTTAAACTTATATGGACATTACAGGACGTACTTGGGTCGCTACAATTTTACGAACATTTTCCCTAATATTAATTTTTGATTTTTTTTTAACATATTACGCCCACTATCCACTTTGATGTTTTAAAATTAATGTGAATATATGTATGTATAACGACATTTGTCTTTGGTTACAACGTTTTCATTTAAAAAAAGTGTATTTAATTCGTAATTCGAATGCCCATTAATTATCCTGCATCAAATCAAATTCGTTTATCACCAGACAGAAAATGCTGTGGGGTATGATGTCAGTGTTGATTTCTACCAATCGGTCACACACTTTTGTTAGCAACGGTATTCACTACGTAACAACAGTGAAAAGCAAATTTCTTACAAATTTTCAACAATTTTTAATGTAAACCATTGAATGCTCTACTAAATTATAGGTTGTAGATACGTGTATATGTAGTTAACTACGACATGCAAACAAAACAATTTAAAACAATTTTAAAAATTAAGTCTTTATTTTTATGCTCTAATGGAGCATTTCACATGAATAAACATTTAATTTAACGAAGCCTTTCAAAATGTCTGGCACGAATGAACACGTACGCAATCGAGGAGGGGAACAGTAAGCGAAAAATTTAACACAAAAACATAATTGACATTAATTATTTACGGAAGCAGGAAAAAGGAAAAGTTGCCAAGAAAATGCATTCCAAAGAAAAATGAAAACTCGATACAAAGCAAAAAAAAAAAAAACAGAACAAAATACACACTCACACACATATGCAGAGACAATGTTGTCCACAACTCCTGACTCCTGGCACCAAAGAAAATATCTTCTAAAGCTCGTTTATTTTATCGTCTATTATTTATCAAAAGAAGAAAAACTATTTTCTTTCACCAAATTTTTCTATGGTTAAAGGGGACAAACACTGAGCACAACTGTCATCTCCCATTTTTTTTTTGGAGAGTTTTTGTCTTTTTAGTACCTGTCAACAGCAGAGGAGGAAGAAGATACGTTGCGGAAAAATATTAACTCAAGATAAAATATTAACCGGCAGCTGCAAAAATACCCACAGTAAATAGACGGACTGCCAAACTCCCCCTTGCTGGCAGAGCGTGTTACCAACTAAATTGTGGATGACTGGAGGGGGAGCGAATGGCAGATGAGCTGGCATAAGATGTGTGTGGCGGCGGTCTAGCACTTCTTGCATCATCACGCACTCGGAATTGCAAATGAGCTGTGCTTTCTGGTTTTATTCGGCCAACCAAACTTTCGTTGGAGTTTTGTAATAACTTTTATGGCGAATTTTTTTTTCTCATGGTTTTGACGTTGATTCAGCGAAATAAGGGAAATCCTCACTGTTGCTGTTGCTAATGTCATTTTAGCAAATGAAGCGTTTAAATGAAATTGTGTGTTAGTATGCACTTCTCATACCCGTCCAAAGTACCACTCTGAGCAGTAGAGAAATTTCATGTGTTCCATTTTTACGAATTGCAAATGAGTTTTGAAGACATTTTGATAGCAATTTTGAAATTTTGAAAACCAACGAAACCTTCCCTTCTCACGTCACATTCACAACTCTTTGATAGTTACATAGTTGCCTGTTTCCGAAAGATGCATGTGATGTGATACATTCATTGTCTTGAAAAATTCACTTTAGCTTTCAGTTTTAGCTTTGAGTGGAACCTTCTATCGTCAGCGTCATTGCATGTGTAATCGCACGCAGTGCCAAATATATTGTTGTCTCTTGTTTTTGATTTTGGTCGCTTCATATGTTATTTTATTCGGTAAACAATTTATTAGATAAATTATCAGTTATACTAAAAAAATATGAAAAATTTTCTAAGAATGTTATTTTTATCAAAAAGTAAATGTTAGACAACATACGTATGTGCAAATAACGTAGACAGTTATTTGACATGTCTATCAACAAGTTGTGTTATTTCAGTTGACAGGTGTTTTCATAAAGGTTTACTACTAAAGATTAAATTTTTTCTGCCAAAAACGTAAGTAAACGCAATTGGTCCTCTTAGACCATACTTATAATAATAATCTTCCTGTTATTGTTTCTAATATAATGAATAAAAGTAAATTTACGGTCGTCACGTTGCTGCCAATGAATGAATTTAGGTATTTTAATGATCAAGAGTATGATAAGCATGTACATTCGAATATAAATATTAAAGTGCTTATTTATTTACTCTTGGGCCTATTATTTACTTCATCAAATGAATTATCGATTATCCGAGAGCTTCATTATCACCAATACTTGGTCTCACAAGCCTGGACTTGCTACAACCTAAATCATGTTGGAGACCTTTTCGTGCTGACTTGGTCACGTCAATCGCTGTATTTAGATGCTCTCTGTTATCTTTTATCGAATGTATCCGTTTGTATTACGTAGTTTTTTTTTTTTCTTGCGAAGACTCCTAGAACAGGTTCACCAGTGATGTTATTATAATATCATCAGCTTACTCGAATAACGTGTGACTTTTACTGAAGATGTTGCCAGTTATATTTCCCGTTTCTCTTATCCTTAAGAGCTTGTTTAGGAGATCGCGTGATAGTCGGTCGCCTCACCTAAAGCCTTGCTTGTTGCAATATCACTCTTTGGTTATTTTTGGTTATTTTCAGTTAAGACTTGGTTCCGTTCAGTTTCATTCTACAAGGAATGGAACTCATAGGAACCCAGCCAGCTCCAGTGCAGCTTTATAATCGTCAAAAAGCAGAATGCGCCGATATTTTTTTTCTTGAGTATTTTCCACGATTCAGCACCATGTAAATATCTGGTGAGTTATTGCATTTCCAGGCCTAAAAATTATATTCTTGAACCATGGCCGTTTTGAAGTCGCCAACGTTTGGGAGGTTCTGTTTCATGCTTTTGTTTTACTATTTTGTGCTGTTTTCTTTTAAAAATGTGTAACTGTAAGCGGACGTCAAGGCCAACCGACAGAGATTTTCATCAGTCACATTAGCTGCTATCCCAGCAATGAATCATGCAGTTATTTCGGGAGTAGATTGTGCATCGGCTTGAGGTATAAGTTCCACACTGCAGCCCCATAATTGATTGGCGCTGACAAAATGAAAGATATAAACAAAAACATATAAATTAATGTGGATTTGAATAAAAAGTGAAACTTGTATAAATATGAAATTGGTTTTGGTAGAGCAAAATTAAATTAATTTTATTATTTGGTATTAACTGATAGAATCGAATACCATTTAGGTTATACATTGTAGAAACTATTGTTATTGTAAAATAAGATGTTTGGAAAAACGAAAGTAAACTGTCTATTGTTTAGATCAGCGTTTAAAGTCGATATTTTGCGCTTTATTTATCTATTTTTGGAATAAAGTGAATGCGCGCTCGAATAAAAAATACAGCTGATTTTATATAAAAAATTATGATAAATACTGGAAAAAGGAATTCGGCAATTTTCTGCTATCGAAAAAAAAATGGACCAAAGAAGCTGCATCAAATTTTGTGTAAAAAATGGAATTAAGTGCTCAAAAACTCTTGAAATGTTGACAGTGGCATACGGTGAGAGTACTCCGAGTCAAAAAAGTGTTTACAAGTGGTACTAGCTTTACACAGAAGGTCGGGAAGATGTGAATGACGACGCTGGTCCTGGACGCCCCAGCACATCAACAACCGATGAAAATGTTAAGAAAGTGAAGAAAATTATTATGCAGAATCATCGAATCACAATTAGAGAAGTTGCTGAGGATATTGGCATATCGGTTGGCTTATGCCATGCAATCTTTTCGGAAACTTTTTGGGCATGAAGCGTGTGGCAACGAAATTCGTTCCAAAATTGCTGAATTTTGATCAAAAACAACGTCGCATGAGCATCACTCAATAATTGTTGAATGACGTCAACGATGATTCAGATTTGCTTAAAAGGGTCATAACGAATCATGGGTATATGGTTATGACATCGAAACCAAAGTATTCACCAGATTTGGCCACCTGCGACTTTTTCCTACTCCCAAATTGGAGAGTCCCATGAAAGGACAGCGTTTTGCGACGATTGAGGAGATAAAAACCAAATCGCCGAGCACGCAAAACACTTGTCTTATTTATGTCTCTCACAAACAAATTAAACATGCTATATGGATAAAACCGTCAACGTATCTTAGAGACGAGTGTACCAACACAAAAAAAAAATTATAATCGTAGCCCGTGAAATTTGAAAATTCGCCTCATTTTTTTAACACATCTCGTATACTTGAATTTGTAATTTCATCCATTTTTTTAAATTCCGAACGGTTTTCGCTTTTTTTGTCGAAAACACTTTTTTGCTATAAAAAATGTAGTATGGAAGGAAATACAAAAACGAGACTACAATTTCGCCTACTTGGAATCTTCCCCATTTATAAAAAGCAAAGCGATATCTTATCGGCTCTTGCATTTGAAGAGTAAATTCTAACGCTGGTTTGGCTGTTCGAGGAGCGTAAAATCAAAACACTGTTTCTGCTGGTTTGTTTGTCCGATTGCAGAGGAAACTTTATTTAATACCAAACTTGCTTTCAAATCATCAAAACTAACATGGCTCCAATTATATGCAGCTTTCTTTGCAATTTAGATATCTACAGCAAATGGCCCATAAACCCCACGTTTTGAGTTTTCAAAGCGTCACCTGTTTTAGCTTGTCGTGGTGTCGGACTTTTGAAGTATGATTCAAAATTGCCATATTTCTTTCCTTTATATGGGTGGAACGTGATCAGTTTTTGCACAAAAAGATCGGTTCCTGTTTACTTTGGGACTCATAATGTAAAGTTTATCACTAGTCGCAATATTATAACCAATTTTTGAAGTGCTGTGAATGTATGTATGTAAAAAGGCCGGTTAAAAGCCTAGCAGCAAATGCAGATTTAGAACTAATTTATCAATAACTATCTGGCTATATAAATATCCTTAAAGTGGTCAAGATCATAGACAAATCAACACTCACCATCTGTTAATCAGTTTCAAATTGTTTGTAGTTTCGTTTCAGATGTAAGAATCAGAATCAAAATTGTATGCGGATGAGGAATCAGAATCAAAATTGTATTATATACGAGTGCGAGTAATTGTTCTGAGTGATATAAGTTTTCCGTTAAGAAATCAAAAAATTACAAATATATAGGTAGAATCTCAACGATATGATAATATTTTTTATCTTGGAATTTTCTTTTGTTCGCAATAGCACCCGATATTTCGCACGTGTACTGTGAGTAATAACTTAAAGCACATAGCTTTTCATTAGGTTAATGAACGCTGTACTTCCGATCCACAGACATATATTTGTGTTTTTTAACATTTGTTTAAACATTTGTATAAAACCAAAATATAAGACATTAATTTTTTCTTAAACTTATTCATATTTTACAGAAACTGGTGTCGCCGTCCTGATAAATTGTGCCCATTTGTTTACCATGGCTTTCAGAAATGTTGTTTTAAATTACATGCTGCACACGAGTCGTACAGTATATATGGCTCGAAATACGTACCAACATGGTACAATGTCAAAAAGTTTGATTTCGTTTTTTAGCGGTTTTCTGTAAGGGTTTCCGTTTCTTTTTTGATGTCCAGACATATTTTGTTCATTGTTTCAGCATTTAACGTAACTTTCGCATATGAGTAGATTTCGCCCAAAAGACATATTCGAGCTCCAAGTTTCTGTGCTCTTTGAAGTGACGTGATCTCGTTCTTATCAATTTTTAAAAAGCAATTAGATATTATAGCACTGTTTTAAGCGTAAACCAATAGATCTGACTTGTTGCTGTTTACGACATAAACTCCCACAAGGAGCCATCATGAGCATCTCATACACATATTTAATGTGTCTCATATCTTAAGTTAGGAACAAAAGCGATTCGCAAGAAACTTTTTTAACTTAGTAATTGGGAATAACAGAGCTCCTGTAAACAATTATGAGCAAACATGGAATTGAAACCTTTTAATTCCGCTGGCAGACTTATGCTTTAATCTATAGCGTTTTATTGAGTTCCATATTTTTTAATAAACTTTACATATCCCACTAATGAATTCTAATGTTAGCTTAATTTTGAATCTTAATATGTATTTTTTCGATTTTTTTTATTTCGTTAATCAATATGTTATCTGTTTATTGTAGGATCTAATCTGATTTCAATCCTAATTAAGGTAAGTACTGCTTAATTCTTAAAGATGTGTAGAATAGATATTATGGTAAATAAAGACTTTGTTATTACAAGACGTGCAATATTTTATATAAATTCTTGCATTGACATGGTTTGCAATGCGCTTTTATCTGATTCTGTGCGCACATATTAATTTACACTAATGAAGAAAAATTAAGAATTTCGCCGAAAATGTTAATTAAATGAAATGAGTTATAAAAAACGTTGTTTTGTCGGGAGGTATCACTTAAAAAATGTTATTCGGTAGCGAACATAAAAAGATGGTATTTTACCATTTCCATATAAAAAGCCGCATGTTAATGATAAAAAACCACGAACATAAAATATTCAAATGATTATCGACTAAACCCAAAAACAACCAACAGCAACATTTTCAGTGTAGGATATGAACCTCTGTCCAAGGATGGCGCATTTTTCAGAATCGAATATAGAAGTGCTTTATTCGGGCAAATGGCGAAAACGGTATTGTGCTTGAAAACATTAGCAAAATCTGTTGTTATGTCACAATGTGAATTATGATGTTCTCTTCGTGTAGATGTGAAATATTGTGAAAAAGCAATCGAACTTGAATGGACCGGATATTTTAGTTAGTTACACAAAAATATTTTTAATGTATTTTAAAACTAATGTAGTTAAAAAAAAGTTGAAATTTAAAATTTATGTTCTTCACTATAATTGTTCGATGAGACAAGAAATGTTCGTTACAAATAACATCGTTTTAAACGATATCGATATACATGTAGCGATTTCTATGAAAATTTGATGCAAAGTCATTAGGATATCAAATAATTGTTCGTTGTAAGCATATTTATCCAGTAAAATGTGCCACGTTATCCAATATATTAAATAGAGAGACTGTTAAAATTAGGCATGTGAGCTACGGGTGACGTTAGGCGGTGACATATATTCATCGTGTGCTTCTAGTAGATGTAAGTCGATAGAAATTGAGCAAAATTATATCAGATAACAATAATATTTCGGCTCTATGACGCTTCAATTTTTTAATACTGTCAATATACACTCAGAATCAAAATCCTAGTAAACTAGAGCAAATTTCATAACTATAACAAGTGAAAGTGAGTACAGTGAAAGGGTAAAACGGTAATTTGTATTCAGTTACCTGTGGGGGCATGATCATTTCCCAAATTTTGTGCTGCATCATAAAGATTTACAAGAGACACGCAATTTTTATTTATTGCGGCGTTCCAATAAGAAATTACATTGGAAATAGTAGTTGGAACAGGCGGCTCATATGTTCGTTCCAGACATTACATTTTTTACTTTACCTTGTGTGGTTTAATTCAGCAAGATTTTTAGATAGTTTTTATCGTTTCTATGTTTTCCACCTTGCGAATTATACCAAATCAATAAATATTTACCACGTACACACATTTAACAGACGAGGAAATCGTGGGAATCCTTTGTAATTGCTATGCACACTTCACCCATGTACAATGAATGTGTTTGATAGCTCCCAGTGTTATGCATAGCTGCGATAGAAGCTTTTCGTTTCTGGCTTTGCAATTGATGAATGCATAATTCGTAAACCTTCATACAGTCTTTTTTGCACAGTCTGTTATTATAATTTATATTTTTTTCAAATATGCTAGTTTTTTTCTCCTTGATTTCTCAGCGTAAAATCTAATTAGAAAAGTTTATTGTTTCAGCAATGAGTCAATCACTTCTAGTCACACTGGCATTTCTCAAAAGTCAATCGCTTCTACTCAAACTTGAATGGCAATAAAACTTTACAATTCCTTTACTTTTACTGAATAGTTTTAGTTTTTCTATCCGTAACATTGACAGTGTTGGCCAGGGAATGAAGACAACTTTTTAACCGTTAAGATAACTTGCACTGGCCGAGTGCTTGTCAAATATTGCTAAGTCGGCACTGAAAAGAACACATTATAGAGTACAGAGAATACATTGCGGAATTTATTTTTCTATCAAGGCAATGCATCGATGACGCAAAAGTTCTTGGAACCGGAAATGGCTTATCGGAATTTCCGGCATAAGTCTGGGGCTTATTTGACATACGTATGCAATCTCGTAAAGTTGACAACTCAAAATTATCCTTATCACAAATAAAAATTAGCAGACAGGGAAAGTAAAAATACGAGTACAATTTTAATAATTTGAAAATTAATTTTATTTTACAATCAATCCCTTAATTAAAACGTATGTTTTTTACTTAATTGATAAACTACAAAATTTCTTCCTCAAAGAAATCGTCTAATATAAACAATATTTTTAGCATATATTTAGTGTGAAAAGTGGGCGATTGCGGCATTTTAGAAAGGGCGACTTCCAATCGGATTCGCAGGCCATTGCGCTGAGACCATTTTCGCAAACATTTTACCTTTTAAACGCGTTGTTAAAGTAGTAACCTTGAATAGATTTTTTTTTTTTTTTTGAAAATTACGTTTATGTTTATAACAACTCGTTATTGGTTTGTCTTGTTGTTTTTATAGCCATTTCTTTACCTTCATAAATCTGTTGAGTAAATGTAGTACAAAAAGTAATGATGAGTTAACAGATATGAAAGAAATAAAAATCTCAAGTGGAATTTATTTACACTTCCTCGCGAATTCCCACAAGACAATTCAGTTCGTGTCCAAGGGCCATTATAACATTTTTCTACGTGCTTTATTATAAAAAGAAAATAATATGAACAAAACAAATTAGGCGTAGCGTTCTGTAGAACAATTCTTGCATTTAGTAGGAGAATAACAAATCTGATTCCACTCTCGATATGTCATCAGTTAATATGTATTTCGCCTGCTATGCCGGCCTATTATGGATTCATTTGATACCAAAAATATATTGTCACATTAATTAATTTGAAATTTTCACATTCAAATTTGGATTTAAAACATTTTGTGGTACTTATATTGGTGCAGACCATCTCGAGCTTAGATAACCCATATTATTCGAACTGCATTAAATAGTTGAAGAATTGTTGGGCCATATGGACAGAGCTGAAAAAGATTCCCAGGAGAAAGAAATACTTTTTTCGGGATTAGTTTGGAACTAGTTTCAGTATGATGCCACAACAAGTGTAGCTTTATGTAGCTTTTGGGATGCCGTAGGTATGGATAAGTTGTCTTCATTGAGCCACTTTGGAACTACTATTTTTACACACCATGATATTAACAAATATTGTTCAAAACTTGATTTCTTTCGCATAAGCTCTATTGTGTTTGCTAAAGTACGGAATGATAATATTAACACTTCCGCTCTTTTCATCAAATTGTTCCGCTTTCTTATTTCCATTCAGAACCAAGACAGAAATCACTTGACATTATCTCCGTTTTAATTATAGGAAATTTTTACATTTCTATTATTTCTGCGACCAGCAGAGTCGCGCAACTATGATCGACATTCACTTTTAATCTGGACAAATCTGTAGAACTTCGATCCCTAAATTCCGACTCCATGGCCTTGTATAATAATATCGTACACTCCTGTCCTGCTCAGCGAAATTCAAGGCATTTTATTTATGCAACCATAACTGCACAGGCAACCGGGAACGCAAGGAGAAACGAATTTTCCCAATTTTTTAAATTCGACAAACAGTATGAATTATAGGAAACTGTTGTTGTTTGTTTATTTCATTTTTCTGTTTTCTCTATGACTGTTGTTGTCGTTGTTGTTGGCTCTGTAACATGTAATAAGTTTTCAGTAACGTAAAACTAATAATTTTCTGCATGCAAACAAATGTGACTTGCTGGCTTAGTTGGTTAGTAAATGAATGCAGCGAGCGAGCCAGCATTTTAATATTGAACACAAGTTTAGTTTTCTAGCAAAAAGTTCACATTTGGTCACTGTTGCCCCGATCGAAGCATAGAGCTTAATGGGAAAACGTGCAATTGTTGCTGCCGTTTATTTGTGTAAAGTTTTATATCTTTCGTGTTGTTTCGGTGTTATGCATTTCTATTGTATTGTTGTTGCTGCCAATGTTATCTAAAATTGTTTTTTCGTAAATGAATATTGGGTTTGCACGAACCCATATCGAGAAATAGTACCTGATGAAACATACAAATATCGTATGAAATATAATGAGAAGAATTACATGTCCGCCAAGACGGAATGGTTGTACAATTTTTCTCATCTTGGTGGCGTAGCAAAGTTCCCCTTGTTCTGATTTTATTTTTTTTTGTTCTTATTTTACTTTTGAAGTTGTAAATATAAAAAACGTTTGAAAAGTTTGAAAATACTTATTTGTGACTAAGATTTGGTTCAAGTTAATACTCGATTAAGAAATTTTTTATTTAGAATTATATTATTCTATATTTTTGAAGAGGTAGTAATTTATTATATCGGATACTAGAAGGAAGTGGTTTTTAATGATATAATTTTTGTACTAGGTATAGTAATTTTTGATTGCACAGATCGGTAATAAGTAACACAGCACACAATGCAGTCAATTCATGCCTTCGCAGCTCAAAGAAATTTTAAAAAAATTGATTAGAAGCGCAATAAAGCACGAGTCAAGGTTGATTTACGCGTATTTAGATGCCAATATTTTAAGATAACGACGATGAAATGAGCACACAGTAAGATCTTTTCTAAACTATATTTGTGCTTCTGTATTGCTCATAGTTGTTTCTTACTACAGCGGTCAATTACTCGATTTAAAAAAAAAAATTAGATTGTTCCTTAGAACACAAAATTTATAAGGTAAAATTTTAAGCGTGGAATTACATAGAGAACAATGGCGAAAGATTTGAAAAATTGTCTGTATAAGTTTTTGAACTATTCGTAAAGATGAAGTTGTCGCAAATTTATTTTATAAATAGCTTATTTTTCAGAACAAAATGATTAATTTCAACATACATTTTTAAATTTACATAGTAGTATATTTTAATAGTTTAATACATATAAGTACAGGGTGGCGTACGAATTGTGCTGCAAAGACAAAGCGTGGAACAATAGGGAGACCGTTATTTAAAGATATTGAAGGAGTTTTTTTTATCATAACTGCGTCGAAGCATTTGGTTCCTGCAAGATAGTACCAACATATAGCTAGACCGGTTATGGCGGAGCTCCAAGAAAAATTCCCAAACAAATCAACATCCAGAAACTCCATTTTCCACTGACCCCCGAGTTCATCTGACCTGCACCTGACTTATTTTTATGGAGTTATGTCAAATAAGAGGTGTGCAAAACGAAACCAAGGGATTTGACTGATTTGAAAGAGTCTATTAATACAATAATAAAAGCGATCCGCCTCATTAAGTCTCCCATATGCGCGATTGAGCATGAAAGTCATTTATGGTCTATCGTCTTCAAAATCAAAACTACATTCATTAAAAAAAAGGTATATTGAATATTTTATTGTAGTGTAATTGGTGGGTAGCGCATAAAATTGGTATTGGCATAAATGTGGTATTTTCCATATCGCACCCTAAATACAAAAGGGGCACACTCAAAAATTGTCAAAATCTACTTTTTCCCATAAACTGATTCACATTACACATCTCTAACTACTATAAAAATTTCCGTCTCATCACTATCTTCTTTAACTGGAAAAATGCCGTTATGTCTATTTTTGTCAAGTGTGTTGCTTCTGGACGATCAACTAAAGAGAATTATTTTTAGTTGCGTTAACGTGCTCAGGAATGACTGATTACTTTTATTACACATAAAGACATAAACATAATATAAAATTGGAAAAAATATAGCAGAACCTTCTTCAATATTGCATTTTTTCATAATGGAACAATATTTTCTTTAAATATTGCAACCATTTTTACGTAAATGGTTTTTTGCCTCTACTGAATAATAGAGAATGTTGAGTTGTGCCCCTTTTGTATTTAGGGTGCGATATGTTCAAAGATGAACTCACAATCATTTTGTCTAAAGAATGTTTTGCATTTCGGCTTAGAAGTCGTACCAAGTGGAAATTACTTTTTAAAAATTAATTTTTTTTCTTGTCCAACCGTAAACTCTATCCTAAATGTAAGACAAATTATGAGCGAAGTCATCTGTCAGTAATTCTTTTATGTTATGTGCTACATGTAGCGAAATGGACGAAGTGCGCGAAAGCTATTTCTGATAGAATATGAATTGTGATACCAAAAATTTGTGATTTATTAGATTTGTTCGGGCGTTAATCTTTCCATGACGAAATGACAATGTTACTTGATCATGTTCAACTTTGATCCACTTCGCGAATTACAGCGGAATTCCCAAAGATTTAACAGTGAAACCACAAACAGCAGTAAAATTGCCTTTATATGGTACATAATTGAAATTTCAGAAATTGGAATTTTTTTTTTTGATAGACAAGCTATTTTCCAAATCGCTATCGTGAAACTGCATCAGTTCTGAAAACATATGTTCAAAGGTGATGATATGATGACACGATGACATTTGCATTTTGTGTTTCGGAATAAGGGAGCTTTTTGTAAAATTTATATGAGAGATATTAGAAGTGACGACACATGATATGGTATTACCACTGGCAAATTTTCGAAAGGATCGATATATATGTATATAATAGTTATTCAAGTTGTTCAATAAATGTATATAAAGGATTATTCATCTTTCGGTTTCAAAAGTAAAGTTAAACAAAACACACATATTGCTATGATTTCGATGAAACTTTTATTTTATTATAACGCTTGGGCCTTTCCATTATTACGTAATAAATGACCGCCTCTGGAGTAGTCGAAGCAATGGATCGTTCTGAAGTTTCTGCAGCGTAATTTTCGACAATTTTGCTTGTTGATGTAACCACCGACCGAGAAATGAGCTACAGCGCTGAAGAAAATCTTGTTCGATTAAAAGCCTACGTTTCAATCACCACTTTTGTAGTAAGTTTTAACTATTTTTTCGCGTTCTTTGGTTGCTACTCGATTCATATTCACAAATGGCAAAACTTTTACTAAATAAATAACACTTCAGACGACAGGCCGACGCCTTGCCAGACCGGTGGTTTTGAAACCACAAAATGGATAACCCTATATACCTATTCAGCCCGCCAGACACACAGACGGACGTGGCTGAATCGTCTTAAGAACTAATTAGTCGATATCCTTTGTAAGGTACCTAGGTTCTAGTTTGTTTTCAAGGTTCTAGTTTGTTTCACCACTTCTTTGGGAATAAAACCTGCAAAGGTGATGTGTACTTAAATTGGTAATGAAATTCTAATTTTATGAGTTAAATGAGATAAAAATGGTACCAAAACAAACAGCAAACGGCTGAAGCTGAAGTCACTTTAGTTCGTTTGTATATTTTTCCTACAGCGTAGTCTGGCAGAAAGATGCAATTTTCTGAAATTCCTATAATTTAGGACTAAATGTGGTAACATTGGACCAAAATTAAGATGCGCTTTTCTTTTAAGGTAATGTAAAAACAAATTTCCGAAATATTGTTAACTTACTAAACGACTTAACGACTAAAACATAAAAGAAACCGGACCAAAATATTGTCATTTCCTACAACAAAGTATTGAACTTATAGTCACCAAAATTAGGTCTAAATTATTGTGGTGTAGGCAGTAAAATTGTATCTTCTGGAATACAATGCACTGCTAAAATTAAACAGTAACACAACTGTGATAAGGCAAACATTTTTTAATTTTGTGATAACGAAAAGTTAAAATTCGCTTTCACCAAGCCAATGCGTCGCGCCACAACTGAACTGAAGCTCGATTTGCTATCTCATTCACCGGCTCTTAAAAGTATGCTTCAGACAATAAGATTTGAACCAAATGACAGGGCCAGGGTATCGAGATGTTATAGAGGTATTAGACTGATTGTATTGTATTATTATCGCTCTTGAAAAAGACTACGTTTATGAATAAAATACAATTTCGCAAAAAAACATGTTTTCTTCTCATATCAAACGACTGGTGGGAGCAGGTTGGTACTTTAAAATGTCAAACGTTATCACAACAAGAAGTCCCTGCATACACATATGGTCGAAAAAATAAGTACACCTGCTTATTTTTGCTTTATGTTTAATTTTAGTTACTTTAACGGAAAGTAAACATGGGAATTCTTTTTTATTTAAATAACTTTAATATGATTAATTAAAAGGAAAAACAAAGCTGGGGCTTCCCCGTTGTTTTCATTGTAAGTTAGTTTTGTTCAGGTGTGATTTCAGTACTTGGTCAAAATATGAAATGCATTGCTCAATTCTTTACTATTTTCGCAGTCTGCTGAAGTCTTTCTGGAAAGGCTATTTATGTTACTGGTATTTATCTTTATTCATAACAAAATATATGTAAAAAAATTAGCCATGGATCGAAAAAGTCATTGTTCTCCGAAGAAGGGAAAAATTGTTTCAAGACTAAGAGAAAGTGGCCAAAGTTTTCGTTCTATAGCAGAAACTATGAATCGGTCGCTATTTTCTGTACAAAATGCTTTAAAGCCTAAAAAGCCCGTCGAAATCGGTATTGTAACGCTTGCGAAGAAGGACTCGTTTTTGTCTTCAAGAGCGATTTCAGCAGAACTTGGAAATGTAATTTCATTGCGAACGGTTCGTCGTAGACTACAAGAAGCACATTTACCAGGACGGATAGCCAGAAGAGTTCCTTTGCTTAGATAAAAAAATTAAAAGACTAGGTTGGTGTTTACTAGAAGTCATTTCAATTGGGCCGGAGGAGACGGCGAAAAAAAAATTGCGAAACATTTTGTAGAGCGATACAAAAATTAATGTATTTGGAATCAACTGTGCCTGGAATGTTCGACGCCCTAACGGTAAGAAATTCCATGTTCGCTTTACAAAGAAGGCGGTTAAGATGGGGGCGGCAATATTATGATTTAGTTTTGTTCCCCGTGGTATGGTGTCGGTCCGATACATCGAATTACCGGCACTATGACCAGATTTCACTACAAAGATATCTTGGAAAATACGATGTTGAACCATGATGTGGAAAATATGCCTCTTAGATGGACATTCCAGCAGGATAACATACATACTTCTGAAGCATACTTCTAAGTTAGTAAACGATTGGTTCCAAGAATAATGTTGTCCTTCTTGACTGGCCAAGTCAATCTCCGGACCTAAATCCAATCGAAAATCTTTGGGGAAAGTTGAAACAAAGAATTGGAAAGGAGGTTCTTAAAAATAAGGATCAGTTATGGAATTTTGTTCAAAAACTTGGTATGAAATACCAGTAGAAACCTGCAAGAAGCTTATTGCCGGTATGTCAAAAAGAGTCAACAAAATAATTGAAAATAAAGGTGGATATACCGGCTTTTAACGAAACTCAACACATTTAGGAGAAAAAACTTGATTTTTTTTTAGTTTTTTGCGTATTTTAACTAAATGTACTTATTATTTTGTCCAATGTTTTTTGATTAATTTCTTACTTTTTGAAAAATACGGAATTTAATTTTTGTTTTTTGTTATTGTTTTAGTATTTATTTTATTTCTAATGTTATAACAAAAGAAATTAATATTTGTTTTTTCTTTTAATTTAAATAAATTTTCGTCTACGAGCCTTTAAAAAACATGTATAGGGTGTACTTATTATTTTGACATTATGTGTATCTCTCATGAAATGTGTTCTTAATTTGTTATTATTAAATAAACAGTGTAATCTCAAATAAAAAAATATACAAATAAAAAAATATATATTTATAAACTGAAATGGGGTTAAAACACAAATATGTACTTTTCTAAAAGCACGTGTTGGCCACATATATCGCTAGAGAGGAAGCATTTATGCGCAGAAAAATATGCATTTGTTTCGCTGCAATTTATTCCCTGGTTGATTATCTTTAATTTTTTGACCATCATAATCACACATTCTTTCCCATAATTGCTAGTAACAATTATTGGTGGCGCTCAATTTTTGCAAAATAATATTATCGAAATAATTGACCGCTGTCTTACTGCAAACATAGGGCATAATGGCACTAATTACTCGCTCTAGTTTGCAACGGGGAACAAACAATTTAATAAATTCTATTGACGTCTGCTGGCTGGACTGAATCTTACAACGAGCGGGCGTCTTTCGAAATTGTCTTCATTTCGATCAAAGTCATAGCAATTACGCGTGCCAAGAAACATAAATATAGCGAGTGGACCCCCTACCCTCCGCTAAGACTATTGGATAATGTCGGTGTAACGGCCGCTACGAAAAGTGAGATTCCCGCAAAAATCTTTTTAATTGCCAAGAAGTGAATGCTATAATCACCCAATAACCATCACCGCCACCAAGTGGAACGTAAAAGGTAAACATAGAAAGTGTGATAATTTTTAGAGGTCTTCAAGTTAAGGTCATTACTGTTGTTGTTCTTTCTTATTGCCGCCAATTCATGCTTGCTGTGCTTTTCACAAAAGCCAGCCGAGCCAGCACCAAGAGCAGCAACAGCAGCAGCAAAAAGCGTTTAACGTACTTGGCCTAAAACGAAATGTTAATTTTTCATTCATTCTCTTTGGCACTTTTTGCTTCCAATATTATCGAAGACCGACCGACTATTCTGTGTTAAGTTTTGTGAGAAAGTGGTAAGGCATACAGACAGACGGACAGGCAGACAGCTGATATTGGTATGTAGTGCTTCATTATCTGTTAGTAGTAAAGGTGTAAACATTTTTAATGCTAATGAGAAAAAGTTTAAACCGTATTCTTTGTCATTATTCATTGGAGCGGACGAATGAATGAAAGAAAAAAAAAATACAGTGTGCAAATACACAAAACTTACGGTGACTCTGCAAAGTAAGTACGTCAGACCACCTAAAAATAAAAAGTTACAAAAACAAAGAATGGTTTATTTTCATGCAGTTTCTAGGGTATTTCAAATCCAACAGCTAATTTTCGTGAGCTTTATCATTTCTAAAACACCTTCAAAAATACTTCTTTCTTTAATTGGTTTTTCGTTTCTCTAGCCATTGCCAGCAGAAGCCCTTCGCTGGCATCGCCGCTCGTTAATAGATCAAATTAAACTTTATTACAAACAAATTAAATCCTATAAAAGGTTAAAAGCGTATAAAAGTACGCCAAAAGGTAAAAAAATTGTTGTAACAATTTCTTTTCGCCGATGATGGGTGTTAAGCAATACAATTTTGCTGGATAAATGAACCTCGGTTGTGTTTTTTTAACGATGGTCACTCAAGTTCTGTTTCTGATTTTTACACTTAGCTATGCGTTTATTTGCAATAACGAAGTTTTCAAAAAACTGCTGCCATTATACATTTTTTCAACATTTCTTTATGTTAGTGGTTGGATTCTATAAACAGGTGTTTAATTAAACTCCTGAAAAAGTATAGCATGAAAAACAGGCGAAACATTAAAAATTTTATGAAAAAAAAAAACTTATAAACCAAATAAACCAAATTTTATAATAACCAAAACAACAAATATACTGGCGTACTTCTATCATTGCATCATAGGTAAAATATATATTACTGTTGTATTTAATGGAAGCCATTAATGTTATAAATTTTTGTAAAATCGTCCAGTTTATCATTTTTGGAGAGACACATTTCAATCTTCTTTTGACTCGGCGCACTCTAAAGTACATGTATTTATGATAGCTGAAATTTAATAATAATTACATAGTTCTTAGCTTAGTTTCAATTACATTTAACTTTACCATTTTATTGAAGCTTCAAATAAAGGTAGCCATCTTTATTTTTACTTTCTTGCATTATATTTACTTACCTTTACATCTATTTTGTCTTTTAGGAATTTTGTATACTTTGTGTTTCGTGTTTTCGCGATTCAGACAATTTATAACTGACAATTTGTCTGTTTTTTCATATTTTCCCATAAGAGAAATCATGTTGCGCGTATTAGCATATAAAAGGTGCTTAATATACTCGTATAGTTTTTAATTCATTGACAAAAATTTTGTATATGTTAAAATTTAATGAAATTTCAACATAAAAACAAATTGTGTTTTTCTTTTCATCTTACTTTCGATTTTTCTACAATCTGTCACTAACCAGTTTGTAAGTGAAAGAGTATGCATAAGATGGTAAATTCTTCTCTCAAAATCTTTGCCACTGAATGTGAATTGGCGTGCAAGTAGACACCTCGACAATGCAGGATTGTTTCACAGGTGAAGTGGATAATGATCCAAACTCAAAACTTTATATGATTTGCAGCCTACATACAAATACAACTATTCAACGGCATTTTAAAAAAAAAACATATTTTTTCATTATCATTTCATACTCATATTTCATTATTTTGGGGGCATATGCGTAGTTTTTTATACACATGTTATACGAGTATTCTTATAATACCACTTTTTACTGCATATTATTCCGAAGCCTGATAATCATACACACATTTTAAGACAATGTACTACAACTTTCTGAAATCACTATACAACACCAACATCCATTATTATGGTGCATCACACACACACACACACACACACACACACACACACACACAAACGTAACTTCCATGCAGTGTATTTATATATACTTATGCAATATTCTTTTATGTTTTTGTATAATATTCTTGTATTCATTGACCATTTAACATTACGAGGAGTTTTTGTGCATATTTAATGTTGTGTGCATATTAACGGTATAAAGATGCAAGCTATTCATATTGACACAAGCACAAACACACACGCAATAGCAGGTAAATGTAGAGTATTATTTTACGTTTCAGTGTGAATTTTTTCTGTTTTCGCTTGAATGCTCATTTAGCGGATTGAACTTGATTTTGCTTGGATTGTAGTCCACAGAAAAGAAGATGACGACTGAAGAGGAGGGCGCCACAAAAGTCAGTGACACAATAACGGATGTGGGGAAATGATATACTGAAACTGAACCCTGGTCTTCGTTCTAATTTTTTGTTTTTCTCTTTCCGGACATGATGTTACAAAAAACAAGTTAAGGTGTATGTGACGCTTTTTGCCTTAAGGAGTCCAAATACCTTTCTAAAAATCATTGAGAGCGGTGCTGGCGCATTCTTTTTAATATTCCGGCTTTGCTGACTGCGGAAATAAATACATATGTACATATTTTCAAGAAATGCAATTCTCTGAGCACTTTCAAATTAAATTCTGTTCAATAAAATCAAATTGTGCCTCTAAAGCGTCCTTCTTTTTTCAATTTCTTTTTATAGGTTCAAATTTTGTATATTTTTTATAATAAATATGAAACAAGTTGCGAATTATTGAAACACAATTGAATTTGTTTTGCAAAGTTCTGGGATGTGATTACAAGCCATGACCGACATGCGAATAACTTCTTCTATAATCTTCATCGTAATCCCAAGTACAAATAAGAGCATATACGAGTATAGTATTTAACATGCAGATACACATAGATATACATTGACATTGATTTGTATATCCATACCGCCAAATACAGTCCCTAACTTACGAGAAACATATTTCATAGGCGATTGAAAACCTGACAAAAGTAGAAGTAACGTCGCCCAACTCATGATTCTTTCCCATCTAGTGCCCACTAATCAAATTTCATGTTACATCAACAGTCTCACCACAAAATGTTACATTTTCAACGTTATACAAAAAAGTAAGCAAAAAATTTGTTATGAGAGCAGCTGCATTTTTGTTAATTTTGGAATATGATCCAAGCTATACAAGAGTAATTTTGTGAAGAATCGTCGAATAGGTAAATTTGTCAAAAAAAAAAGAAATTGGCAGCCAAGCTTTTTAAAATAAATTGTTCTTTGAATTTTGTATTTTCGTTAAAATTTTAAAAACTACTTTAAAATACTACTCTCTCCGAATATAACACTAGACTTGCAGACTTTTCGCAGTTAGCTAAAACCTCTGATTGATTTTGAAATTAAAAACTCTTTAATGTGCCCCAAATCAAATGTTTTATAAATTGAATCAAAATCAAAATTGTTTTTAGTTTGGTTTCGGCTGCATAAATCATAAATCAAAACTGACGTATGAAACAGAATCAAATGCTTAATATTTTTACAACCGAACTATTTTTGCTTAAGAAAGCGTTTCTGGAGAGGAACAAATTTAGAGCTTTCCTTACTATTTTCTACACGAAAAAACATTGTCGAGATAAATGGGAAAAGTCATTATTCCAGGATGTAAAGTCCCTACAAGAGACAAAAACGTGGACATAGGAAGGATAATCATTTTTCCCTCCAAAAGTATACAATTTGTTTACATAATTTTATTTTTGTTTTTATTAGTTTTTCGTTCATAAACTGTTTACAAGTTCTCTCATCGGAGGGAGTTTTTGTATTAATTTTTTTTTGTTTTTTCCGTTTTTTTTTTTTTTTTCTGTTTTTTTTTTGTTTTTTTTTTGTTTTTATGTATTTATGTTTTTTTTTTTTGTTTTTGTTATTGTTATTGTTAGAGAAGCACAGTTGGAAGATGCTACATTTCAAAAAGTAACATAACATCGCACTTTGAGCGTTCACTGCTGGATCTTTTAAAAAATTATAATATAACTCGCATTCGTAGCAGCATTAATACTGCTTCGTAACACTTCCTCGCTATTGCTGCTTGATGCTGTCTAGAATTCTTCAAAGTTGATCAATTGTGTAAATAATAATACTGTATTTTTTTCAATATTTAAAGGTTTTTACTCTTAAGGTTTGATGTTTTTGAATAAACCAAATAAGCACTAATCATAGTGAAAAAACACGCCAGTATAACATACGATAAGCTTATAAATACTGCGCGAGATTTCATTAATAATTTATTTTTTCGTTTCTTTTGATAAGATGCATTTTCTACTTTTTCATACGATCTAACAGAAGATCAATTACTCGTTGTGCATTTGCCCCTAAGCACGTGTTCGCGAAAGCAGCCCCAAGTAGCGCTGATCTCCCATCATCATAAATTACCGTGCCGCAGCTGTAGATATGTTGTTGTTTTTTTGCATACGAGTACAAGTGTACATGTAGATATATACATACATGTATACATTTATATTTACAATGTTGAACAAGCAAGTTCCTATAATAGCTGTTGGTTTTGAATATTTAGACGCCGTTAAATTGCTTCCATTTTAAATTCATGAAACGGATTAAATTTTTTTATATTATGGACAGTTAATGCATTGACTTATCTATTTCAAATTTCTCATATACGTCTGACAGTAAATGCGACTTCAAGTATTAAATGGCCCCAGGGTCTGACCTTTTCAGTGCAGTCAGTTCGTATTTGAACTTCATCAGCGGCTTATTATCTTATTAGTTTTCGGGAGAAAATTTGACCAAATATCTAACAAAACATTACCGAATGCATTTTATCCAGAATACCGTTGGCAAAGTCTATTTTATAAGTGTAGATGAAACAATATAATAAACAATAATTTCTTTTCGAAATTAGAGTCGCATTATGATTTTTCTTTTGCTCTTTCTCTCAATTATTTGTTTAATTTTTCATTTTATTTATGAGTTCAAAAGAGTTAAATTATGTTTTCGTGAGATCTGCTATCTGGAAGATCTGGAAAATAACTTTTGAAAACCACCTTTCTGTGAGGTATTTTTATGAACCCACCATAAAATATCTCACTAAACGCTTTGTTGCGGAGTAATTTCATTGCAGAGGACATGCAGATCCTTTGCAATGGAATTACTCCGCAGCATCTGCAGTTGGAAATTCTGTGAACGATCACAGTAACATTATTATGAAAACCTGGCTTCTTTTTTTTAAGAATCTTGGGTCTTATTCATATGATTAAGTAACTTGGTGGGGAATGCAACCCATAGAAAAAAAAACAATTGTGCAATTTAGGACAATATTGCTGTGTGCTAGAGTACGAGTATATGAAAATTCTGACAAATTTGTTAAAGATCTCGACATTGCTTTCAGAAAATTCAGGATTGTGTCGCTATAGTAACACACATGACGTTAAATATTGAAGGTGTTTATTTAAATGATTTTTGGAAATTGAAAATTGCAAACTTGAAAAAAAAAAAAAACAGGGAAAAATTGGGAAAATTCGATAAAGAGAAACATATTATACGATCGGTGATTTTTATGGTTTGTACAATAGTGATATTTTAGATTCAAAAGCATATTACATGGCTTACTTTATAAAACTTATAAACTTAATTTCCAAGCGGACGGGCATTTTTAAATTCCATAGCTTCTTATTAATATTTATATTCATTTATAAAAAAATTTACGACATAGAAAGAAATTTTCAAGATTTTTTTCATGTTCAAAAATAATGGTCCATGAAATATATTGAACATTTGAAAACGAACAACATATTTGAGACACTTTCTGATCAAAGTTAATTTCGCAACAAAAGCTTAATGTAGCAATTTTATACTACTGAGATCGATTAGCTTAACAGATTGTATAAAAACTTAAACTTGAATAAAAACTTAATTGAATAAAAACTCCAGTTTTAGGGACAAGTCAAAATTTTTCAATTTTTTTTAATATATGAAAAGTAGATTTCGACTTTTTCAAATATAAGAAAGTCTTTTTTCGACCTTTCTAAGTGCAGGGTGTCCGTCGGGAAGGTATACTACTTTGTTTTGTCGCCATTTTGGTAACCATTAGTCTCGACAGTTCATATTTGGCAATCGTGAAGTAGGACGTGGCAAATTTATTATGGAAAAATATTCGATAAACCAACGCGTTTTAATCGTTAAAACATTTTATCAAAATCAATCATTGATTACTGTGACGATGAGAAAGTTACTTGAAATTTTTAGGAGAAACAACGTGCCAACAAGACGCACTATTTATCGTGTAGTGAATGATTTTGAAGAAAGAGGGTCTGTAGCTGATAGGACCAAGCATGGACCACAACGTACTGCAAGATCGGCTGAAAGCATTACTGCTGCTCAAGAAAATGTTTAGAACAATCCATCCCCCTCAATTCGACGCCGCGCTCGGTAGCTTGGTCTACAAAGAACAACTTTGGCCACAATTTGGTACAGGGATTTGAATTTGTTTCCATTTAAGATTCAGTTGACACAAGAGCTTCTTCCACAAGACCATTTACGCCGCCATACATATGCCAATAGGCTGTTACAGCTCGCCCATGACAACCCCGATTTTTATGAAAAAATCATAATGAGTGACGAGGCACATTTTCATTTGAATGGGTATGTGAATAAACAGAGTAGTTGGTTCTAGGCAATGGAAAACCCTCAAATTATTCATCAGTCACCTTTGTATCCATCATCAGCATCATCCAATTAAAAGTGACAGTCTGGTGTGCAATTTGGTCAGGAGGAATCATTGTACCTTACTTCTTTGAAACTGAAAACGGCGTAATGGTAACTGTCAATGGGGAGCGATATCGTGATATGATTGAAAACTTTTTATCGCCACAACTGCATGCTTTGGACTTTTTAACGCCACAACTGCATGCTTTAGGCTTGATTAACATCGTCTTGGTATCAACAAGACGGTGCCACATCGCATACAGCCAGGATTACAATGGAATTACTGCGAGACCTCTTTCCACAACAAGTTATTTCGAGAAATGTTGATGTTGATTGGCCTCCACGGTCGCCTGATTTGACTTGTCCGGACTTCTTTTGTGGGGACAAACCAGAAACGCTTGAGCAAAATATTCGTGATGAAATTAATGAAATACCGCGCGTGTAATGTGTGAGAATGTAATGAAAAATGTGCTCAAAAGGGCTCGCATTTGTGAGGCTAACAGAGGCGGACATTTATCTGATATTGTATTCCATACATAACTGCCGACATTAAATAAAACATTTATCAATATAAGATCCATTCTCTTTCATTTAATCAAAAATTATAAATAAACAAAGTAGTATACCTTCCCGACGGACACCCTGTATATGAAATGTTGATTTTTCAACTTTCTCAAATATACGAAAAGTCGACTAAAAATCAGCTTTTCGACTTTTCAAATACTGGAAATGTTAAAATTTTAAATATTTTTGGAGTTGTTATAATCACTTTCACCCTAAGGAATTAAGATAACTATTGCTTGACATTCAACATAATATAACATATGAAAATGAGTTATGTTGGTCTACTTCTCCGGTACTTCCAAAACCGACAGATTTCCCGAAATTCTATCTTTAATCTGCAATTTCTAACTGCGTCGTTGCAGCAACCTATGTTTCCGTCCGTTGTATTGCTTTATAAATTATGATGAAATTTAAAGAAATTCAACCGCTAATTACACAATATCTTATTATAGTTCCCGTTCAAATGACAGACTTAACCCATATATTCTTATATCCAAATTTATAATCAAACACCGGGTAGATTCGAGAATGGAAATAGACTTTCTTTCACACTCCTTCTTGAGTCTCCCACTGTTTTGCAGAAGTTAAAATTTTTTCTGAAATTTCTAAATGAAAATTTAAAATTTATTCATTGTATCGCATTATTTTAATTGACTATGACTGTTTAGAATCTCTCTTACAAATGGAACGGTTGTGCAAAAATCAATATATTCGCTATAATTTCTAAGCGCAATTTTCAACCTTCTATATATATAAATCAATTGCTGTGCGTTAGTCTCGCTAAAGCTCGAGAATGGTTGGACCGATTTGGCTCATTTTGGTCTTAAATTATTCGTAGAGTATTCCGGAAGGTTTTATTTGAAGTGATAGATGGCGTTGGAGATGCGATTTTTGCAATTAATTTTTTTTACCACATTAACATTTTGAAGGCAAAACAAAGTTTGCCGGGTCAGCTAGTAAGTTATAATTTTGTGTTAATTCAGAACATTAAAGTGTATTGGACATAAAGTAACATCCAAGTAAAAATTGGCATCTCACAACTATATAGATATATACGAGTATATTGATACTATTTTTTTTCTTTCTTTTTTCTTTGGCAAAAAAAAAAACGGTATCTAAATGTCGAAAACAAAAGTCGATTTGCGATAGATCCCTATCGCAAACGTTATTTAGATAAAGACCTCATCAGAACCAATAAGGCAATTCTGTTACTGCATCTAATCGATTGACGTTTTTCTCCCGGAATTTTAATTGCTGTGAGTGAGATATGTTGGTTCTAGACAAGAGAAACATTAAGCAGCAACAACTTTGTTTAGCGTTACCACAGAATATTCATGATACTTTCAACATTACTTTGTTAAATCATGGTAATAGAGGATGATTTGCAATCACAAATTCGATCATTTCTTTACCTCCGAATTGTCAGTATACAAAAGTGATTTTTTCATATTCTCATTTTTAATAGCGGGCTACCATATATCGTAATATTTATGTTCAAATATCGGTAATTTCTCATAATTGAAATACGGTGAAAAACATAACCGACAAAATTTTGTTACCATAAAAGGAACATAGGAATGAGGCCAACTTGTTAGTGCTTCTATTCCTATGGAAGCCGCTGTCTTAGGAGGCGCACTACATGTAAAATATTACATGTTATAATAGCATTAGCAATTTTTATAAGGCAGTGCGCAAGAGAGACCGCAGAGGTGCTCATTTTAATAGATGATGGGGTCTGTGCAACAATTTACTACGTATTTGTTGGGGTAGTTATTGTGGATGATGAATACTTTTAGCCGGTGGAAATGGCTCCTGGCGAATGAATGGTGGTGCGGTGTGTGGATGAGAGGAGAAACGAATCATACATTAAATTATATTCATACCGCCGCGATGTTAACGAGCAAACAACAATGATGACAACACAACAATATAGCACAACAACACAGGTGCTTAAATTGTCGTTTTTTCTTTTTTGTTTCAATTTGTTTAACGAGAAAGTGCAAAAAGGCCGCAACAACAGCAACCATCATCGTTTGTCGTATAGCATTATGCACGAGTACTGAGTGCTCGCGTAGTGACAACATTAATTATGCTGTGATTCCATTGCACGCTCGCTCCCCACATTGCTGCACTCTTTGCTACCGATGTGGTCCGGGAGGACCATAAGTTCCATTATAATCTTCTGTGCAACAATGAAATGAAAATGATGATCAACACTATGGATTGAGACGGTTCGTCAAAGTCCCTCTGATGTCACATGAATTTAATTTAATTTAACTGTGAATTATGAACTGTGATCTAAACGCAAAATGTTTTTGCCGGCTAAACGCCAACAATGGAATGTCTTAGGTGTGAAGCATTTTAAAATGATGTCTAAGGAAACTTTGTCGCCTACTTTAAGCTTAGTTACTACATATATATTCTAGTATTTGGCAATAAGGGTCGGCGGAACCCGGCATTATTTCTAAAAAACTGAATTTTGTTTCAATCACCACTATTGAGGAAATAAATAGTTTCGGCATTTTACAATATGTTGTAAAAACGATGTTTTTATATGCAAGAAGTAAGGGAGGATCAAGTGGGACGAGTGGTAAAGCGTTTTCTGCATGACAAGTGTTGTTCAAATTGGGGGCATTTCCAACGTAGTAATCAAATTTGCATTATATCTTAGGGCTAGAATTTCAATCCCGTTTTGAAGATAGTGGGAATTGTCTAATTGGTGTTACAAACTGGTGTTAAATTTGTAGAAAAATATCAAATCTTTTTTAACGATTTCAACTAGTGAATATTTTTTTAAATGCACATCTCATCGCGCGTTTCTGTGTTTTTTAATTTAGCAAATCAAGTCTTCATTTGTAAAAATAGCATTTATGAATTTAAAAATGGCTTATATTATTAAAATTCTTCAAAGGACTTCACATTAGTTTGTTTGTGGGGTTTATTTTTTATTTATTTATTTTTTTTTTTTTGTGTAAGAAAGAAGATTTATATTTAAAGAAACGTCACCTTAAAAGAATTTATGAACGGAAAGTTGGAAGAAATCACTCTTAGCTACTCAGCACTAAACTCTGAACATTTCGACAAAATATTTTCGACAAAATATTTTCATCATTTGGCAAATTTTCACATTTGTTCGATTTTTATCCTCGGTTTTAAGGATTATAATATCTCCAATGTAAATTTATAAAAATAGTACATTCGAAAATTCGGGAAATTCTTCATGTCTTCAATAGAACTTGCCTTCATTAGGCGTTGCATACTATAGATCATGAAGAAGTTAGAGTTTAGGAAATTTGATAGAAATCGCAAAAGCAAATGCAGTCGATTTTTGTTAGCACCCCTTCAACTGCGGGCCAAAAAACTACTCCAAAATTTATTCCTTAGGGGACATAAAGACGTAATTTTTGGTAGCCGATGTAAAGAAGTTCCATTTAAAGTTTTTGGAGAAAACATTTTTTTTTATACCTCTTTAAATGATGAAGAGCATACTAAGTTTGTCATTCCATTTGTAAAAACTACAAATACCTCAATACTCGCTAATGTCCGTCCCCAATAGTGTGGACTGCAATCAATGGTAGAGGGTGTTACATTAGGTGCCTTTCCATTTCAGAGTATCTAATCCATCGAAATGAAATTTTGTGCTAAAAACAATCATAATTAATTTTAGTGGAATTATTTGTATTGGGGAAATACTTTTTAATTAAGCTTTTTTTTCTAACGACATATGCTGAAGAAACATTTTCTGGAACAAGAAACGATTCTTTTGAAGAATGCAAAATTGTAACCATAGATTTGAATTTTCGTCGCAGATGAATCATGAAGTAGTGTTTCCCCCATGGCAACCCTACATTAATTTCATTGATGATTACTCAAATTTTCAGTACTTCTCCATCACAAGATGCGATAAATAGTTTCTTCCTTAAACGCATTTTTTTTTGCTGGGTAGTGCAAGAAAGTTCTCGCCCTACTTATGAGAGACAAGAGGAGTTTCTCATAATTACAAAATAAATGTTGAAATATTCAAAATTCTTATTAGAAGATGAATAACGGAATATGTATATGGTCACTACCGATTAAGAAAGTGTAATTAATAGACCAACAACAAAAAAGTTGGAGGTAAATTTTAGACGTCAAACCTATGAATTAATTACAAATTAAACTAATAAAAATAAAAAGCCATTACGTCAAATCGTGGCAATAAATATTAAAATATCGTCCAAAAGTACTTAAAATTACCTTTTGTTTTTTAAATACATGGACGACTGGTCGAAACGATAGTTCGATAGATAGGATCGATAGTTCCATTTTCGATTTAAACGACAACCGCAAAAGTAAAAAAAAAAAACGGAACAACTATTCCGGTAAAAAATGGGAGGATGGTGAAAGGATCCATTTAAGCGTTATCATTTTAAAGCAGAACGAAGTCCATTCATTTCCACAGACGTCCAATCGAAAACATGCTTATGCAAGTTGTATTGCCAGGCTCAATGCCCATCACAACGGTTAATAAATGCATTCTAAATTGTTTCACTACAACCTACAACGTATTAATGTCATTTAGATTCTCCATGATTTTAAATATCATGGGTTTTAAATTATAGATTGCGTGCAGTATACCACACTATTAAATGGGTTGTTCCTTTCAAAAAAAAAAAAAAAAAAAAAAAGCTTAACCACTTTACATGTGCCTTTGTGATCTAATTCAAAATGTATAAATCGCTTTGCATTTAGTACAACATATAAATTTCACTCCCTCACCCACCTTTTCTACAGTGACAGTGTGAATTTAATTGTTTGGAAGATATTAATGTTAATGGCGTTTGTTTCCAGCACACAACTTTTGAAAGCATGGCTGTTATTTAATGCAATTATTGGTTACTATCTTTCCGGTCATTAGGCCGAAAGAGTTGGTGCGATCAAATCGTTAAATGGTTTAATGCTGACGCACAATGCCACAGTGTAACGCATGACATGTAGAACAGACAACGTGTCTTTCCAACGGTGACAGTTGAGAGCATTGGTTTCCGCAAATGTGATCGTTTTCGGTATGTGATTTAATGTGTTTTCGGTTAATTTCACCGAAATTCTAAGGAGAAAGCTTTTGCATAGATTGCGTTATAGGATTGCATACACTGCACAGTATGTGATTTTTTGATTTCCGGTGGCCAAATTTCGAGATCTGTTCACAAAATGAAACAAAAATTTAATTGCAACGGACTCTTCCTGACAACTACACGTTTTGAGTAAATTTCAAGAAGTGAATGTCGTAACATGTGTTCAAGTGAGTCTGTTTTTGTCCTTATGTTAAAAATTAGACAAATTTTTCACCCACGCAAAACTATTCGTTCTAAAAGAATGTAATAAACGTAATATTAGAACGCTTTACAAATCTTAAAAATTGTCAATTTGAAATACAGGTGGTCGTTAGGTAGATGCAATGTTGAATTTTTATCTTATTGTGGCCCACAAACATCCACGCGGAGTGACAGTAATAAGCGACGAAACCCTAATGCTTCTTGCCACCTGCGGTAAACAGAAGGCTGCATGTGCTGACGGCTTCCCACAGGTATATGGAACATTACTCATGATATCCAATTAGCGATAATTAGCAATTATGAGGCTGATCGAAAGGACAAAGACACGCACATGACATAAATCCTGTGTGACCTTTGATAGCTCAGTGTATGGAAGTAACATTGATTGAGAACCTCAACCAGAAAAATTTAATTTGTCAGTAATTGGGATAAAACAAAGTTGTTGGTTCTAACGAACAAAGTGGGCATTGGTTTGGGAAGAGCAGTGAACATTAATGTCGTATGTTTATGTTTTATTATGGAAAAGGAATCGAATTTGAAGACAAGGGTTTCTCCCGACAAATTGAGACTGGGCAATCTCGAAAACAGATGGCTCCATTCTGGCAATCTTCAAGAGAAAAGTAATACATCGCTACAGACCTATCAAAAATAACTTCACTTGATAAATTTAAAGCTGAACGATACACACTGCGGAATTATCCACATTGGGATTTCCAAACTTCCGAAGTGGTTCCACTGAGGGTGTTTCGGTTAACAGTTTGGTTTCACTTGAATTGTGAACTTTAGAAAGTGACACTCACTGCATTAAGAGCAGAAAGTGCTTCTATTTCGGAATAGCAATGTAATAACATATTGCGTTATTTGAAACATTCTGAAAGGCAGTTACTACATTTGCTTGGTTTTTTCTCATGCTTTTGCACACATGTATTCTGCCACTGCCTGCGTTCTTTTCTTGTCATTATGTTTTCACGTGCGAGTTGCTAAATTGGCAATGCCTTTCCAAGGTTGCTTTCCACCTTTAACACTTCTTTCAATGAATGTTTCTGACGTTTTTTCACAAAATCAAAGATTTAGGAAACCGAAAAATGTATGGGAAACCATCGCCGTTTTGCTCCAAAAACCTCGTAATTGAGATTAACTTCGCAGTGAAATCGCCATATTAGGTGAGTAGGTAGCATCTGTTATTGAAACTCAACTTCCGTGCCACTGCGGCGGCGTATAGTAGCTCCAATACTGGTGTCGGATGCAGTGGCTTATAAAAATAGAAGAAAAAAAGTAGTTACAGCTTATTCCAAAAAAAAAAAATAAAAAAAAATCCCAAATTACAACGCAACCGTAAATAATCTTAATTATCTTGACACTAGGTGGCAGCACGTTACGCTTTCCACGGCAACCTCTGCAAAAAGCATACTTGGGTTTGGAAAACCTCGTACTTTTGATGATGTTGCATCGCACCTAAGGAAAATGATGCAGGTATTTAACGAGTGAGGGAATAGTAATAAGGATATAAGGAGATCTATTAATGATCTACTAAATCGTGAAAAGTAGATATTATTTTATGGAATATTTTTTTAAATATTACAAGTTCCGGAATGCCAATTGCCGATTGGTGAATAGCAATGAAACTGTGAATGTCAACGGTCTCTCTGCTATTTAAGATTGCATCGGCTGCATATCTCTATTTACCAAAGAAGCGCGACGATTGGTATCTTGGCGTATTATGTCCTGCGTTTAAGAAAGAAAGCAAATGTGGACGCATTAAGGTGCTCTATGACCTCCACAACCCCGTGACGCGTCAAGTGCTTTAAAATATAGCAGTTGTGGTGGCTGTAATATGTTGTACGGAGGAACAAAAACGTTCCAACGCTGAGTTTTGGCAATGACTGCGGTATGCACCAAAGATGAGCGCGGCCAAATTCCTATTGAAAGTATCAGATTTCTGAGAAACTTCCAAAACATGGAGAAGAAGCGCAGAAGATCTAAACTTTTGGAATTTTTTTTAAGGTGCGGCTTTTAATAGACAATAATTTTCGAATTCTATCTTAATTATAAGACAGTTAAAAACACTACTTTTAAATATTACCGTGGTTGTGGATGACTAAATCTTAATGTTTGTGCGAAATTCTTCTGAAAAACATGAAATTGTAGCTTGCTTTGGTTGAGCTCTGAGGTACATACATATATAAAATTAATTTTGATAATCCGATGAAATATTAATTGTTTTTCTACCTCCGTATCTTGAATTTAATCCCTCACATATCATTCCCTTCTTAAGATTCAAATTCTTCTCTTCAAACAGAAGAGCAATTTGAGACAAAAGAATGAAAACACAAAATATGTTAAATTATATTTCAATTATTTCTTGCTCATTTCTCATGCGTCCATTTCTTATTTGAGTTTTTTTCTTGCTTCCCTTCTTTAGCTTGTGCAAACATTACTGAGACATCTAAAGATGCGACGACGGTAGCTGACCACAACAAAAATAATACGAAACAAAAAAGCGAATCAGAAAACTAAAATTGCTTTTGCAAGGATCATACAGTAGATATGACCGACAGGCAATTAAATTAGTTTGCAGATTGACACAGACCTCAAACTTGGTGATTGCGACGTCACAAAGGAAGGGGACTACGTTAGAGTAACAAAAATTCTGTCCCAAAAAAATATAACACTGCACTAAGAACAACGAAATCAAAGATTTAGCGACGAATCTCTAAAGAGACAATAAGAACAAAAAACTAAGAATTTTTTCATCTTTCTGAAAATTGGAAGTTGAAAAAGATTTTTCTCTCATACTCTTCCTAAGAACTCGTCACCCTTCATCACCGTAGGCCGGAGTGTGGAAAGAACTCAGCATGACATTCAAGATTTTTAGACGTGGCTCAGCACGTTGTATTGGCCTGTTATCAGCATTTATAACCATTTTACTATGTCTCTACTACATATCTATGGGCCAACCATCGATACAGCCAAAGGAGCCCAACGCTAGCTTGTTAACGGGTGGTGCAT
>JAHXMU010000053.1:970440-1010218 GCA_019455685.1 Philornis downsi | reverse complement strand
GAACTTCTATAAGTTAAAATCTTCTTGAAGTCGAAGCAAATCTAGTGTCAAGAGCGCTTATGTGGTGAATTCCCTTTAGTTTTGCTTCCATAACTCGAACTTCCATAACTTGAATTTCTCCATAACTTAAATAAAAATGATGGCACAAGCTTCTGTATGTCGAATTTTTCTCGAAGAGGATGACATACCTTTAATGTTCTTAAGCAATCCTAATGAAGATCTCAACTTTGTGGAAGCGAACTATGAAGCCTGGCTAAGTTTGAATCATACAACTTCCAATGGGACTCTTCTCGATTACATTGAAGTTGATGATGATGTTGTTATATCAAGTTATCCTACAGATGACGATATAGTCCAACAGTGCTCTAACCATTTAATAACTCATACTGAAAGCTTATCAGATAGTGATGAGGAGGGTTCAGTGGAAGAAGTTATTAGAAAACCATCCAGAAAAACTGTGGAGGATTCCTTAAACAATTTATACTTGTATTTACAAACAAATGAAAATACAAACGATGAGCACTATAAAGCGGTAAATAAAATAGAGTTACTACATACTCACGACAAAAAAAGAACCCATTCAGCAAAAAATAACAACATATTTTAAATAAATATATCTGTGTATGTATGTACATATTCGACGGACCCATGTTTTTTAAAAAAAAATCAAAGAAAAAAATAAAAATTTGGCGGTTGGCAATCTTATTCATTTAATTTGTTCCAAGTAGATTTGTTTACATAAATTTTTGAATATGATATCTCTCAAATGGCCGCCTCTGGCGTTGATGGCGTATTGTGCCCTTTTTGCAGCATTTTCCATCGTTTTCGCCAACATTTCGGCCGGAATAGCGGCTATTTCTTCACGAATGTTGTCCTTGAGCTCTTCTACGGTCCTTGGCTTGTTAACGTAAACCTTTGACTTCAAATGTCCCCACAAGAAGAAGTCAGCGGGCGTCAAATCGGGCGAACGCGGTGGCCAGTCCAAATCACCACTTTTCGACATCAAACGGCCCGGAAACAAATTCTTCAGAAAATCGATTGTTATGCGACTTGTGTGCGGTGGAGCGCCGTCTTGTTGAAACCAGAACTGCCTCATACGCTTTCGACGAAGAATTGGCATCACAAAATTGGTCATCATGTCGCGATAACGCTCCTGGTTTATGGTAACAGCATGGCCATTTTCGTTTTAGAAGAAAAACGGCCCAATGACCGTTTCCGCACTAACGCCGCACCAAACTGTGACTTTTTCGTCATGAAGAGGCAATTCTTGAATCTCCTAAGGATTTTCAGTGGCGTAAATACGGCAATTTTGCTTATTTACGGTCCCATTCAATGTGAAATGGGCTTCATCGGACATGATAATTTTGTTCCAAAATTGCTCGTCATCATCGGCCATTTCGATGACTCGTTGGGCCCATTCCAATCGACGAGGCTTGTCCGCAGGCAACAATCTTTGCGTCAATTGAATTTTGTACGGGAACAAATGCAAATCAACGCGAATAATCCGTTGTAAAGTAGACCGAGCCATGCCCAACTGCTGAGAACGGCGTTTTTGGGATGTTCTTGGGGACCTCTCAACACTGGCTCGTACGGCAGCGATATTCTCGGCCGATCGCCTTGGTAGACTTTTATTTGGCCTCTTCGGATTAGAAAGAGCCTCACCAGTCGAAAATTTTTCGTATAAACGCTTAATGGTGTTCTTAGAAGGCGCACTTCTCACATTTTTTAATATTTTAAAAGCACGTTGAGTTTTCACAATTGACTTCTTCTGTTGAATGTAAATTTCAACTATTTCAGAGCGCTCGCGTGGCGTGTATTGTACCATGGTAAAAATCTGCTTGGACTGACGCTTCAAACGCGGTATGTCATTAAGCGATCTGACATCTCTGTCAAAAGTTATGGCGTTGCCAGATGGGTCCGTCGAATATGGGCAACCCTGTATCTATGTCTAAAATAAAACTGATTGAATTTTAATGCAGGGCGTGTGTTTTCTTAAGACTAAAAATTAACAAATGTACAGTATATGTATGCAATTCCATAACTCGAAATCTCCTCGAATTCTCCATAAGTCGGATTTTATTTTAGGACAATGGTGATTCGAGTTAAAGAAGCTAAACTGTATATTTATTTTTTTATGTTGTTAGGCTCTTAAATCACTAAATTCACAGAACTAAATCATAACAAGTAGGCATGCGCAAAATTGGACGGGCCTTGCATTCCGGTGAACGCAAAGTAAATATGATTCAGTTACAGACGTTCTACAGACAGGTAAGAGTAAGAAACGTAAGTAGTGATCCTATCATTACTACCACCATCACAATATGTTACACAGACCGATTGGTGTTCGAGTTGTATATCAAACCACGGCACTGTTAACTTAAGGGCTCAACACAGCTTCCGCCGCATTGGTGTATGTGAAGAAAGATTTTGAGAAACGTTCGATAAACTGGCCACTATAAGTTCTGTAAACGTTCATTCGTGTAGTGACATAGTAGTGGCAGAGTTGATGGGACAACAAGTTCGTTAAAGAAGAAAAAATACAAATATAAAGTTCCTCAATTTTGAGGAATTGATTTTGTGTAACGTGTTTGCAAACAACAGCGCATATAGTGAAATATTCTTACCTCGCACAAATAATTAGAATATATAAAGATACGTTGTAAGCAAAAAGTGATAAAAAATGTTCACCAAACAAATGTTATGGCTTTGTGCTGCAATGGCAAGTTTAAAATTAAATGCGCAAGGATTCGAAATGAATAGTAAGTAACTGCTTTACATTTGGGATACTGAGATTTTTTGATAAGGTATTTATAAGGGAAAGATAACACAAATATAATGCTAATCGTACAAGAGTGCATCTGATTAATCCTAAAATGCCAAAAACATTGAGCCTAATTATAATCATATTATATTTTCATTTGTCCTCACAATTGATAATGCGTATGACCACTGCTTATGCAGATTGTGCGAATTTTAATCGATATATTGGATAGGGTCGGGAGATTTTCGTTTGTTCAACCAGTTTTTTTGCAAGTTGCAGTAGTATACTAAGTATATATTTACGCAGGTCGTATTTTAGCTTGGAGCTATTACAAACATTTACAAATTAATTTTGGTTAACCCAATAATCGTTGTTTAAAGTGCAATAATCTTGCGACACACAGACTCATAACATTCTACGGCACTGGATTGTAGACTGAAATCAAAAAGCAATTTGCTAATCAAAGTAGAACCGAAAAGAAATGATAATTCTTCTGCTTTCGCGCAACCAATGCCTTCATATATACACATTTGGTCGAAAAAATAATTACACCGGCTTATTTTTGCTTTATTTAATTTAATTTTAGTTATTTTAACGGAAAGTAAACATGACAGTTCTTTTTTATTTAAATAACTTTAATATGGTAATGCCTTCAAAAGAATATCAAAAGTTACAGTTAATTTGTTTGTTTTAATTATTTTTCTTTGACGAATTTTTCAACTTTCAAGATAGCACGAATTTATTATTTATCGTTCTACAATTCAAGAAATATAACAAATTCCCATTACTAAAAAAAAACACAAATTCGCAAGCAAGAAACGACAAAACAAACAACAAATTGTACAATTGTGCATAAAACATGTAGCTAAGTAAACTTTCAATTTTAAGCCTTTTATAAATATCTAATGATTATTATTCAAGAAAGAAAACAAAAAAAACAAAACAGGGTGGTCAGGTTTTTTTTTTTTGTATAGCTGCATCGATTTGTTGCAACTCAAGGATTTTTCTGAATTTCCATTTATGTAAAATATCAAAAGCTATTATATTTATTACATTTTATAAAAGTACAACGTACAACACAGTGATGCCCATAAAGTACGACTAGTTTTCCATCTAAAATGCGCGGTTGTATCAATTCAGAAATATTTTTTTAGGTGTGTGCACTGTGACAAACTTTTGTGCCAAATTTCACATCACAGATGTCGTTGATGATTGAGTTAAGCTAGATTTTGTACGACGACGCAAAAAGTATATTTGACGATTTTTGCCATATGCGATTTTGAGCGTTCGGTCAACAGATTCTGTCAGGGAGAAATGTTTTCAAGTGGAATAATTTGCTCAAAGAAGGCCAAAGACATGTAGAAGATGAAGGAAGGAAGGAAGCCGCGGACGACCAGCCTCAGCCACGTCAAATGCCGCGTTAAAATCTGTCAAGGGATGATTTCTGATTCTTAACACATTGTAAAACGCTCTATTACAAGAGATGAGACATTGACCATCACAACCATCATATTCCCCTGGCTTAAAACTATTTTCTAAACTCAAGGGACCGCGCCGAAGACAACAGTTTGAAACGACTGATTCTCTTCAAAGCGAATCGTGTGTACTGATGTACTGGGAGGTAATTTGAATGCGGTGGAACAAATTGGAACGAATAAAGATTTTCGGAAACAAATGAAATCTGGTCTTACTTTTTGGACACAGCAGCATGTACAGAAATGTACGCAATCGTCACAAAACGTCGTCCTTTAATGGGTCTCTTCAATCTTGGGAACAGGAAAAAGTCGCAGGGGTCCACATCTGGTGAATACGGTGGCTGAGGCATAATAACGATGTTGTTTTTGGCCAAATAATCTCTCACAAGCAATAATGAGTGAGCAGGTGCATTATAATTTATGCAAAAGCCATAAATTTTTCCCGCAATTCCGGACGATTTTGCATATTGCTTCACGTAAACGGCGTATAACTTCAAGGCATTACTCCTTATTTACCGAACGACCTTGTTGTAAAAAAACTCTTGATTCACTACGCCATAGCAATCGAAGAAAACAGTGAGCAAAACCTTGGCATTTGATCGAACTTGGCGTGCTTTTTTCGGTCTTGACTCTCTTGGACTCTTCCATGATTTACATGATTCGTCACCAGTTATAACCTTTTTAACCAAATCTGGATCATCGTTGACGTCGTTCAACAATTCCTGAGCGATGTTCATGCGACGTTGTTTTTGGTCAAAATTCAGCAATGTTGGAACGAACTTCGCTGCCACGCGCTTCATACCCAAAATTTTCGAAAAGATTGCATGGCATGAGCCAACCGATATGTCGACATCCTCAGCAACTTCTCTAATTGTGATTCGACGATTCTCCATAATAATTTTCTTCACTTTATCAACATTTTCATCGATTGTTGATGTGCTGGGGCGTCCAGAGCGAGCGTCGTCATTCAATATTCTCGACCTTCTGTGAAAAGCTTGTACCAATTGTAAATATTTTCTGACTCCGAGTACTCTCACCGTATGCCACTGTCAACATTTCAAGTGTTTTTGAGCACTTAATTCCATTTATTAAACAAAATTTAATGCAACTTCTTTGATCCATTTTTTTTCGATAGCAGAAAATCGCCGAACACGCAAAACACTTGACTTATTTATGCCTCTCACAAACAAACTAAACATACTATACGAGTATGGATAAATCCGTCAACATATCATCGAGACGAGTGTACCATCATAAAAAATAATAATCGAAAGTCGAATGTACGTAATCCGCGAAATTTTAAAATTCACCTTATTTTTCGAACACACCTCGTACATCATAAAATGTCTGTTGTTTTAGATTGGGCGTATAACACCTCGATATAATATTTAAAATTGCATTCATTTTTGTCTAATTAATCAAAAATTATTCATTTACTGTGAAAACAAGGTACATTACGTAGTATTCAAAATAAGCAACTGATTTCTTCAAATTACAGAAGTGAAGAAGAAGAATTAAAAGTTCGTTCTTATGACGCTCATTTGGCAGTGGAGATTACAGATGATGGTAGCAACCAATAAGTAGGTCTGACTACATATTTACATATACATAATTGAAAATGTTAAACGTAATATAATTTCAAATCCATATCTTTTCGCAAAATTTAAGTGAAGCGTATGGTCTCTGGGAAAAAGAAGAAGAAAAATATTGGGTAGCAGAGTTTAAACGAGGCCGTGCACGAGCTGCCAAGACGAACGCCGTAGTGGTCCACGCCAGACATGGTTAGGAAAATCCACGAAATGGTATTGGATGATCGTCGGCTGAAGGTGCGTGAGCTAGCTGAAATGATAGGCATTTCAAAAAGAGATATGCATATACATCGTATATTAACTGAAGATTTGAAGATGAGAAAAATAACTGCCGTGTTTGCTGTCAATAGAGCAAAAATAGCGTCGTGAAGATGTTTCAATAGTGTTTGGCGACGTTTCACCGGAATAAAGCCGAATTTTTGCTTCGATTTATAACCATGGATGAGACATAGGTTTACCATTTCATACCTGAGACAAAAGAATCATCCAGAACCAGTGGGTTGGAATAGAAGAATCGAGTCCAAATAAGGCGAAGACGGTTCCATCTGCATGCAAGGTCATGGCGTACGTTTTTTGGGATGCGCATGGGATTATTTTTATTGATTATCTTCGGAAAGGAAAAGCCATAGAAGCCCGCGAATATTATGCTAACTTACTGCAGCGTTTAAGTGATGAAATTATGGGAAAAAGATTGTATTTGGCGCAAAATAAAGTGTTGTTTCATCATACATCCACTATTGCTATGGCCAAAATTAATGAATTCAAGTTCAAATTCCTTCATCACGCATCTTATTCGCCAGATTTAGCTCTCTCGGACTATTTTCTATTTGGAAACTTCAAAAACATGGATCGGTGGTAAAAAATTTGCCAACAATGACGAGATGGAGTCTGCGTTTGATGGCAATTTAAAGGAGTTTGATAGTTCTTATTATAAACAGGGTATAGAAGCTTTTGAATATCGCTGGAAAAAAGTATATCGAGCTACAAGGAGATTATGTTTAAAAATAAGGACAGTTTTTCCCAACCTTTTTATGTCTTCTTTGTTGGATCGACTAGTTTTGAGACCGCCCTCGTAAATGTAGCATAGTTCATCTACCATCAAAGTAAAAAAATGGCAATTACACAAAGGAATTAACTGTGTAATTGTTAATTGTATTTTAAAAGTTTAATAACTTTAAACAATACCACTAGCCCGTGGACATTTAAATATAATCGCAATCTCTGCAAAAATGGCGGTTCATCCATTATCCATCACATAGTAAATTAACTCAACCAGCTCATAATGCGTTCTTCTTATCCATCATCAGTTAATGGAGTCCTCCCAACGGTCAATCCCTTCTGTGCCGTTCATTACTGTCGACAGCTTTTCCTGTTGTCTATTTGCAAAACATGACCTTTTCAAAGCAATGGCTTTGTCTTGATGAGCGTAACTGTATCAACTTCAGCATATTCCACATACAGCTAGTGATATAAACGAGACTGACACTCTCCGCTAACGATAGTGTTTTTATCTCACATAAACCCACAGCATTTCATCATTTTGCGTCATAACTTATTATGTTTTGCACAATATAACAATATTAATGGAGTTATTTCTGGTACCGCCGCATCAGTTGCCCAGCCCATAAAAATGCCTACTTGCAAGCAATAGTATTATGATAACTTTAGGACTAATACTCGTTACATTATTGAAAGATTAGCCTCTTACAGTTGTCAGCGTCCTAATTGAATGGAATCCATTGTCAACACAACCAATAATTTGATTTTGCCCTCGTTTACCACCAAAATCAATTTGCTATCATTAGCGTATGTCTTTCATATTGAAGCTCGTACCTGTTCCAAACTCGTGCTTAAGTGCTATCTTCGTTATGATATTGAAGAGATAGCATAATAAGATGAAGTCTTGTTCAAGGGTTTATTTTGCATCGAAATGCATTTTGTAAAAAAGTATCGGCTTTGCAGACATACGAAACTCAGATATAACTTGTTTGGTCATAGGAAATTATTTAGTTTTTTTGGCACAATAAGGAACCTATTTTTTCACTAGGCAAAGTATACACGAATTTGAATTTTGATCGTGTACTCAGCCGACCTTATCGTTCTATTAAATACGAGTATATGAGCAGTTGAAATATTTGCAACTCGCATATCCAACAAAATATAAAATCCATGCAAGTTCGTGGTTGATTTTGTTTGTGAATTAATACCACAATGATCTGGGATAATGGGAAAGGAAACATGTTACTGCATTAAAAAAAATCCACTGTAAATAATTTTAGATAAACAGTTCATTGGTAGAAGTGGAGGGAGAACAAAGCCACAACAATGCAAAACGGGTTTCCCTTCACTTTTTTCCGCAAAGATGAAACAGATAAGCGAGAACGCAAGAACTATTTTACCAAGAACTGCAAAACACATAAATGTGCCAGGGCTTTGAACTTTACAAGGATGCTGTTTACGGAAGAGGCTGAATTCATATGAGTCATTAATTTTGAAAGCTGAATCTTTTTATTCCCCTTATTTAGAATATAATTGTTGTCGCTAAGTTTTACTTCATTACCACTGATTGCATCCTATTTCGTCATTGTAGTGACGCAGTACTATCAAATGCCTCCTCTGAATGATTTCGATGATTATGACAGATGCCTGCAAGAGTTCAATAATTTTTCTACGTATTGCTTGGTACACGCTGAAGTTATACCCCAGCCAGGTGCGCCAGTTTGGCAGATCATTGAGGATGTATCGCAGTACTACAAACATCATTTCAATCATGGCCATTTATATTTTGGCATGTGCGTCGACTGGTGCGAATCACAAATTGAGGCTTTATCTGACAGTGAATCAATTGCCCTATTCAAAGGAATCCTTATGAATAACACTAAGGTAAGAATACACAATTAGTGATAAACGACTTTGTAACAAAAGGATTCACATCGATTGCTATAAACATTGTAGAGTTTAAGTCACAAACGACAAAAAACAAAAAAACAAAACGAAAGACTTAAGGCACACAGATCGCTAATGGAAGTGTTTACTGTAAAATTCTTCCTCTACTGAGTTGTTTGAATCTTCTAGAGAAAATGCGAAATTAATTTGAAAGCAGCAGTGAAACACAATCTGGACTTTTATGTAAGGGGTGCTGTTAAATCTTTTAATATACGAAATTGCAGAGATATTTTACGTTAGAAGTCATGAACAAAAATTTGAATATTGGAATTTGGGGGCATGATGATGATTTGGAAACGGGTTTCAAACAAAAACTTAAGAAATGCGCTTGTTATGACCGGTGGAACTAGTTTAAAAATGCCAGACAATAAATAAGACTGACTTACTACGTTTTTCAGCGTGCCAATTGACAGGAATTTTGTATGTAATGGCTGATTTAGATTTACGTATACTCGTATATCAAATTAAAGGTAATTTAATTATTTCAATTTATCGCCAATTTGCTCACCGTTCTTGGCGAAAATAAAAAATTAATGAATATAGGGTGATTTTTTAAGATTTAAGTTTTTCAGGTTGGCAGCACTGGTTGATAATGGCGTCCAAACGTCATCTATCAAAGTGAAAAGTGTACAGTATACTATGCCATTTCATCATGGAAAGACTAACAAACGAGCAACGATTGCAAATCGTTGAAATTTATTATCAAAATTCGTGCTTTGTGACAAATGTGCATCGTTTGATATGACCATTTTATGGTCGTCATAATCGACCTGCTGAATCAACAATTCGCGCTGTTATCTCCAAATTTCGCACTAAATTTACTTTGTTGGACATAAAACCATCGACTCGCATGCGTAGAGTGCGTACCAAAGAAAATATTGCAGCCGCAGCGACCAGTGTTAATGACGATCGTTGAAATGTCAATTCGTCGCCGTTCTCAGCGATTGGGCCTGTGTGTGTGCCAACCACAAGAATTTTTTTTTTTTTGCCCCTATTGGCTGGCTGAGTTGAACTTGGTTGACATGTAAATCAACGATCTGCCGCGCAGGCCCAAAAAATGCACTAGCTTCTGTTTACACGCATATTACGTAGGCGCCTTTGCTCATTACGAGGGCATATTCGTAATATTTGATGACTTGTTTAGAATTATCTCAAAGTCATTCCCGTCTGCCCTTCCCGGATTTCAAATTTGTTAAATTAATTTAGTGTTGTTCATACAGTCATAAGCTTTTCAATGAATTAGTTTTTGCGACAGTAAGTTACAACTTTTATTTCTTTCCTTGGCAGGTTAACGCCTATTTAAATCTATTTATATCTGAAGAAGCCAATCGTCAGCGTTTTAATCGGCTAATGAATCAATGTGTTAATTTCCGTCTACAGAAATATGGATTATCTGCCGAAAGTGTTGTAGAATATTGTGATCATAGTAGTAGAAAAATCGAACATGGTGAGTAATTCTAAAAAAAAAAAAAACAATTTGAATTCCACCGCGACAAACTTAGTCTTACCCTAATTACTACAGATCCCTGGAACTTTACCTTTTATGGTGTGCTCACTGTACTGGCATTTTTGACCATCGGCAGTAGTTTCTTTGATTTGTATCTGAAACATACGCGCCACGATAAGCTGTTGACAGACCGCGATCATTACAAGTGTCCCCCAGGACACATAGGTGAGTATCTTGCATAGTGGCAATAAAGGCACCGAATATATATAATGGACGCGGAAAGGTGTTTATAAGTATTGGGAAAAATGATACACGTGCATAAACCAGAAAAAAATGTAAAAATAATTCGTAAATAACGATGAAATTTGTCGCTCGCACCAAACTTGTGGCTGCGTCCACATTTATTTCATTTCAGATCGCATTCGACTTGATTAGTTTTGAAAATTTGAAATGTAAATTCAGCCAAAAACATAGCCCATAAAAAAACAAATCAAAATTTGTCGAAAATTAGAGCTTCCCAGATCAACCTGTTTTGTAAGAACCCCATAAGACAAGTGACCAAGTTTGAATTGGGAAGAAATACGTTCTACGGCAAACACATAATTTTCATAATTTTCCAAATAATAATGTTTTCTAATATCAAATATCTGTCTGAAGATAAATCTAGTTCACGCTTTAATTGTGCCGATATTTCCGTATTATTTAAGCATGTTTTCTGGTGTCTAAAAAAGGTGTTTAAAAGGAGTATTACATTTTATTTATAATGTGAAAATAAAAGAACATGTAACGCATATGTTTCCTAGTTTGATCTACATCGATAGTTTTTAAGTCAAAACCGTCGGCACAAGGCTTTGCGACCTTTAACTCTATTAGATTACTTATAAAACCTCAACTTGATATTTCCAAACTTACGTCCCTATTAAAAAAGATTCTTATATGTTCGCGTAGTCTGAATGTTAATATTTCGTTGACCTCACTCGGAAGAAATCTGCAACATATTTCTGTTTAATTTTATTTTTTGTTTAATAGTACTTAAAATCTAATTTAATTAGCTTATTGTGAGTAGGGTTTGAAAACCAATTCAAATGAATTTGTTTAACCTTAACCAGTGTACAATTTATATACAAGGTTTCTTTTTAACTACTAACTATTACTTGATTGCCAATAAATTTGTGTTACTAAATTGTAGTCTAATTGTTCATGTATTCAAAATAATTAATCCGTTATATTTTTCTATCACGTTTAAATGTTTTCAATACTTATAACATTGTTGTAGTGTCACCCGACCGTGACATGTTGGTTAGCACACACGACTACCTTTCGTGTGATCGTGGGTTCAGGCCCCCAAACTTTCTTTAAACGGCGGTCACTTCGATGTGCTGACGAACATTTGTAGTGATAGGGTAATTGACAAATTTAGTAAAAGCTTGCATCGCTTTTAAACTGCATATGAAAATGTGAGGAAGCCTTCCATATACTTATAACTAAGAGGTTGCAAGGGAATTTGTTCTTTTGTTTTCTTTAACAACTACATGTGGCAAAGTTCATATTGGTAGATAATTAATAGAATAAAACAAATAACTAAATTTAAGTTATCTTTCTTAGAAAGAGAAACATACCTCCTATAGGGAGCCTAATATTAATAGAAAATGCAGTTGGAATAAATAGAACCTTTCCAAAGACGAATGGAATTTCTACCATATGATGAGGAAGAGAAGGATTACAATTTTCGCCAAGACACGATTTTTACTTATAATAGCCCAGTAGGAAACTTCCACACTAGTTTGGGAAAATAGCATTTCATGAACTAGTACAATATTAATTAATTTCAATGACACAAAATTGTGGATTAGTAAAAACGAGACTAATTGCGATTATTCTAGCACATGGACTAGAAAAATAATACTGACGCTTTTGTTTTAAAAATGTTGAATATGCCACTACTTTTATATAGGGTTTACTTATTGCATATTAATAAATGTGAATCAAATATATGTACAACTTGGCAACTTGATAATTATTGAACTTTAATAAAAAGTTCAATTAGTCCTGTTTCGTTCTATGGCGTCATTACGGTGTTGTACTAACTACTGCATAATTTTGAAATCGCAATTTTAGGATGTACAGTTGTTTGCATAAGAAATTAGATTTAGATTTATTAGTCGCAAGCAGTTCGGAACTTTTTTTTTTTTTTTGCTAGGAATATTTTGGCTTAAAGGGCTACAGAAATACTATAGTGCCAACTCTGAATCATATATTTTTTGAATTCGTCAACAACTAAATTCAAAATTGAAAGGAACTGGAGCTATCAACTTTTTCTATTGATATATTACTAACAACTAGAAAAAGATTAACTTTTCATAGGAGTAGGTACACATTTTTTTTGAGTATAAGATATGAATTTTTCGAAATAAGAACACAATTATTACAATAATAGTTTTCAAACTAGTAACATTTTACATTAAAAGGATAAGTCTATTTCCCGTAAAAGGGTAATCTGAAGAGAACAACATCATGCTCTGAACACCAAATGGAGTGTGGAACAGAGATGAAATGCCATGAAGCATGCCGGCAATTAAAAAAAAATATATTTGCAAGGTATAAAAGCAGCATCTTTCCACAGGAAAAGAAGCATAATTTTCATAAAAGCAATAATAGTGTTTTATATGAAAAGATGTAGCTTTGTTTACTCAAAAGTGCAGTTCTTCTGTTGTTCATAAAAATTGTTCAATTTTGTACTAAATTGCTGATACTTTCCGGTAAGAACTGTTAAATGTGATTTTTTCCATATAACATGTCTTCTTCGTATTTTCTAAAAAAAAAATAATCAAAACATTTGCTCGCGTGAAGGGTTTTCTCATTTTTAGAATTTATTTTTATTCAATTCATCATCTCAGCAAGTCTAAAAATGGAACTACGTATTAGTTTACTACGTGTGTGAAACTTTCCCAAAACCTATTCATAGACTTCATAGGATGTTTGATTTCTTTTCAACTTGATACCACTTGTAATTTAGTTTATAAATTTAAGCATTTAAACATAAACATAAACATAAAATATACAAGTATTTTAGATTTATTATGCTCGTTATTTTTTAAAATAATAATAAAGCATTTTGTGTAAACAGTGAGTAGCGACAAAAACAGTACTAATGTATACATTTTTGTATAACATCCATCCAATAGCATCTAAAATTTGCGTTTCATTCTCAATTACTCGCAACTGGTATCGTTTAAATCAAGAACCAAGTGCCAGAATTGGCAGAGAGTTACGATTCTTGGACTGCTTTAAATTTTGTTCCATGTTTTTGGTAATTTTTGCCCATACGAATTGGGTTCTGTACGAAGGTTCCATTAGCAATCCCCAGGACCCAGAGAGACTTCTGCACACAGTGGCTGGTACACTGTTAGTTGGCGGATCTGTTGTAACTGTCACATACTTTGTTATTAGTGGATTTCTACTGACTCTCAATTGGTTGGCAGTGGTAAATGCGACAAAGAAGTTTTCTACAAGGACATACTTGTTGTACTTTGTAGTATTCAACATTGTCCGTTACATCAGGTGGGTCTTACGTCAATTTGCGTTACAAGTTCATAAAATGTATCTTGTTTTAAGGTTAACTGTACCTTATGGTTTTATTATTTTATGGAGCGGAATTTTCTTCAACAACGCCGGAGGTCCCATGTGGCGTCATATATTTGAGCGAGAACAGTTGTCTTGTCGTAAAAACTGGTGGGTAAATCTTTTGTATCTCAACAATTATATCAATACAAACGAAAGGGTAAGATCTCTCATGGTATTAACAATTAACCACAACTAAATTCACAATTATAATTTATATATTTATATACAATAAAGTGTTTACTGCAAGGTTGGTACTTGGCCTCAGATACTCAGTCGTTTGTAATCAGTCTAGTTATTCTTATGATGGCTCATAGGTAAATAAATTAACTATACAAATTATCAATTTATTGGTCGATTAACAATTTATCATTGCAGATGGATGAAAGCTCGTAAATGGATATTTGGCATAACAGTGGCTGCGTCTGTGGCAGTGCCGGGTATAGTAACCTACGTAAATAAATTCCAAGCTTTGCTCGTACCAAGTCCTCAGTAAGTTTTTGTGGTTTTACTCTCTTTGAAATCTCTGAATTTCTACATCGCTGTCATTTCCAGAATACAACGCGAATCCTTCATGGAAAATCGTCAATTCAATGAATCGTATGTCCCATTCCATATGAATTTTGGATGTTATTTCTTTGGTGTTTTGGCTGCTCTCGTCTATGACTATGTCTCAACAAAACAGATAAATCTTAGACAAAACCGATCATTCCTTATATTCTTCTACTCACTGATACCAGCTGGTATTTTGTGGTTGTTTTCTGCACATCCATTTTGCCAACAATACGATGAAGAAAGGATGCAACTTTGGGCCAGTATTTATGCTTCGGTGCAGCGTAACCTTTGGGCTGCGGGTTGTGCTATTTTTATTGTAGGAATGTCAGCAAAATGTGGATGTAAGTTATGAATTTTCCTTGAAATCGAACTACAATTCTGACGTCAGCGACGCGACATTCACGGTTGTATAAAATAATCTTAGCTATGCACAAAATATACTTCTAAAATAAGTAATTTAAATTTAATTGGATTTCTAAATATTCCAAGGGGTTCTCCGCAAATTCAGCTGTCTTCCTATATTTCGGATACTAGGACGTTTGACTTACGGGGCGTTTATGGTTCACTTATTAATCTCTCGGGTTGTGATAGCAACTTTAAGACAACCTATTTACTTTGGCACTGGAATAATGGTATGTAATTAATACCATTATAAAACAATATTTTTTAAGATAAGCAATTTATTTTTTATAGTTTGCTTTCAACATATTCACAATGTTAGCCTCTTATGCAGTTTCATTCATTTTGGCCATTTTATTGGAATTACCTGTAACGTCATTTTTGAAGCTTTTCCGATGATTGATTCTACTTATTTATAAGATTATTTTACATCTATCAGTATCGACGTTTTTTAAACTATTATATTGTATATATATATTATTTTATATATATATTATTTTAAACTATTGTATTTACTTATATTAAGGAATGAATGATGTACAAACTTACCTAGAAGATATGGAATATTGTGAATTCTCCGATTGTTGTCTTAATTCCAAATAAAATTCTTTTAAATGCTCGCTGGCCTCAGCAATGAATAGAGGCTTTACCTGTTGACGACAATAGGCTGGAAAGAGAGTACATTTTTTATTTTCGAATACTTCGGTAATCGTAATTTGATGCGGCTTTGACCTACTAACCTATGAATTTCTTCATTAGTATACATGGCAACAGATCCATATCAGTTTCATCTCTGGCACTTAATCTTAATCTTTCCGACAAATCAGAATCTCCTTCTTCCACACTCCCATCCACGGACATACTCATGGATTCGTTTGTTTTTATTTTCTGGTCGTATTTAGCGGTAATGGCGGAACTATTTTTTTTACCCGCGTGTAAAGCTTTTATGTGTTCGGTTAGTGATCTGTCCATATCTTTGTTGGGTTTATCTAATAGTACAAAAACTAAATGAAATTCACTCAGCATTTGCGGAGGAATTCGAATGTTCTCAGTTAACAACTTGGACTGATCATAATGGCCACGCAGGGAGTTTGCCGTAGCTATGACAGAAGTTTGTACCGAAAATGTGGAGAATAGCGAAGGAAACGCCATACATGTTATTTGGGATTGTAGAACATTTATGAGAGCTTCGTGCTGTGAGGATAAACGGTCGATATCATCAAGACAACAAAGGCCACTTGTAGCTGTTAACAAGCCTCCAGAATCAATGGTACAATTCGAACGACCTTTTATGGATACAGTCAATTTATTGTTAATGCCCGATGCTCCTCGTTTTACTTGAACCATACAAGCTAAACGGGTTAAATATTAAAGCTAATTTTTTTGTTTGTTTAATTTCCCCTTTACCTTTTTGTGATACTTTCGAGCACATTTCGATTATGTTCGATTTTCCAACTCCTGGATCTCCCACCATCAGTACGTAGATTTCTTCCTCATCATGTACTTGAGAGCCTGCTCCGCCAACAATGGACAACAGAGCACCAGCCTTCGCCATTTCAAAGCCATGTACCTCGGGTGCCAGTGAATGCACCAGTAATTTGAAACTATCCGACTCCGCATTTATCATTGTAACGGCTTCAATATCTTTAGAACTAAATGGATGATTGACATGTTTACCGTCCACTATAGATGCGGCTTTCATGAAGACTTCCATTTGTCCTGTGAATGCAGAATATTTTTCATATTCTGATTCTTCTTGCAGCGGACGCAATTTCAATATTCCCGTAGCTATAATTTCTTGTCCGAGATGTATAGTATCGACCAAGTCATGTCGTAGTTCAACATTTAAATAAGCTTTACTGTTCATTTTTTCGGCTTCATTTAGTTCGTCTAACCGTAATTCTACCAAACGTATCATCTGCTTCGGAACAATGCGTGTAAAAGGAGAAGAACGAACTTCAATGAATCCCGCTTTGGCCAGGCAATCAGGGCGCTTGCAAGAGTAAGGTCGAAAAACTTGAAAACCTATAAAGAGACAACAAAATTTAAGCCCTTTTGTTTTAAGAGTTTTAAAAATGAAAAACGATTTTTATTCCTAGACATTCTTAAAAATCTATACCTAATTTGAATAAAACAATATTATGTACTCTACGCGCTGTACTATTTATATAAAATTTTTATCTCATTAGCCTATTTTCGCGGTTAATTTCATATATTTTTGTTTTTATACAGAACGTATTGGACGGAAAATGGACGTATACATATTTCTGGTTCCGTTGGTACTTTGAAAAATTAAGAGATATAAAATTTAAAAGACAATTATAAATAGAAAGAAAAAACTATGTAGTGTTATTTCATAATTCTGCATTTAAAAATAAAGGCTGTCAATTGTAGTGAATAAAAAAACCATTACATTACATTATGTCCAAAATATAAAATTATTAAAACCATTTTGCATACTTAGCTAAAATAGATATTTTGATAAAATCGTAATAAAAATCTTACGATGGTATTTGACATTGTTTTATTCAATAATTAGGGCAAAATTTTTTGAAAACTTCATCGATGCAAATTTTCTACACTAAATAGAGCAATCATTGGTTTCATACAATTTTTCTGCATATTTCTGCTTTTCGTTCCATTTGTGACCAAAGGTGTCTTGGATTTTCGCTTAGATTTGCTAATCCAAGTGTTTCAATGTCATGATTTTTTCATTAAATAAAATATTCGTACCTGATTTCATATCACTCCATTCCACTATTACAACTGCACAAATGCTACATACAACTTGTATGCAATTCAGGGTTTTTAAAAAAGGAGCGGAAAAGGAAGTTTGTTGAACCGATAATAGAATAATAAGTGAATGCTGATTTTCCAAACAAAATCATGTTCAGTAAGATAGTGAAATTTGGGAGCTTATAAAACACAAGAGATCGCTGAGAAAGAAATGCGTCACCACCTGTCGCAGCAGATTATGAAAATTGAAAGTTATAGTCTGGAGGCGTCATTGGCGTCAAAAGCTTTAGCTTAAAAATGCAATAGCTTTATATGTTAAGTTAAATAACTTTACTTGAAAACGAAATATGGAAAACCCTACGGAAAACAGAAAACAAAAAAATTTCTGAAAAGTGTCAATTATGTCCAAGAAATTCTCTCAAAGATTCCCATACCATTTGTTGTTTGAGATATAAATAAATTTCGTTTCTTAATATAATGGACTACTTAATAATCAGACCAAGAACCAAATTATTTCAAGCCGATCTAATTAAGTATTAACAGATCTGATTAGATAGCTTATACAATTTGAAAATAGACATAATTTGATCAGTTTTGATCTAATTTGACCGAATTAAACACAACCCAAGTTTTGAATTCTGTTGATTTCCTAGTAGTTGGAGCACTTTCTTCGGTATCCTAAATAGTATCAATGGAAATAGGTGCTTTTGTATTTATTCTAGTACTATTTCGAACTGAAAAAAAAAAACAATTTCTACCAGCCTATGCATTCCGTTTTTAAATTCTGTATTTTTTGTTTGCACTTCTGCATGGACGCTGCTATGCAAGACTCCAAAAGTAATGTGGTTTTACTTTCGAAATACACTATTTGAAATGTCTCCAAGTTTGCTTTAAGCTAATTGATTAATTGATAAGATACACCTTTCTATAATGTTTAACAGATATAAAAGTATATAAATCACATACCTTTTTGTTTCAATGCCTGCTCTTGTTTGCATCGCGCACACCGGTAAGCTATCCACGATGCTGCAGCGTCCACAGAACCCACTGATGACACAACTCCTCTCACGCAATATAATTGATCGATTTCCAATGTACCAATAATACTCATTGGCTTCTCGGCCATGAAGCCAACAGGTCGAGCGTAGATTTTTCGAGGCTTAACGACTTTTGCCACATAGTGACCTTCATTACACTCGTCCTGGTTCGAAGTCGCATCTAATGCAGCATTTGTGGTCAGAGAATGCATAGCAATGGAAAATATGGCCAGTGTCCTCATAGGATTGTATAACAAATCGTCCATTAGAGTTGGCCATTGATCAAGTAGTTGTTTATCCTTCCGGATAATGCCGGCTTTTACAACAAAGTGACCCTTCTTCTGGATGTCCAAAAAATCGTAGTTGGTTATCTTGTCATTGTAGTGAGTCTCCATTAGTCGAATGCGCCTACTTAACTCGCTGCTGTCATCATAAGGCTCCTTATAGAAATACAAGCGCCAGCCAGGGCAAGCGTTTGGCGTCTCAATCGCCATTGATGGGATCTGTTGCTGGGCATCTTCGGGGGCCGAATAGAATTGGGGTCTCAAGTAGCTACTAGTTATGGGAGCCACTTCTGAGGTGCTGGTTATTTGGGCGGCGGATCCTCTTCTTCGACCTCCTCTACTGTAGCTACCGTCAATACCACGACCATGGGCTGGAATAGTTTGCCCATTTCGTTTAAAATAGAAATAGGGCCGATAAGCACCAAATCCACGGCCACGGCCACGACTAAAACGTGATGGCACCGCAGCTCGAGAAGGATCCATGCCTCACACTGTATTTAATCTGCTAATGACCACTTTCGAATGAATTGTTTCAAAAGTAAGCGCTGAAATAAGATATTCGCATAGAATTGATGTTGCCACGATCAGATGTTTCTTTTAAGTGTACTACTTGTCCCTAGGGGGCGCTGCATGTATACATGGTGCCCGAAAGTATGCAAATTGATTAAATGTGTGAACATCCCCATTATTTTGGAGATTATCCATTTTTCGTTTTCAAGTAAAGTTAAATAAAACACACGTAAAGCTATGATTTCGACAAAACTTTTATTTCAGTTTAATATTTGGACTTTTCCATTATGTACGAAATACAATTTTATTTAAATGACCGCATCTGGACTGGCTGCACCAGTGGATCCTTTTGAGGTAGTTTTTGAACAAAATACGGCCCAATGACACCTCCAGATGCGCACGAAACAGTCAATTTATCTGGATGCAATGGATTTTACACAATCACTTCCGAGCTCCATATGTGACAATTTTGCATATTGACATAATCACCGAGTCTGAAATGAGCTTCATCACGGAAGAAAATTGTGTTTAATTGAAATCCCACGTTTGTTGTTAATCGATCCATTTTCGTAAATGGTAAACCTTTACTAAATAAATAACACTTCAACTGACAGCCACTAAACCACTAAATGGATAACTCTATATATTCGATTAGAATGTAATAACTAGGTCAAAAATCTGTATGGTCTGCAGATTAATACGTCTATAGTGTTGAAATATTTAACTTTTTCAGAAACCCGGTTTTTTAGTTATTCGAAAAATTGCCTTTTTCAAATATTCGGTTTTTGTGTATTCACCAACAAAAAAATCGGCTAAACCGGTTTTATTCGAGTTTCCTCTATGAAGCAAAATTTAAACGAAAAAATCGTATATTTTAAGAAATTGTGCACCATATTATGAAAACTAAATAAATAGCACTTTTTAAGCTTATTGGTAATATCTGACTACCGTTTTATATTAAAATTGGTTTTGAGTGGTGAAAGTTTTCGAGAAGTCGCCTAAATATACGTTTATATCGCTCATGTCTGCTCAGTCAATATGAAAATGTTAGTTGTGTGAAACACAAAACTTTTCAAAAACAATTCTGAAAATAGGTTCTTTGATACTAAATCTATGCATGTGAAACAGCTTATTTAGTCTTGGTCTTATTAACAAATTGATGAATTAGTCTTAGGTCATCAAGTTTGATCGGATTAAAATCAAATTCTAATAATTTTATTGAATTTTAAATTATATTTTGTTCTACATGATGCCATTTTTCAACATTTTTATAATTTCTTATTTAATCTTATTTAAAACCCGGTTAATCTGGTTAAACCGGTTATTCGAAATTGACGATTTTCCATACGATTTCGAACCAAAAAAACCGGTTGCCCGGTTTTGGGTTCGGTTTTGACTACTCCAAATATACATCAATATTTTTATTTTTGTCCTTTTAAGCAAACGATATTTCTTTAGAGATTTTATATCTGACAGCAGAACTGCATCTCATAAAATGATTAAAAAATACAATCCTTGTACAACAGTGATGTCTTAAATTGAAGAATGTCCTTTAAAGAATAATATCCTAAATTTCGCACTTAATCTGTTTTACTTATATAAATTTCTGAATGTTCTAAAATCTTCATTAAATATGACAATAATAATATAAAGAACAAAGAGTTCATTAAAACATATCTTTTTCTTTTTTCAAGCATATCTGAGTGAAGTGGAAATTTTTAGTGTAGACGATTTTTTCACAATATGTGCATAATCAAACTGAACATTTATATGATTTATTTCAAACTTTAAAATTTCCATTTCGCTATTTTTTTATTGTTTTATACAAAAAAATGCATTCAAATAACCAGCCATTGAGTTCAAACGTTACAAAATTAAAAATTAATTGTGCGTCGGGACTCTGAAGAAGTTTTCCAAGTCTAGTGAATCGTTATCTTTAATTTCCATTGTTTTTCAGAAATGCACATCAAATTGCTATATTTTTGGCATGAAATTTTCTATAAATATATTGCATATCGGACGATGATGTTATCTATATTCACTTTCCAAAGATTATAGTCTTCTAACGTCAAACTAAAGGTTATATTAATTTTGCTTTTGCACCCTTATCTTGAAATAGGTAGGCTCAGAATGAGCCTAAAATATGTCGAAGTTACTTAATTTTGAATTACATTATCTGATATCTCCCGAACTATTATCAACTATCTTTGAGAAGATTTTATCATATACTCGTACGTCTTTTGTCAAGTGCGAACTTTTAGCATTATCATTGGGATAACAATATAATATATCAGTAATTTTTCGAAAATTTTCCATAGAGTTGTAGTAAATAGTGCTTGGAATCTCAATGATTTAAACACCGCCTCTAAATTTTCTAGGGTATTCATCTAGGCCTGTGAGCCTTCAGCATAAATTATTTATACTTCTCTTTACTTCCACTGACACAAATTAATCCAACAATTAGCATTCACCTTTTCCTTTGGCCTTCAACGAATACAACGTATAAAAATCTATAAAATACTACATCTGATGCCTTCAAGTGAAATTCACAATTATGACACTTCATACATGTGAAAACCGTTAGAAGAGGGGATATAATAAAAACGTACACTGACAGACATACGAGTGCACACATGTTTAGTGGCTACGTTATATGGTTCAAAGTTACGTACGCCACATATGAATGTACAAAGCACATTACAAGGGTCCACGACAGGGCCGTAGTCGTCAAAGAGGAAGGCGGCTGCAGAAGTTGTTGCTAGGAGGAGGCCATGAAATGCCACCTTGTTTCTGCTTTAAATACATCTTATAATTCTCTGGAATTTAATTGCAAGAAAATGTTTTATTCTCCTTTTCCATTTCTGTATTTTCAACGTCTCTGTCAGACGAAGAAATGTATAGAACCTTTTTTATGTACACACATTTACACTCGTGCATAGATGGACATGTGTGCACATGTATGTTTTCCTAATATGACTACATTTGCGAATACAAGTGCAACATACAGAATATAGAATAATATCTGGGTTATAAAGTGCTTAAAGAATAAGAAACCCACTTGAATTGCTTTAAGTCAGACAAAGATAAACGCAATATATATCACAGGCTGTGCCTTTGCTACAGTAACGTTTGATGTACTAGATATCAAATGCAAAGAACAGGTTCAAATTCCGTGACCGCTAAAGCATTACAAGGATAAGACCGTGTAAGGATATAAAAAGTTACAACTAATCATCAGTTTACAACAAACAAATAGAATAACACTAAAAATGTTATATTATCGTAGAATATTAACAGCGTGATTGCAATGGCATTGCCATTAATACTTTGTATAAATTACACTGTTCTACAATTTCTGGTTAGGGTCTTCTTGCGTGAATGGCTGTATGGTATGCGCAATAAACCCATAAGGTGGCTCGGAACAGGACCGCCACATTTTAGTAATACTAATCGGAAAGCTCTAGTATTATATTATGCCAGTGGCTACTTATCAATTTTGTCAATTGTAACTAAAGCTCATGTTTAAGGCAGAAAAACGAGGAATCTTCTCTGATATGTATTGGACTGACGGCAAGCGAAACTCATATCATTATATTATAATATGAAAACTGAAAAAATGAAAGATGTCTCAACGGCGTAATAACGATTTTTTGTTTAGTAATACTAAATGGAATGGCTGATATGTTTCCATACAAACTTATGTAAGTGAGCAAAACAAAAAATGAAGGAGACAACGGATCAATTGGGAGATACACTTGATACACTTTTAACATACTCGTACACACTTCTTTCGCTCCCATACGATACGTGCGTACCATCTTCAAATATGCAATGGTAAGTGTTGCACTGGACTCCATTTGTTCAGCCCTATATAATATTGTTCACTTTGCCGAAGCTCTGCAAAGATAATTATATAATACTACAAACCGACAATATAGGGTTTTTTGGCGTTTGCCAAGAGTATCAATACTTTTTGGATATTAAAGCGACATTGTTTTCAGTAATTCTTGATTTGCTCGCTATCACGAAATATTTTCTGATAATAGTTATCAAGATATCTGGTAACGAAATATTGATATTGAAAAATTTGGCTGTGTTTGCAACTAATTGTGAATCATTCTAATTTCGGAATATTACAGAATAAATCTGTCCTGCTTAAGAGTTATCTCGAAAGTATTAGAAACAAAATTAAATATTTCGATAATTTAAAAAGTTTATATGAATATCCATTTTGTAACGTTTATAAAAGGTTTTTCCGTGAAATTCTAGACGTAGGAATAACGTAATTTTGAACCTACCACCCAAAGATTACTTTCAAAATTAAGGTGGCTCAGAACGACCTGATATAGATATTCTCCCAATTTTATTGCATTATATCTATCTAGAATACTAAAGATCTTACTACAAAATTACTGAGACTAATAAAATAACTTTTTACTCCAAAGCTTCAGTAAGGTTTTTCTAAACTTTACAACAACTTTATGTTTTTTAATATATAAAAACTCGAACATTATCAATTGTCTTAAGTCTTCTGATAACATTAGTACACATAATCGTGGTTCAATACTGGTATAATCATCTGCTTCCAATGAAAAGAATGTCAATTAAATAATGAGGAGTATTTCCCATACTGATATACTCGTACTCAATTTGGTATCGTTTGGCTGAAAGAAAGGGCCGACAATTGTGGTAGCTTGCTAGACAGTCCAAGCTTTGCTTGACTATTCCAGGGGGCGTTTGCTATCGCATTATAATATACCCAGTGTGATTAACACGCCGAAACTAACGTAAAAGCCGGCGTGGACTTTGCACAAAAGTTGCTTCATTTTGTAAATTATGCTTTAACGCTACGTAATTTTTACAAGTAAGTGAACTGTGCAGTATGCGTTCGTGGTTAGAAGATTTTATTATATAAATTATATAATACTCGTATAAAGTTCTCCCTACAAATTTTCTCAATTACTATACGTGGGCAAGCACATTACACACATGTCAACGTCCATGCCCATTACCAACGTTGGCATAGATAACCCATACAAGCTAAAACGGGAGCAGAATAACAAGATTAGGGCTTAAGAACATTAAAGCTGATTGTAATGATGGCATTGAAATAAAGTTAGTGGTATATATTTCTCAATGGATGCAAGATTATGATCGAAGCACTTTGAAAAAATTTGAACAAAGTAAATATGACACGTATTCATACAGACATATAATGTTCAAAGTCACTTTTCTATATTTGCCTTTCTGCTGATGTATGAAACAAACCTGTATAAAATATTTTAAAATTTAAGCCTTTTGCATATGAAGTCTCAGAATACTGAATTTCAAATACGCTATAGTTATGTACATTTCCATATTTTTTAAACTTGGTTTGATAAGGCTTTCTGTCTCAAATCGAAATGCAAAAATCAGATTTTTTGTTTCGGAAAGTGACAAAATATATTTTTTACTAGCTGACCCGGCAAACGTTGTTTTGCCTTCAAAATGCCTTTTGAAAAAAAAAAATGGTATGGTTGTCACCTACTATTATTTGATTCAATGTTAATGTGGTAAAAAAAATTAATTGCAAAAATCTCATCTCCAACGCCATCTATCACTTCAAATAAAACCTTTTAAACCTTCCGGAATACTCTACCAATAATTTAAGACCAAAATGAGCCAAATTGGTCCAACCGTTCTCGAGCTTTAGCGAGACTAACGCACAGCAATTGATTTTTATATATATAGATTTTTGGATTTTAACACAAAAATGTTTTACCGTCAGGGAAATTGTAACTTTGCATTAGTGTTTATAGAAGAGGTCTCTGTGGTTATTTTAAGATATAGGATGCTATATTACTTCAACTACATATACTTAACGCCTTTTTGGAGGAAAATCTGTAATGTCTGTCGTATTTTACTACAATATATAGTTTTGAATTTTGTTTATTTCTTCTCGAAACTACCTAATTTACGCAATCACCTCACCATGCGGATGTAAGACAAGTTTGCTGTTAAATATATAGGGTGATTTTTTTAATTGTAGTTTTTTTGAAAATCGAATAAAACACTCAAATTTGCATCACATATTGAAATTTTTTATTCATGTAAATGTTGTCCGCGGCTTCGTCTCAAAATGTCTATTCAGAAAGTCCAATTGTTTGTCACTATTTCGAGCATTTCGGCCTGTATTCCACGAATAACGCGTGTTATGTTAAGGCTTCAATAGTGTTCGACTTGTCCACATAGACTAACGACTTGACATAACCCCACAAGAAATAATCGAGAGGCGTTAAATCGCAAGATCTTGGGGGCCAACTCACAGGGCCAAATCGAGAGATAAGCTGCTCACCACATTCATCTCTCGACATATCCATTGTTTCACGAGCAGTGTGGCATGTTGCACAGTCCTGATGAAACCACATGTCAACCAAGTTTAACTCAGCCAATTGAGGCAAAAAAAAAAATCCTTGTCGTTGAGTAACACATGCCCAATCGCTGCGAACGGCGACGAATTAACATTTTACGATGGCCACTAACGCTGGTCGCTACGGCTGCAATATTTTCTTCGGTACGCACTCTACGCATGCGAGTTGATGGTTTTATGTCCAACAAAGTAAATTTGGTGCGAATTTTAGAGATAGCAGCACGAATTGTTGATTCAGCAGGTCAATTATGACGATAATAAAATGGTCGTATAAACGATGCACATTTATCACAGAGCACGCATTTTGATAATAAATTTCAACGATTAGCAATCGTTGCTCGTTTGTTAGTCTTTTCATGATGAAATGGCAGAGTATACTGTACACTTTTCACTTTGACATTACCAATCAGTGCCGCCAACCTGAACAACTTAAATCTTAAAAAATCACGCTTTATATTAAATTAAGCATTAAGTTGTCTTCTACAATTTCCGAAGGTACTCAATTGGTAATATCTAAACCTGTAAAATAATTCTGCGTAAAAACTCAAGAAACTTCGTCTTTATTTTCCGAAAAATTGGGAACAGAAAGATACTTCGACACTTACTCTGTAGTTTTAACCACTATTGCAAACACATAATTTATTTTTTAAATTGTAAATTTTAGTTGCATGAAAGCTTTTTTTCTCTAATATGATGATAGTTAAGTTTAGTTTTCTATATAAAAAATATAAACTAACTGTTGATAGCTTATCATAAATGTTCAACATTTGTACAATTACAAGCTCTTAAATTAGAATACATTTAAGTCTACTTATACCAAAATGTCCTTAATGACTCTCATTGCATATGAAACAGATATGGTGTCTTAGGTCACTCAATGATTTTTTTTGTTTCGGTTTTTTTTTTTTTTTGGAAAAAATGCCAACAATTATATTTCTTAGCTGTTTTTTACTGTACACAATAATCGAGTACAGACACATATGCAATATGTGCACATATGTTTGTGTGCGAATTTCCGTTTCCTCGTGTGTATTTGTTCGAAGCTGTGGATGTAGTTGTTTTGTTTTAACTGGATTTTCATTTACATGAAAAGGAAATTGTGATGATTCTCTTCCTTTGCCGACCAACCCAACAAAACCAACCATAGACGTTTTCGCATTCTGAACTTGACGACTGTCAGTTTAGCAACGAATGTCAACATGTTCAAAACGTATTGTGGTGTCGTCGTTGTTGGCTTTTCTAGTTCTCGGGCAACACAAAACGGTTGAATCGGGTCACAGGGAATACAACAAACAACGAACAAAAGTCGAGTTAAGTGAAGTGGGTGCAAAAGTGTAGTTACGCAGTTCATCGGATATAATCCATTTGATTTTTACCCCCTCACTTCTGGTATTTGACGCAAATGAACTTTTGCATGTCTGGTTTTGTGGTTTTTTAAGTTTGTCTATTTTGCTGTTTGCTATTATTATATTTAAACGCGCCTTAACCGCCAATCCAAGTGTGTCTTTCTTTACCTTGAATTTTCAAGGAAGTCTTTTTTCACGGAATTCGCACACCACCATCCAGCCACCGCACGAACGGAGGAAGTGACTTTGAAAATACTGGAAAAGTTGTGCTTAACCAAAGGCAAGCCAGCAACAACTAAACAACCATCATACCACCAGCAACAGACAAATGCCAGACGTGTTTGGAGAAAATCGAAATGAAAACATGCGTTTATTACACCCGGCGGCGACTTAACATCACACACAAAAAAAACATGGAAAATGTTAAAGAGTGTATGAGCACCTCAATATGCGTTAAGATCCATTATGCGAATTAATTAAATTACAAACTGGCTTTTATTGCTTGCTTGCTTGAATTGCACGACATCTGAAAGTTATGGGGGAGAGGTATTCTAGACTAAATAGATTTGAACTTAAACCACTTCTTTTCCACTCGAAGCATTTCATACAAAATGTCGTTTTGTTTTTAGAACAAAAAATTAACCATAACTTAAGCTACATTTTTCTTTGAAACAAAGGACACTGTTTTCGAAATTCTTCTTCTTATTGTAAACAAAAATATACTCAATTTTACTCTTGATAATCAGGCCATGGAAAAGAAATAAACTAAAAAAATAATCCACGAGTATGATGGAACATTACTTCCTATGTCTGCAATGACTGCACAAGGTTCCATCTGCTATGGGTTGGGATTGGGAAGCAACGCTCCTGTACTTGAGAAAACGTAAACAATCAACAAATCAGCTGTTTGTTTAGATTCAAATATATTGGTTACATTGCAAATGCATGAAGAAAATGTCGCTACCATTGTGAACGGGACTTAACGAGTTCAGAAACAATCCAACAAGAAGATAAGTAGAAAATTTTGTACTAAGCTTGAAAGCTAAGAAAGCTGTTGGGAAAGAAAATGGCTATCAGAACTAAATGTTTTCATATATATGGTTTAATTATCTTATTTATTGAAACGTTTTTTGTTATATTTTACCTATCGACACGAGCAGTTTAAGAATTTCTTACCGCTTAATCAAGATTGAAAATTATGTGAAGCTTTGGATTGCTTCGGTTGAGTGGTCGAACTGAACCTCACAATCCGACAGTATTATTTCAGACAGATTTTAGTGTGCGGATTCTGACGTTGCTTCCAGAATTTGTAAAACGTTTGAAGAATACTGATTTCTGCATATTACAATATATTCGGTTAACGGCAGAGCCAAAGTAAATAAAATCATTCACCACTCCAAAGTCAAAGTTGTCAACATTCAAGCAGCGTTCGAAACGACTGGAAGCTCCGTTCACCAAACTAAATAGCCAGTTTTGTCCTCGTTCGCAGCCAAATCCACTTTTGTCTGTGAATATTTCTCAGTGTTGGAGAAGGCAGCAGTTACATCTCGCAGTTTTCTACTCATGATGCCAATATCAACGTGGCTTTTGTTAAAAGTTGTGCTAGTTTCGTTATCATTACCATCTCTATAAGTATGCTGAAGGTCGTCTAAGGCCTCGTTTGATGCAAAACTACCCAGTAAGATCTTTGCTTATCTTTATTGAAGATGTTGTGTCGATCACTGCTACTCCGCAAATTTGTAGCAACTTAACGAGGATTTCAGGGCAGCTTTATAGCCGGGGAAAAGGACATACTTTTCTACCCACTTTTTTTCCTGGATTTGCCAGATCCGACCAGTTCTGACAAAAATCCCAATATTATTTTGTATTTAGTGTTAAATTATGGAAAATGTGTTATCCAGTGATGGGGTTTTGTATTCTTTTCTAATAATGCCAACTGTCACAGGACCAAATTGTTAAATTTGTGTCCCCTAATAAGTCATGGCACGAGAATGTTACAAATCAACGTCAGGCAAGTGAGTGTGTTAAAAGCGGTCTTTTCTATTGCATAACATTTGACTTAACCCATATTATAGTAAGAACACGTATTTTTGCTTGGAATATTCAATAAGGACGCTCTGCTCTCAAGTAGATCCCTTAAAATCCTATAAGCTTGATGGTTTCCGGTACATATCAATAATCTTTTGACTGATTATTTTAAATTAACAAATAGATAGTAAAACTGACAAATGCTAATCTTTCTAGAGGTGGAGTAGTCTTTTCGAAAGACCGATTTTGTTTGCTTTCTACTTAAGCTGCTTAAGCCTTATGCGGTCTCAAATGTATATTTCAAGTTTCCACAAACGGTATGATAAACCTGATATATCTCTTATACGCTTGCGAGTATGTTAAAATCACGTTAGAGACCGAAAAGCTTGAGATATGAGGCTGAAACATTGCACGAGTATGTCTCATAGTCATAGTCATGGGCAGGTTAAGATTGAAATTGGGTAAAATTGGTTCAGTAGGATAAAAATGTGACCATCGAGAACTTAGCGCCCCTCTAAGAAATTGACAATTTGCAGTATTTTCCTAAGAATTTTATAATTTTTTTATTACCTAAAAGTAAGACGCGGTTGTTGTTGTCAAATACGAGAATACGGTCTTAATTGCGGACGCAGTTATTGCAAAATAAGAGAAAAATTTTAATTTTCACCGGAAACATATACGATTATTTTTCATTTATCGTTCACGACGGCATATGATAAAGTAATTATTAAGAAGAGAAAAATTCGAATTTTCACTGAAAAAAAAGAGTTCTATTCACATATTATGTGCGATTATGTTTTATATGTCATAGACGACATTGGATTACAAGAGTCCTGATCCAGCAGGACAAAGCCAATTTTTGGAAAAATTTAACTTTCCCAAAATTTTTTACACATTTTTGCCATTTAATCGTTAATGAAATACACTACATGGTTTAATTCATAGATACGATTAGGAACTATCCCAATTCGTACGGCATGCAGAACAAAACTTTATTCCTCGGTCGAACCTTTGAGCTTGAGCTTTGAGCCTATGAGCTTCATTGCCCGGTCAAACTTTTGAGCCTTATCAAAATTTGCACATTTAAAAAAGGCAGGAGAAAAAATAGAGCTTCTCACATTCAGTGAGGTTTCTCTTTTTAGATTAGCTCAATTCTGCGCCTTTCGTAAATGGAAAATATTCGGGTCAAAAAAACAAATTTAGAACAAACGATTTTTGAAATCAATGAAAAAGCAATTTCGTCAATTACAGCAATTGAAATAAAAGTGAAAATCTCTCCTGTATCAAATTCATGGAATGCAAAGGTGTTTGTTTTCTTTTTACACAGTTAAATAAATTTTTGAAATTCAAAAAAGGCAATAGTTTTTATTTTCACATTTCCGCGTTTAGCAGGCATCGAGTTTGCATAACAAATGTCTGTAACCAATCATGACACAATGGTTAGAACACGGGACTATCATGCCTTACGCGTGGTTCGAGCCCCGTTTTAACCATCGTTATCATTATTTGAGCGGCGACCATCTCGATGTGTCTGATGAGTAATCGACAAGTCTAGTAAATTCTTCTTAAATTGACTTTAGTCCCGTTGATGTAAGTCTGAAAATAGAATGAATATAAGCTCACTGAATGTGGGAAACTTTTCCATTTCCCATTCGTGGTATGTAAAAATCATTAATAATAATTTATTATTAATTAATAAGGCTTTAACAAATCAATAAGTATTTCAGCTATTCGAATGATTTTACCCATTAATATTAAACCTTTTTGGCCAATATTGATCCATTTTTTTTTATTTATAATGTTTAATAATATGTGCCATATTTTTCAAGTGCTACTTTAAAATCACCGACTTTTCATTTTTCTGTGAATCGACATTTGCTTTTTACTTATTATTCATATAATTTATTTGTAAAATATCTTAGTTGTGTATTTGCACATTACTCGTACAATGTTTAGAAAAAATAGATTACTTTTCGTTCACTTTTAATTGCAATCATTATGAGCAAAGCGAATTCAATAGTTTTTTCTCTATAGAAATGTAGAAACAAACATGCAAACAAATACCTGCTTATGTACATATAATATTTTGGTAATGTAACCATCTTTAGAGAACTGTCTACAATTGGTGTGCATGTAAATACGATCAACGTACACACCTTTATATATGCACGGGATTGAAGCAAATGTAGCAGCAACATCTGAGCTTGTGTGGAGAGTAGCACTATATCATTTTCACTTCCTAAACTTTCGTTTTTATTGCCACAAATAACAACAGCAAAAACGTTTAATAAACATATCACTTTTCCGTAATATATCATCTTTCAACACACGCGTACACACACAAACTCTGCGTATGGATGTGTGAATGTAACTACATGTAAGATAGACGCAAATGTCAACAAACTTACACACAGATTTGCGCTGGCAAAGAAAAACAAACTGCACACAACATAATAAAATTGAAAGTTGGAAGTGACAGACTAATGTTAACACAGACAAAAGCATCACATTCACATCCAATTGCATTTGCACACATACTTGCTAATGTATGACATGTAATTAAAACTTCGACAAATTGTTAAAAGAAAACTTTAAATAATGGAAAACATAACAAACGATTCAAGTCAACAACAAAACACATAGCATTTATTTAATTTCATAAGTCATAGCAACTCTAACGAAAACATTTACCGTGATTACCAAAATACTTGCGAAGATATTACACAAACCGACCAACGAAATGCCAAAACGAAGATGCCATCAAAATCAAAAACTAACGATCGGAAACACACTTATACACCCATAAACACACACAAACACCAAGTGTTTCTCGTTGGTATTTATCGAAGAAAAAGAGTGTTAATTGAGGTAATATTTTTAACAATTGTGGTTGTGAACGTAAATTTCATGGTTCAATGAGGAAACCTCTTGAAATATGTACTTATGCATGCATATTATACAGAGACTACGAAAAATATGTTGTGCAGTTCACGCTATTTTCAACAAATTCTTAATCAAAAGCCTTTTGATTGTGTGCATGTTCAGTGTAAATATTTTCCAAATTCATCACAATTTTCCAATACAGCGCTTGCTTCCAAATCCAAATTAAAATGTAAATTTCTTTTAGGGTGTTGTAGGAAAATATGCTATGTGATACCACATCTTTTGAGTGTAACGCGATATTGAAACGAGTGAAGTACAATATAAAAACCCATTTTCTCTTTAAAAATTAGCCATAACGTCAAATTTAAGAAATCAAAAGATAATAAAAAATCAGTGATGAAATTTCAAAGCATTGTATTTTCAAATTCGAAACAATGTTTGAAAAAATTAGTCGCCTGCAATTATTTACGCTTTGCTACTACGTTCAACAAATTATATATTTCGAACGATTTTAATATGCTAAATAAAATAATAAGGTTACAATCAAAGTAGCATTTAGCATTGCTTATATATTTTCTATTTGTTACAAAATATTTCACAATGCAAGGAACAATGATACACCAAGATAACGGATCAAAAAATTGTATCCTTTTCTTACCTTTTCGATTTATGAAACTAGTTCGGATTATGTCGCACAATATCTACGTATTTTCTTAGACCTCGAAGAAAACTAACCATTCTAGAATTTTTGGCTTAGTGTAAGCAGAACTTAAAAATTTTCTACAGTAAATGCAGGCACGGAGCTCTTATCACTGCAAACTATTCTGTATTCTGACGAAAAGGAATCCATTAACAAGGACATACCTACGTTTAGAAATTATCTATAAAATGTTGCGAATCTGCGCAGAAAGGGGTTAATTTAATGAATTGAATATTATTAATTCGTTAAATATTGGTAACTCGCGTTAGGTTGAATATATCCACTAATTGTTACTACAAATCAAATGTGTAGGTTTTACATGAGTCTCGCTGTGAAAGCCTTACCCATGGTGTGCCATCACACAGGTGCTGTTTTCCATCATTTTTTTCTTGGTTATATGTCCTTTCTTTCTTCTAGCGACAGCAAGCGCCCCTTTGGGGTACTCAAACTAATCCCGAAGGATTAGCCAAACTACCAAAGATTGGAAGTAGGTCTCTTGGAAAAGCTTCCTCAGGTCCCACTCCCTCGCTCGGCCAAAGTACCTTTGTAGTCACTTGGTATGAAGTGAGCTACCTCCCGGGTAGGAGTTGAGGTATCTAGGAGGACCTTGGATAGACATGAACAGTGTTTTCCAAGCTAATGCCTTCCTTCACCAACGCAACATGAAGCAACGCAAAAGCACTGAAAACACTTGTTCAGGCAACCACCACTAGGGGTCCAACACCATTGACCAGGAAGGAACAATGTACCTTGGGCCCCTGGTCACCCGTGCTACCAGAAGAGAAGAACCCTCTGGTCTGGTTTTGCTTTATCATACCTCGCATGGAACTGGTAATCCATAATCTACGGCATAGATTTTCAATGTCCGAGGAGAGAATATCAACAGCAAAGCACACCATGCTCCAATCATAGTTCATTAACCAGATCTCTCTGGTCATACAACTACATTAACGGAAAAGATAAATCTTCTGATACCTCCCGAAAGCTTCTCTATAATCGCACCTGTTGCCAGGATGTGTCTTGTTTAACTATGACTCTCCCTTTTACTTGGTTTTCGAAAAACGAGTTCCAAGATCAGTATGATGTCATATTATAGGTGAATCCCAAGACATAATCCACCTTTCCCTAGGGCGCCTGGCACAAGGCCACACTACTTTGTTTTTGTACGGAAGCATCATACCCTTTGCCTGCTTAATTACAGGATCGGGTAGAGAGGCTTGCGTTTTAGGGGTAAGCAGTACAAAGCATCCTAGGAAACACCCGCCTACCCACACTAACTGCTACTACAGTGATATCAGTGGATATTTTGACGAAAAGCTGTTTGCAAAGAGTAACATTTATAAGAAAATTGTAAAACTTAAAATTTTATATAGCTGATATTAAGTGGATAGATTCTTAAGACTTGCTTTAATAAAATTGTGTGTATGTATTAAATTTTAAAGTTTACAAATCAAAATTAAATAAAATTAAAAAATTAAATTAAATTCAAGTTTCAAAAGTCTACACTAAAAATATCATACGCTTTAAATCAACAATCTACGTAATTAGAGACTCACACTTTGTGTATTTAGAATTTATAAATTAATTCTCTGCAATATACGAAAGATATTTCAAGAAAATCCGAATTAAAACTGAAATGTTCCGTGGACATTTTGTTTTTGATAAACCCTGAAACATGTTCGCTTGGTCCATTTCTTATACTCGTAAATGTGCAGACTCCGGACCGGTCACTGCCACCTGACAACCGGCCACGTGACTAGTTTTGAAACAAACTTGATTCCCGCAGAACCAGACTTGCGTCAAGCGATTGCAGACTCCGACATCACGCCCAAATAAATCGTATGCACCAGTTTTGATTATGTTCGATGTCTGAGTATGTGTGAGTGAACGAATAGATGAATTATGGCAAGTTAAGCACCGGTGGTCATGGACGTTTTGATAACATTCGTCGCTAAAGTTTTTGGTATTACAACAACGGAACGCGCACATGCACACATACCCATGTACATCTATTGGCAACAAGTTTCAATTGCAAATACGATGATATGTAAACTATAAAGCAATACTATTGAGCAAAAAACTCAACCAGTCATGACGTGTAGCAATAGGAAGTTGTAGTAACGAGTATTTGTACGAAAAAAACAGTTGTATTCAAAAATCTACTAAATTCCAATGAGTCAAACACAGCTATTAACCTTAAATATTATGGTGCAAGGTGACATTAAATTGTCATTACTGTAATTTATGCCCAACTGACTATTCGTAAAGCTTCTAAAAATAAATTCCAAGTCTAAAATATTAAAACGTTAAACATTGTGGAAATCCCTTGAGAAATTCATTTAATAGTAAGTGTGACTTAATGCGTGCATGTATATGTGCATATAAATGTTTAAATATTTCTCATTTCAACGCTAATAATATAAGTGAATACAAATTTCATTGATAATAAATGACAACTGACATGACTCACCAACAACCAATCCAGTCTGTGATGAATTGAACGCATTTGAATTTTGTGTTTATTTTTCAAATGAAATTGGAGAATACACATATCTTTCCGTAATCTCGCATGTGCTCAGAATCTAAAATCACATTTGTAATAAAACAATCTAAAATATTTGAAATCTTAAGAAATAGACAGGAAATAAGCATTTGTAACCGTTTTTTTTAATGGGTCGTATTTTCAGATAGTGAGTAATATCATTCACAAATTCGATGAGATTTTGAAGGTTATTTTTAAAGAAACTGTTGCAGTCAGAATAAAATAAATATGCGAGTAATCCATTTTCAATGGCAAACGAAAAATTGGTAATGAGATTTATTATTCATTTTAAGAAAACATCAATTGCAAATTGGGGTTTATACTTTATATTAAGATTTTTCACTATAAATTTTTCGTTATTAACATTTTTCACTATAGAAAAACTCACTTGATCTAATCGATATTGAAAATAAAAATTCAATGTGTATTTTTCAATTTCAAGTAAATGAACATTAGAAAACAATAATTTTTACTTGTTATTGAGACGTTTTTGGGGACTTATTTAAGTTTAGGAAATTGAAAGACAAATTGAAAATCAAAATGTCAAACAGAGTTTTCTCAGAAACATAAAGTGATCTCAATAACTATTATTTGTTCCAAATATTGTTCTATCTAGGAAATCAGCGACACATTATGAAACTTTTCATGCTTCTTCGTTGTACTCGTTTTTTATGTAGAATTACCTTACAATAACGAAACGCATGTTACAGACATGTTGAAACCGATAAAAAAATTTGGTTGAGTTGGAAAATTTGATTAGGAAATTGTGAATTTTGGCCCGAGACATCAGATTAGTCTGAGTAAAATGAATTTGGTCACAAATAATCTCAGCCCATGTCTATATGAGCATAACATCGAAATCAAGGCACATCGACCCTAAAAAAGTTTTAAGAAAAATGTATTGGTCACTACAGTTCGAATTCTCTGTTTCGCTTGCGTAAAAGTATAACGAGTATAACCGAGTATAACCAAAAAAAAAAAAATATTGTGATGGTTCATCCAAGGTATTCATTCACCTGATCCATCTTGCCTAATTTATTTTTCTAGAGTTGAAAAAAAAAAAAAAAAATAAAAACCGCCGCGTATAAGATTCCGATAGTACCTGATAGGACCTATTCAGCGTGGCATCACAAATGGTAAATAAACAGTTGACCAAAAAATATTCACACTACAGCAATCATTGCAGAGGACCTGGGAAAAACAGTTTGTATCATCTTTCCACCGGCCATAAAACTGCCTTTTACAACCTGATTGGCCAAAAATTATGTGAAGCCTTGACTAAGTTTGATTCCTTAAATACAGTGATAGCCCTTTGCGGTATGACATTGAAAGACACATAAATTATTCAGTGAGGGAAAGCAAAAATCTTGTCAAACCGTTTTGCTCCGAACGTGGTCTCATCCATAGCGACAATCTATTGTGCGCTTTCTTTTAACATACTTATAGCATAGCACAATTTATAGCAGAGGTCATTCGCTACTTGCCGTTATTGAATTCATCGATCGAAAACTGTGATTTGTAAATGCAGCCTTCTCAATCATTGAGAAGGTGTTATCAAAAGATTACAAAACTGAATGATTTGCTTAGATGAACAAAGACTCTACTTAGCGGGGATGCTGCTGAATGTTGACAACTATAATTTGGGAGTGGTAGAGGATTTCATCTACGACGGCTGCATCATCGGTAAAAGATGTTGGCCTAGGATTAGAATATTACTTGCAAATAGGTGCCATTACATAACAAGTAAACTCTTTATTGACTAATCGCTCTCTCGGCGTACCAAAATGAAACTGTCCTCTTATAGAGTGTAGACAATAGATTGTAGAAATATTAATATCTGTTCTGGAAGTCTGAAGGAAAAATTCTAAATAAAATACATGAGCCCACCATATTTAATAGAGAATATCAGGTCCATATAAATCATGAGCTGTATAATGACATCGGCGTATTGAAGTGTATCAAAATACTATGATGGCTGAGTTCTGTTGAGCAGATGAACTAAAATGCTCCAGCACGATAAGTTTCCAACAATGTCTTCGATGGCAGGATAAGAAGGAAGAGCTAGGATGCTTTCCCACGAACAGCTTACAGTAGGTAGTAACTTCGATATATTCGATAAATAAGTAGGTATCTGCAGTTGGGAGCCAATTTTAAATTTCTTGACACTGTGATAGAATCTGCATAGCAAGATCTATCTAAAGCAATATTCAAACTATTTGCATATTTTTTACTATTGTAAATTTATTAATTATACATAAATAAAAATATAAACATTTAATTGCAGACAAAATACTTTATCTAATAACTCAAATGAGGCAATATTAAATTTAGTAGAGAACAAAATAAAATTTTTATCGAATGAATGAACAAAGTGTAGGATGTTTAAGGTAAAAAAATGCTAAAATAACAGATAATTCCACCAAGAGCTATTAACGTTTTTTAATGCAAACTTTGTTTCATGATGTTCACTGTGGCAAATGAAATACAGCGTTAACCCTGCAGAGTACGAATGAGGAATCAGAAAACTCGACGCGATAAATTCTCAGATTTTCCTAATATATATAATTTAACTTTGAGCTGACGAAGTTGTCAAAGTTCCGAATTTACAAAGCAACATATTGCACTCTAATTTATAATCTCCGAAAGATTCTACTCCCATTTTCACGTTTATGTATGAATGGGTGTGTGCGTTTTTACTTTTTGGCACACAAATATTTGCCAAAGGCACTGTTTTTCTACACCCATACATGGTTACGTATATATGCACATACGAGTATACACTAGCATATCTACTTTTAGAAACGTTTATTATTCATAACGTAGATATTGTATCGAAGAAGAAAACAAGACTCATCACTCGCTTAACGAAAAAAGAAACACAGCGGACGCTTGTGCAGTGGCCTTGAATATGTATGAGTATGTGTGAGTCTTTGAAGTTTTAAACCTTTTTTTTTTGTATTTTTGTAGAAGATTTATGTCTTTTGATATTTCTGAAGTGTGTTTGCATACAGTAACCAAAATAGTATTGAAGCAAAGTCGCTTATCTGTTAGTGTTTCCCAGAGTACCCGTAGTACGATATGATATCTATAAATCAAAATGTTCGACTTGTTTTCTTCAAAATGTTAAAATCATTTTTAAACTAAACGCTTTTTGACTGTCTTTGGTTTGTTGAAGAAGTTTAAAGGCGTTTCGATTGTCACTGAACGTAAAACGATTATAGTTACTACAATAAACTAAACAAATATCTATTTTCTTCAATTTAAATTTGCCTATAATATAACGATAAACACAAATGAACTTGACACAGTAACACGTTCAGATCGTCCACCTTTCAGAAAATAAAAACAAGACTGTGACTTAAATTGATGAAGAAGAAACGTAATGAATAATGTGGGAAGATGGTGAATGAATGGAGTATAACCGGACATAACTATATATAACGGAATTTCAAGTCATCCGCTAAATTTTGCTCAATCTTGTAAGCAAACATAATAACATTAGTTATGGAAATGTTTGATGACTTAATAGGGATTGGGAAATGCAATTATATTATATAAAGTAGTTAAAACGGGTTACACCAAAAATGTAAAAAGTTATCTAATGTCCACTGAAATATTGTGCACCGCTCAGTTTGCATTTGGCAAACGTTGAAAGCAAAGAAATATAAAGTTGATGTACGAGGGTTGTTCGCGGTGAATGCACTTTAAAGATAAAGGATTTCAAATATTGGATATATGATGACATCTGGCATTCCTTAGAAGACCAGTCTAAAAGATGCATGAAAATTTAAAATCTATCTAATTTACAAATTGAAACAAAAAAGAATTAAAATGCATTCTATTTGGCATGTATGCCAATATATTTGTGCATATATATTTGAATGCACAAATATATACATATACATATGAGTTTGTTTCTGTTTTTAATTCTAGAACTCGAAGAAACAGTTTGGTCCGCTTTTTATTTCTTAGGAGATTATAACCTATTGGCAAGTGCCGGTACATGCTGTTGCTCTTTATAAGTTGAAATCTAGCAAGTAAGATCTTTATTCATATTTAAATTTCTTGCTAGGTAATTCGATTTACGAACTCATATGTATTATAAAAAAAAGTGTAATCTTCATCTCGTCAACATCATTTTTTTTTAATTTTCGCCATTAGATTTAATTAATTCAGGATAGAATTGTAAACGTTATTATTTATTATTAGAGAGTATCCAAACTGATAAAACAGCTACATGGATTAACACATTGTCTATTTTGGCTAACATATTTTAAGATCTGAATAATATTTAAATATTTTTAAAACAATTTTGTTTTTAAGATCATAAACCTGAAAACAATTAAAAATATTCTGATTCGTCTTATGTAACAAAATACGTGATTATATCGGATATTTTGTACTCATCACTAAATCAAAATAAATTATATCATTGCATTTTACGAAAAATTCATCATTGATTTAAATATTCTTAACCGAACTGAATTTGTTAAAATTATTATAAAAATCT
>JAHXMU010000053.1:824022-970430 GCA_019455685.1 Philornis downsi | reverse complement strand
TTAATTTTTTAACTTTTACTCATTGTTTAGTAATAAAATTCGAAGATGTTGAAATTTAAATTTTTCTACACAAAAATTTAAATGTTTCAAGTTTCCGTGTGAATCATTCATACTTTACTACTTTGCAAGTATTTCTCCAAACTTTTTTACAGCTAAATAAAAAACTTGATCTACTTCTGTGCAGAATGGCTCAAAAACTGTGGTTCAGAATCTGAGATTCATTAATTCATTCACAGAACCATGCCTTTAGCGCTGCAAAATCTTTTTGTAGTCACTTCGTTTTCATATAAATTGAGTACTACTGCAGTAATTTTTGTTTCAATTATTTTAGACTTTCTTTATGTTGAGAAAAGTTACAGTACATGCTTATTAAATTGGCAACACTGGTTAGAACCCCTCAACGGCTAACTCTGCCATATATCTTGTTAGGCAATATCCTTTACGTAACCTGCTATGTAATACTAAGTATATGAAACCGAATTTTAAAGGTATTTATAATTTTTAATAGGACACATGCTTCACGCAATGTATAAAAACTCAATAGTGTCGGTGCATAACTTTTACAATCGCAAAAAAAAAAAACGATGGCGAATTAAAACAAAATTCACATTTATTTCACATATAAGAGGAATATATTGCGCCGAAAATTCTAAAAATATAAACGCACCAATTTTTTTTAATATTGTGATTCTTACAGCAGTTTTTGAATATTCTGCTCCCCAAATTTCTATTTCCAAAAGGAAAACATGAACTGTTTTACAATAAATTAAGATTTTGACGGGGCGACAGCGTATCGTTTAGCCTCTTCAACATATTTTTGGTGCCTTAACAATAAAATTAATGACAAAGCACTCTTATCTAATAAAAAATCTAATTGTATTGGGCTCTAACCCTTCTGCGTTATGTCACTGTTGGATGAGCTTTCGAGAGAAAAATATATCGTAAAATAGCGGAGAATATCGGCTTTGCCAAGATAACGATTGGATAGATAACATTGTGCCGATAAAATAAAACGTTTTAAGACGACATAACTTTGTCAATAAATTTGATAGGAGTGGTAAAAGAGGGCGAACAAACTTGGTCAGATGAATTGAAGAAGGAGGAAGATCTAAAAGAATTTCATCTTGTTTAAGTGCAATAGTAGTCAAATATCACCACGTCCTTATTATTACATCTTACTGACACTGTGAGACAAAATATTAATCGTGGATATCAAAATGTTTTAATTTCTTTGGATCTTACTAAAGCATTTAATCGTATTTGCTTTGCAACTATGATTGAAAAATGGAAATTTAATTTTAATTTTTCCAGATCCGCTTGTAATGTAGTATTTATCCAACAGATCTCAATTTGTGGAGTTGTTTGGTGCACGTTTCAACTGCCTTGAACTCACATCTGGCGTTCCATAAGGATCGGTCCTTGGTCCACTACTTTTTGTACTTTATATTAACGATATTTCTGCAAGCATTAATTCTAGCACGTGCAATTTATTTATGTTTGCAGATGATATTATGCTCTTATTTTGTTCAGATCGTCCATCATACTCTTTGCAAAGTGAAATAAATGATTGTCTTAATCGTATTCTGACATGGACTATCAGAAATTCGTTACAAATTAATCCGTCTAAGACCAAGGCTATTCTTTTTGGTTCTGCCAATTACCTAGAATCGGATCTGGATATATTTTTGGGAACGACAAGGATTGACTTTGTTAGTCATCACAGATGTTTGGGAGTATTTATTGGTAGTAAGTTAGCATTTGAAGTTCATATTAATAGTATTCACCGGAGAATATATGGTCTTTTACGTAGGCTTTATTCTGCTGCTGCTTTCTTGCCGCTTACAATAAAATGTAAATTGGCTTATGCTATACTTATGCCTCAGATTTTTTATTGTCTTGAAGTGATATCAGGAACTAATGTTGAAAATCTATCAAGATTGAAGAGAGCTGTGAATATTATTGTACGGTTTGCCTATAATATTCGCAGAAGGCAGCATATTTCCGAACATGTGAAGAAGTTCTTGGGATGTTCTTTTGAGAGGTTTGTACAGTACAGAAATTTATTTTTATTTTACAAAATAGTGAAAAGTGGTATACCAGCTCCTTTATGTAATACCTTCAACTTTTCTCATTCGAGTAGAAGACCTCAGATAATAATACCAAGAATTTGTAATAACATGTTTGAAAAATCATTTATAGCACGAATTGCACGAACTTGGAATCAACTACCAAGTAACTTGCGGCTTTTTACATATTCTAATAATGTTTTCCGATTGAAACTGCTTGACCATGTATCACATACATAATTTTTCTTTTTATATTACTTTTTGCTATACTGGGTATGAATATAATGTTTGATTATTGTCTCCAAGCAGTAGGAAAAGCATCAAACAATTGAAGTGCACCTATTGTCTTCGAATTTGTAGTACAATTGTTACTTTTACAGGATATATTTACAACTTAACTATTGCATAATGTTTTTTTTCCTATACTTATATTTTTGTGGCTGGGGAGCCAATAACTTTGTAGGTATATTTTAAATAATGTGTATATATATATATATTAATATTAAATTTATATATAAGTAAAAAAATTGTGCGTTATATTATGGAGTAGCTCAAAATTCCAAGTTATAATTCCGTATTTTAGGACCAAAAACATACATAGTGACAAATTCTAATAAGTGAAGTAGATCGTCATATTTAAATTATATTTTTCTGCTATTAAGATACATAAACTTTTTTATAACATTAGTATTGTAAAATTGTATAATGCATTTGTTACTGAATTATGAAGAAGATACGTTGTAATATTGTAATTTAATAAAATTGGCCTTCAGGCTTAAAATTACAATCCTGAATAAATAAATTAAATTAAATTAAATTAAATATTTGTAGTTATATAATTTCAATAATCAAGACGTACTTTATTATTGTTAAAAATTGATATACTATTTTTTTATATTATTCAAACATCATTGCAAAATGATGAATTTGCATTATTCCTTTCACTAATGGGCGAACATTCTGGAATGCAAATTAAATGTAAATTGAAATATTTATTCTGATATCAATGTTAATTTCTGAGAAGTTAATCAAATTACGAAATAGCAAATCATATAAATGTATTTTGTACCTCGATTTTACATCAGTATTTTATATACATTCCAACTAATAAAGCTACGGTTCATCAGATCTTGGTTTGCATATTTCTACAAAAAAGTATGGCAGAGACGTATTTGATGTTTTCAATGGGTTGAACCAATGAGAAACCAATTGTTTAAGATAAGTCTGAATGCTTTTATGAAGAAAAATATCAAAAATATTTCCTCCTTAGTAAGCGAGCAGAAACATAATAACAAAAACCGTTGTTCGAAACATGTTTCAAATCACGTTTCTTGATTATTGCACAAGAAAAAAAAAACAATATATTGTAAAATTTATGCTTGTATCAGGCTGTATTGTAATTCTTGACGTTTGTATGCAACAAATGTTAACTTTCTTCGGCTGTTTTTAACTTTAAGCACCAATATTATCAACGGTTGTGAAGGAAACCTTGATTTTTGGATCCTATACTGAAAGGGTCCAGCAAAGAGAGTCCATCGAAAAACTCGAAATTTTTTGTTTTTTATTTGAGAACATCGGAACCTACTTAATACTTGTTTACCCGGTTGATGTGAACTTTCCTTGTTTATTTAGTTTTTTCAAAACCGTTTTATCAAATATTAACTGAAGCTAATAACTAGGGTCTTCAAGTTAATATATTTATACATTCATTTGAGGTCATACTTAGTACACATGCCAGTAGCATTGAATGAAGAAATGTCGCAATAGAAGAGCATAATGCTATGTAGCTTCAAATTACAGGTAATAAAAGATTGTCAAGCAACATGTTGCAGTTGAAAATGTCACAAAATTCACTCGTTTCTCATCCTCATCTGCGTAATTTATTTACAAAATTCAGAAGGTTTTATTTTAATGTCGAAGCTTTTTTCGATTTCAATTCAAAAGACTCGCATTACAATATATGGCAATATTACAGATCTTTCCTAAATTTCACAAATTTATATATGGGGAAAAGACAGCTAGCCCTTTATGTTATGTCCGTATACTTTAATAATACTTTATTTTATTTTTCGAGCGATACTTTTGAAACGTATAAATGTTAAATTATGAATAACATTTCTTTAGATCATTATTTCTCACAGACCCTCGTTGGCCATTGCTTACGAGTCATTCCCTATTCCCGCCTTGATACTGGTCCATAACACGAAATCCCACTACATAAGATTACTCATTTATCAAAAATTGCAAAGTTCAGTTTTCGATTGACTAATTTGCAATAAATTCCTTTAAAAATTGTTTGAACAGCTGTCGAAAATTATAAAAATTCCTTAAACGTTTACAAAAGTAGGCTTACGGCAAAATCAACAAAAACAAGTTTCTGCCAAGACCTAAAAGAAAATTAAAGAACAGACTCATGAAGCTAAAACAAAGACTTTGGCGGCAATTACTAATTCCTGTTGGCACTTTGTACACTTCACCAACTTTACCACAGACAGAGGGACGGACAGTGAGTCAACAGACGTTATGTATTAGAATCCCATGAGCTGAAGTAAACAATAAAAACGGTGAGATTTTCTGTTGTTGTGTTTCATTTTATTTACAACATTATTCCAATACGTGTACTCGTATCCAAATGTGTTAATAGATGTTTTGGTTAACGCAATAACAAGAATGTCAACTAGATTTGAAGGTAGACCACTTTTTCGCTTCTAAGAATGTTGGTTAGAATATAATGGAATTGTAAGCGTACTGCAGTCGGCGTTTGTATTTGCTGAAGTTGCATTTGTGTTTGTGTATTAGCATAGTGTGTGTAGCCGGTTAGAATTTGTTCATAACTTGTTTGTCTTGTCAAAATCATGTATATTTTTTTGTGTTATTTTTTTTTTAGCGAGAATCAATTGAAATTGATGTTTTCGACACGCTAATGCAGTGGCGAGTGAAAAACTCCCAAGCAAAAGACTTAAGACACAAACTCGTTTTACTTTGCAAAATTGGAAATTGTTTTCTAATTTAATAATATCTCTCAAGCAGAATTGTGTTAATAGTTTATTTAGTTAACTCTCAAGACATGCTCATTTTCCCTAGTATGTCCATAGCCGGTGACTTGGCAATAGTTCAATATTTGATAGCGTCTCCAACCTTTGGGCTTGCTCATTTCCCGTCGTTACTGTCATTGACATTTCTGGTTAACATTTCGCCTCAGAGTGTTAACAAATGATAATGGCACAGTATTTGAAAATGTTCATAATTTCCATTTGTTTGCATAGACATCTAGGCGGACGTAATGGCAAATACACACAAATTTGTTACAATGAATGACTGACTGAGTGAGTGGGTAAAGAGCGCCCAGGTCTTGGTAAGAGGATGTTTTTGTTAATACTAAAATTTCACTTTTATCAACAATTTCTTTATTACAATGCCATATAATATGAGAAGAAAGTTATAAGGTAAAGATGTGAAAAAGTATTGAAAAAAGAAAACAAACGCAAAAAAATCACCCATTATATAAATGAAAATGTTTGTGTCACTGCGAACGTAACCATTTTGGCTGTAATATCAATTGTAGTTTAACGAAAATAAATAATGGTTGCACTCGCATTATAACATTTGAATGTCTTAAAGAACGTTCGTTATTTGTCAGCCTCTCAACGTGGTATCGTCGCTATGATGAATAACTTGCATTGTGTTTTCGCGTAGAAACCCACAACTATAAAGATACAATTTTTTTTTGGTATCTTTCATCGCTCAGTTTGTAAACGAGAACAATGAATAATCAAAACTGCAATCATGGTAGAAGAATGCAATATATTTCATAGTGCAGAACCACTGTCGTGCGTGTGTGTCAAATTTATTCTAAGCTTATATAAGATGCAGCCGATACGGTTGGCTCAAAATGAGATTTCAATAAAGAACTGTTGACACTTAAAGTTTTCAAGCTCCAAGTTATTGACAAAAGTCATCTTATGGATATTATTCTAAAGAATACTTAACTTACTCGGTTGCGTAACCCCCGAGAAAAATAGTTATTTTTTTAAATAGATGGGCTCACACACTATTATATGATGCTTTTAATAAACGATTACTTTTTGCAACAATTTAACAATTTCATTTATTGCAACAAATTAATGTCTTGCTAACTCTTTGCGGTTGCGAGCAATAAAAAGTTAATAATTTGTTGAAGGATTTCAGATTTTCGTTGCAAATTTCTCATATTATCTATGATCGTAGATTCGAGCCCTGACAGAACCGCGTTTCTTCTTTAGTGGCGGTCACCTTGATTTGCAAAAGTATTCGAGTAGTTGACAAGTCTAGCAAAAGTTTCTTAAGCTGTCGTTTAGAGTCGTCCAGTTCATGAATCCAAAAACAGAATACGCGTAATTTCATTGAATGCGATAGCCTCCTCGATGAAAAAATTGCTTAAGCGTTTGAAATGGTTATGGGCGTATCGGGTAAGTGCACTTTGGAAGATCTCTTTCACATGTCGTTGCTTTCGGGATCCAGCACGCGTAAATAAATTACGCCAATGTTCGACAGTATAAAAGACAACTAATCACTGTGCCAAAATCAGGCCTGAATAGCAACACCGCGACTTAAGAACTTGCAATAGCGGGTGCCGGCGCAGCTACTAAGTAACGCAAGCAATGAACTGATAATGAGTATACGTGGTTAAAACTTTAACCAAACAAATGACTGCTTATATGAAAATCTAAAAATGATACGGATAAGACCTGATGAACCGATATCTGACCAGACATTAAAACCGTAAAAAATTCCACAGAAAACCCTAAAAGATCATCTATACACGAGTACACCATTTTTTCGTTGATCGTAAAGCTTTTTTCCACCCCCAGCAAAAAATGTACTTGAAAGGTTGGTGTCAAATCAAATAAAAACTTTCGTTAAAGTCTAGCTGATCTGATTGGTAATAAACGATGCCTCCAACAGAGCGATAATAAGTATGTCATGATATCTCTTCAGCATACTTATGGAAATTATAATGAGAAAAGCTGCTGTGGCTGACACCATTTTAAATAAAAGCAAAGTACAATTCTCCTGCTTGACATCAGCCGTTGAGAAGGAAACAATAAAAGTAGATTCGGCAGTAAAAGGGGACGTTGAACCAAGTTATTTGTTTCGACAAACGAGATCTTTGCTTGTTTGTAATGGTGCCTGAATTTGCTGTAATTTTGGAGGGGAGCATAATTTTACCTAATAGTTATAACTATAGAATCAGTTTTGAAATTAGGAAAAGAATATCTCTTACTAAGAAGTTGTATAACGAAATAAATGTATGCAAGTTTGCGAAAAGAGGTAAGAATAGTCTGAAAGTGAGCAATATTTATTTTCTAATGTTGACTTTTAGAAAGCATTTCAAAACTATAAACCCCACATTTATAATTGCCGTTTCCTTTGAACTAAATAAAATAAAACACACAAACTTTTGGAATTATTTGGGTAGAACAAAAGGAAATCGAAAAATAAAAAGCATTCAAAAACGAACTTTTCCAATGAATGCATAAAGAAAAACTTGTAGCGTAAATCCTCTGCTTGCAGTTCACTGCAAAATATTCAGTTAACAATGATTTAAACAACAAAAAGGTTGTCATAAAAAAAGAAAATCAAGGGAATTTTAAAGATAAACATTTTGACGCTTTCAGAGGTTTCAGCAAAGTTGACAGGAGCAAATAATGACATCATGCGTGCGTGTGTGTGTGTGTGTGTGTATGTTTTTCCATCTATGTGATATGGGTATTACAAAATTCTTAATTTGAAAATTAAAGACAAAAAAAAAATGTGGACTCTTTCAAAATGTTATTGATGTATAAAACCGACTTTAACAGCCTTTCATTATTGGGAAAATACCGCTTATGCATTTACCAATTTTGGTTTTGTATTTTTAATAATTATTTAATGGACGACGTTCAACGAAAAAAAAATCATTTATTATTTAAACATTATATCACTTTTACTTTCATATGCGACTGGTTTCATACCGAAATCCAGTGAAAAAATTATAACAGCGACGATCACTACCAAACGAAAACAAAGAAAACGTTTTAAAGTGCGACACTCGTACACCCAGTTTCTGTTCGTTGATTTGTGTGTTTACGTTCCGTCCGGCCGCGGAGCATTGATAAAGTGATTGTCAATCATTTAGCTCCCAACAGTGTCCGAGGAACCATGCAAAACTCTTACAGGGTATTGTTGGCAATCAATGCCAATAATGTCAGTAATTAAATAATTACGTATGGCTTCGTTTACAACAATAGCAGCAACAAGTAAATACCTACAGAAAACCAAACAGTTAAAGACAGTTAATGAACTTTTTAAACAAATTGATGGCGGCTTCAAATGAAAACCACATCTTTATTCAAATTCTAACGCCTTCCTAGACTTTACATTTTTGCCTTTAAAGAGATGTTGGGTGAGAATGAGAGAGAATACTGAGGTTGAAACATACACTGAGAGAGCGATAAGTGTTGCTTGAAATCTGAAACCTGGCTACTCTCAGGGAGCATGCATAATTGCTCAGCTGTTTTTCTATTCCGCTTATTCACCTTTAACTCTCGTTTATGGTTTGTGACTGTTCCGCGGATTCGCTCAGTTTATGGCTATTACATATGAGTCTGCTTTAAACCTGTTAATCGTTGAAATCGCTTTAGCCATGTCTGTGAATATTGAACTATTGCGTGATTTTATGGACTGAACAGCGAACGTGCGGTAGACTGGAACTCTAATTGAGGTGTATATTTTTACGGCTACTGATCACACAAATGATGGCTCTCTCTCTTTCTCTCGCTCTCCGTCTTTGGGCGTCTGCGTTGGCCAATTTGAAACGTGGCCAGTTGAGCCACTAACACAAGAAGCACATCAAGTCAATCATCCATGGAAGGAGTTAGTGGTGCTTTTACTCCGTGGTGAGTTTCTGTGCTGCCTTCGTAGTGTATTCGACAATAGAGAAATCTCAGTTCTACATTTGGTTTGTGGTAACAAAGTTGACTAACGCGAAACTATTTCAGTTGATTATAGAGCTTGAATGGAAACGGGTGTTAAGCGCGAACAAAATTAAAGTGGTAACGTCAAAGAAGTTGTGCCAGACACATTAAAATGGAATAAAACATATAAAATAGCAACACAGTGATAAATAAAACAATAAAATCAGAAATTATTGAAGCCACTGCATGAATTGATTTTAAATTATGCATTGGGTGTCCTAAAAACCGAAAGAAACATAAAAATACCTCACTTTCATTTTGCTTTAAACTTGAATTTGTATGTGATTACTTAATAATCGATTGCTCGTAGAGAAACACGCTTCACTCCCAACAGTCAGTGTACACTTTTGAGAGGAAGAAATTCAATTTTTGCAGCTGTTTTTATGACAAAGCTTGGTTCGGTTAAGGCTGCCGGAGGAAAATACCCAAAAAAATATCATTCCGTAAAACAGCAAGAAAAGTGTTTCTTGGTTTGTTGTTTGTACGCAAAAACCGGTTATTCTTGTGACTTTTAAAGTAATCAACAGAACTTATAAAATATTTAAGTATAAAAATTATTAGATAATTGTCAATTACCAAGGAACTCGGTTTCTCTCCTCTTGAAGAGAAAATAATTGAATAAATGAAAATGAAAATGAAAGACTTAAGAAACAAACATGTTTTGTGTCGAAAAAAGGCGGTCACCGCAAGATAAATAAAACAATAAAAGCCTCATTTGCATACAAGCTGAATATGAAAACGAAATTCCACAAAAAAAGAAAAACATAAAAAACAGACAAAGAATTAAACTGAGTCACAAACGACAAACAGAAAAATATACAAAAAAAAAAAACGCAGCCACATTGATTGTTTAATATTAACTGCTCTCAATGCTGTAGATTGGCATTTAGTTCGAAGGGATTGGTCATAAGTTTCTTCGCGACTTAAGCTATAGCTTGGGCACTTACTAACGAGTTGAGTAAACAATTATCATATGTTCTAATAGCTCATAAAAGACAGCTCATAGTTATGTTTTCATTAAATCTTAAAATGAACAGTTATAGCTGCTCTCAATTTTTAATTTATGGAGGGTAATGAATCCTTATTCTGAGAAGAATATCGTAAATGCAGGTACTTCACTTCAACTGTTTATATTTTTCTGTAATCTCTATTGCTTACATTGCGATTTGAGTAAATACATTTGTCATTTCAATTATAAAAAATATGCTTCAAAAAGATGCAAGTTCATTACATCGCTTTGAAAAAAAGTTACAAATGCTTCCCCCAAAAATTAAGGGTGGAATGTTTTAAAGCGTTAAAGAAGAAAGTGTTAAAGTACCAAGAATCTTTCGACCAAATGTGATTAATGGCTTCCTAAGTCGACTGAGTGATTTCGGCTTGGGCAGCTGGCTAGCTGGTGAACGCGATTATTGTCATAGATCTTTACCAAACTTCTTGGCATAGCCTAATACTTTGCCAGGGTCATTTCGTTATATAAAAGACAACTCACAATTTCACTTGTTTTATTCTCTTTTTCATTGGAAATGGTGAAGAATTAACATGCAAATATTATGGAATAAATATTTTACATTATTTCAAAATTCTCAACTACCCTCAAATTTCATCCTTCATTTAAATTTGTGCACTTGAAAATTGGACACATAACTGCAATTTTGAATTTCATTTAATTTAATAATTAATGTTAAGAAAAAAGGCCATTTCTGTCGGTTCCCCTGTCCATTTCACTTTGACATCTGCACGTGTAATCAAGCATTTCTTTAGGCGTAATATTAAGAAAAAGAAAACGAATTTGAGCACAATCTAATTAAAAATTAAGTTTATTTTTTACTATAATGATCCTGGAGGAAAATGAAACATATGTATGTATTTGATAGCAAACAGTCAATCCTGAGTAGAACTTTAATTAATCTGTATTATATTCTGTCAGAAAATGAGGATCTCGCTTGATTCTCATTCAGGAATGAGTGCCTGTTGCATGCGATAAAATAAATCTTAGACATTTCATATGTAAGTTTTACTTATAGGGAGATGCATACCTGGCCCGGGTGAATCGCATAAACGAAATAAAGTCAAATTTTAATGAAAAAAAGTGAGCAATAGAATAGAATTTTGACTGAATTTTTGAGGGGGCCACGTCAAAATAAAGTCCGATATGGCCTATTTGAAGTAATATGTACTATATATATATACCTATAGGTTATAGAAATATGTGAACCATTTTGAACGGCTTTGATGCTTGATTCGCACAAAGTGTATACGCAAAAGTTTGCTAAGATGTAGACCATCGTCTATTTTCAATAGAGTTAGTGCATGGGCCAATTTCTGTTCAAATTCCATCTATATCCATCTATATCGCGTTTACGAATACAGGGGCAGGCAGACGGATAGATAGACATTGGTGAATCCGAATCAGGATGCGATTCTGAGTATATCTGCATAAATTTTGTTGGACTTATCTGTTATATCTTATGGCATTTTATTCATTAGCACTACAGCAAACACTGTACTTATACATTTATATTCATGTGTATAATTAATAATTAAGTTATGATATGAATCGAAAACGTTTAAAAATTTTTACTACTCCTTTAAAAAATTCAAATAAAATTCAGTAACCAGTAAAAATCGTACAAAATAAAAACAATCAATTTGCATGATTAGCCTACAATTAGAACTTGAAATTAACTAAATCATTTAGTCTTACTCCGATATTTTTAAAAGTAATGCCATAATATGAATGTAATGTAGATGTAACTCGAATTTGAAATTAAATTTATCAATATACATATGAATAGTTAGGGCATCGGGCTAGTGACGAAGGATCGGTTAAAAATTCCTTGAAAGTTTAATTTTCTTTAACGAGTCACTCAACAGTTGACAGAACTTTAATAAATATGAAAAATCTCGCAAATCAGAAGTGTATTCTCCGCTAAACATTTTTATTTTGTATAAAGCCAAGTTTTCTAAACTTGAATATTACTTCATTCGGTCGATATTTGCTATTATTATATTTATATACAATAACTTTCGTTAATAATAATATATGTAATAATAATATATGTATATAAAACATATAGTTGTAAAATTATTTCATAAAAAATACAAATATTTGTGGTGTGATTTGCAGCAAATCTGCATATTAAATTGTTTATTAAGGGATCCTTTGTCCTTTTTGAGTCAGTCTTAAAATAGAATATGCGTAAGGTCGATTTATGTGGGAAACCCTTCTATATCCTATTCATGAGACCCAACGATAAATTTTGTTTGTCCTTTTTTAAGAAACACTTTCAGTCAACGTGTTTCAAATATCGAAAGCTATTCGCTGAAAATGACAGTAAAGAAATTCTGTGAATTTCTCAAATTCTTCAAATGATATCTCTATCATGACGTCTATTTAAAATTTACATAATTTGTAAAAAAAAATTAATTTCTTTATTTAAAATTGCGGAAAAATTTATGAATGGGCCGGTATGATCCATTTTCCATGAAATACGGCGTTTACCCAGACATAATACGTGCACTAAACATAATTGAAACCAGATTATGAAAACAACAAAATCAAGCTTGGGTGATCCATTTATGTGGAAGATATCAAAACATAGTCCGATGTGTATCAGTAGGGACTGCCCTTTGCTCAAACAAAGCGCACATTATAATCATATAAATACTATAATAAAATAGGTATACCTACAGGGTTGCCCATATTCGACGGACCCATCTGGCAACGCCATAACTTTTGACAGAGATGTCAGATCGCTTAATGACATACCGCGTTTGAAGCGTCAGTCCAAGCAGATTTTTACCATGGAACAATACACGCCACGCGAGCGCTCTGAAATAGTTGAAATTTACATTCAACAGAAGAAGTCAATTGTGAAAACTCAACGTGCTTTTAAAATATTAAAAAATGTGAGAAGTGCGCCTTCTAAGAACACCATTAAGCGTTTATACGAAAAATTTTCGACTGGTGAGGCTCTTTCTAATCCGAAGAGGCCAAATAAAAGTCGACCAAGGCGATCGGCCGAGACTATCGCTGCCGTACGAGCCAGTGTTGAGAGGTCCCCAAGAACATCCCAAAAACGCCGTTCTCAGCAGTTGGGCATGGCTCGGTCCACTTTACAACGGATTATTCGCGTTGATTTGCATTTGTTCCCGTACAAAATTCAATTGACGCAAAGATTGTTGCCTGCGGACAAGCCTCGTCGATTGGAATGGGCCCAACGAGTCATCGAAATGGCCGATGATGACGAGCAATTTTGGAACAAAATTATCATGTCCGATGAAGCCCATTTCACATTGAATGGGACCGTAAATAAGCAAAATTGCCGCATTTACGCCACTGAAAATCCTCAGGAGATTCAAGAATTGCCTCTTCATGACGAAAAAGTCACAGTTTGGTGCGGCGTTAGTGCGAAAACGGTCATTGGGCCGTTTTTCTTCCAAAACGAAAATGGCCATGCTGTTACCATCAACCAGGAGAGTTATCGCGACATGATGACCAATTTTGTGATGCCAATTATTCGTCGAAAGCGTATGAGGCAGTTCTGGTTTCAACAAGACGGCGCTCCACCGCACACAAGTCGCATAACAATCGATTTTCTGAAGAATTTGTTTCCGGGCCGTTTGATGTCGAAAAGTGGTGATTTGGACTGGCCACCGCGTTCGCCCGATTTGACGCCCGCTGACTTCTTCTTGTGGGGACATTTGAAGTCAAAGGTTTACGTTAACAAGCCAAGGACCGTAGAAGAGCTCAAGGACAACATTCGTGAAGAAATAGCCGCTATTCCTGCCGAAATGTTGGCGAAAACGATGGAAAATGCTGCAAAAAGGGCACAATACGCCATCAACGCCAGAGGCGGCCATTTGAGAGATATCATATTCAAAAATTGATGTAAACAAATCTACTTGGCACAAATTAAATGAATAAGATTGCCAACCGCCAAATTTTTATTTTTTTCTTTGATTTTTTTTTTAAAAACATGGGTCCGTCGAATATGGGCAACCCTGTATAATTAGAACATGTACTTTACTACATCGATTCACAATTTATTTCTAAGTCAATCGCTATATATTATGTATGGTCTGACTTCGACATGTTTGGGCGTTACAAGCCGTTAGCTCAAACTTAATACTTTTAGTGTAACCTGTATTTCGTGTGTAGGTTATGTATACAGTAAAAACCTGTGGGACTTAACGCAAGATTGAGCAAAAGTTCACCGTTGTAAACGCAGAATTTTTGGCTTCTATGAGCAGCATCTATAGTTCTCTATAATATGAAGAATATGTAAATGATGATATAGTTCAACAAATTACTCTTTTGATCCATCAAGTTTCTACTGTACGTTCAATTTCGTCTTAAATCGGTCATGACCGCATTTAATTGTTTCTCAAACTGTGATAAATATATGTTTCTATATGGTCTAATCTGCATATGTTGGTCATGTTTAATTGGTCATATTCACTATTTTGAGATTCCATGGCACCAACTTTTTGTTCAACTCTAGAAGCTTTTCAAAATTTGTTCATATCATTTTGAATTCTTCGCTTTCCGCTGTTCATACTCTTGATTGTTCGCTTTCCGTAGTTCGTTTCCGTCAGCACTATATCCTGTGACCAAAAGATTCGATTTTAAATTTCTTTTGTTTTTAACCAAACCACTATATCCTGTGACCAGAAGATTCGATTTTGAATTTCTTTTGTTTTTAACCAAAATTTCCGTCTACTATAGGGTTCGTTGACATAGGTTTTTATTAATGCAAGTGGATTTACCGCATTTCAAAAAACAGGGTTACTCCGGAGAAACTAATCATGACATTTTTCAATTCCATCTGCACACAAATTGTTGCGCTTTCCGTCATTTTAGAAGTATCGTTCACTCAAATAAACCACCTTTGATTGCAATAATTTTGAACTACTTTACAAATAACTACAAAATGCCACTCATATAACATTTAGGTTCATTTTGTGTCGGTCATTGTGTTCATTATCACAGACTTGTCTTGCTAGAATGCTTTGATACATTCTCACTGCGTTTTACAGCAAGATGGGTGGAATCAGCATCCGGCGCTGATGATTTTAGTTCCTCGAAAAATGGCTGTGGTATGAAATTGCTTGCTTGGCCTACATTTACGCCTACTTGTAAGCAATATTCCTTTATAACGTTATTTGAGTCAAGCAGATAAAAAAATATATCTTTCCAAAATAAATTTTTCTTTGTGATCGTTTACAGCCAAGCCAAATTCTGCTGACATCCATTCGATGATTGGGAAGCCTGTAGTAAAGTCCTGCAGTTTTCGACCAATTATTTCAATGTCGTCACGTGCAAGTGATATGCGACTATTGTCGAAGATATCATCTGCGCTTGCCATTACCATCCGTATAACCATGTTGAAGATATAGCAAGGCAAACCATCGTCCTGCCTAAAGCCTATTTTGATGTAGGACGGCAAAAACATTATACTATTTTTACTAAAGGTTTCTTAGACGCCAGCGTCATTTCACATAGACGTATTAGCTTCGCGACAATATCAAATTCAGGCGTGGTTTCAAATAATTTATGTCCAATCGGCCTTTCGAAGATAACTTTCTAATTGACGAAAATATAATACAAATGATAAAAGTTACGAAGCTCACTTTGCTAAGCACTAAACCTTACAAATTATAAATATTTCTCTAACAGTCAATCAGAACAACTCACTCGTTAGATTCATAAATATAAATTAATCTACATATCAGTGTACGCAATTGAAAAAAACTCTGATTATTTCCCTATTTTTATATTTAAACACAATTAATTTTTTTTAATTGCTTAAGCATTTTTTTCACTACTGCAAATTATGCCTTCCGCCTTCCACTGAAGTAGATTTCCCTTATTTTTGTGGCATTTATATTACTACGACTTCTTCACTGGCTTCTTTTAAGAAATTGCAAGAAACATCATCGGTGTTTGTATGCATTTGTAGGCATAGGCGCAAAATCACTGTAATCCTAAAATATTTGTTATTTAAATTGTTTCTTTTAGCATCATGTGGCCTTTAAAAAAATAAATTACGTGTGAACCGAAAACAAAGAAGAAGAAAAAACAAAACACAAGAGAAAGAGTAAGAGTACTTCTTTCGGGAATTATTCCAAATTATACTTGGCATCTATATTTGATTAAAAACCAAAAAAAAAAAAAAAAAAAAAAAAACAAAAAAGAAAATAGTGTAGAAAAGTGTAAACTTCCTAGTTAAGAAACGAAACGAAAAAACAAATAAGTGAAATTGTATAATAAAATTGTATAATACAATTAGCATCCCCCCGTTAAAGTTATTAAAAACCCTTAAGTGGAATAGAGTTCGCCAGAGCTTAAATCAACGAATCGTTGGAGAACAAAACAATAAATAAAACTGCAAATAAATTCACGAAAATGTTAACAAGTAAACGTAGAAAATCGTCATTGGAGTCGACGTCTACGTCTTCGTCATCATCGACAACAGCATCATGGTTTATGGTTGCCTTAATTTGTGGCTTAGTTTTGTGCAGTGGCATTCAAACTCAAGCGGCACCAGCCAACGGCGGCGATGATGCAAATGCGGATCACTCAACAGCAACAACAATAACAACGATACCAAATGATGTTGCTGCCATTACTGATGGATCAGTAACAGCTACAATTGTTGATGTTACTGCAACAACAATGATGATTCCAACATTGCAAAATAACAACGACAGCACCAGCATCATCAGCAGCATCAGCTCTGGCGATATTAGTAACATCAACACCACCAACGCCAGCTTCGACTCTGGCACTAGCACCACCAATAGGCCACCGCTAGAGATGGATGTTGAGGCTAAAGCGATAGAAACAACAACTCAAATGAATAATGTTAGTTCAATGACTCCATTTGAAACAACAACGACGTTTTCTTCAACAAATTCAGCATTATCATCATCATCACCTTCGACGTCTGACTCTTTGGATGTATCATCATCATCATCATCGTCATCTTCTGCTCCAGCAATGCCAACAACAACTATAACGAACACCAACATCATCACCACCACGCCAGCACCATCAAATAATGGTAAGTAGTATTTTCCCCTTCCCTAAGCTTCGACTCTAACTATAATACTTGAACGTTTATTGTTCGTTTGTCTTAACAAAACAATAGATATTTTGTTATTGTTGTTGTTGTTAAAGTTCTTTTTATATTGTTGTTTGTTGTTGATTTTCTTTCGTATAATTCTTAGTCAGCCGAGCACGGAGTTCCTATTAGATTCCGATCCATGCTGGCACTGAGGTCAACCGATAGATTCCCCATATCTATGTTAGAAGTTCGAATTTCCAATTATTTTATTTTTTTTTTTTTTTTTTTTTTTGAGGTTTTGTTTTTTGTTTTTATTCCATTTTGAAGCCCAATCTTTTGAAAATATGTAGAAAAATTCACAATAGGAGGAATTTTTCCAGCATTAATTTTCCAGGTAGTTTGGGCTGAATGGAATTTGTGTCGTTCGTGTCTAGGTGTCCGATATAATCATATTCAACAAGATTGAAGTGATCGACCCACCGTACATGTGTATCCACGTATCGTGATGACGTAGATCTAGGTGTGGGGAGTGAGAAAAGAATGATAAACACTTGTTGCTTGCTTAGGGCCGAACGGCTTCTTCTTAGCCATCTTTCATGGAAATGAGCTGAATTTATTTTCCCTATTATTGATCTTGAGGAGAAACTGTTCTGGAATTTGATTGGAAATTAATTACAGACGTCGGGCACCAAACATGTGGTGATTTAATCACAATGTTAAAGACGGTTTCTTTTAATCTTTCCTTTTTTAGGGGGGAGAAAAAAAAACAATTTCACTTTAAGATTTTCCATTCTGTTATAAGGCCATTATGTGATTATAGTATTTACAAAAATAACTTGGATTCATTGATGCCGTTGTTTTATTTTATATAGATTAAAAATAATTATTGCCATAGAAAACGATGGAATAGAGGATTGAAATTTCCTCTAAAAATTATTTATTTTGTCCACATTAGCTTTTAATGAAAAAGAAATTGAAATTATTATTGCCTTAATCCGACACGAGTGGGTCGTTTTCTAATTCAAAGTGGCACCAAGAAAAAATACTTGAAATCTAAACGAATCTTAATTTCGCTTAAAATCGCGTTCTTCTGCCAATTCAAATTATTATGTAACCACTTTGGATTCAAATGAAGTGGGAATATAGTAGTTACGTTCACATATCACTACGTATTGCGATTATGAATATGTTATCTAACAATTCATCGATAATGTTGTGTAATAAAGTACTCAATAAGTTATATATAACAAATAACAAACAAGTTTCAACGATATTTAAATAAAAGTCGTTATGTACAGTAAACTGACAGTCGAGAAACTACCAATAGCTTACAACATTCTTGTAGATGCAATAAAAACTTGAATAAAAATTAAGAAGTAATTTGCATAATTTGTATGCCAAAGGCACAAAAAGCCACCTACGCAAACATTTAATTAAACGAACACAAAAGAGCCAAACAAACAAAATAATCATAATCTTATGCAAATTGCGAAAGGAAATATGAATTGAAATGAAATTACAAATGTTGACGGAGGAAAATATGTTAAATACCTAGAAAATTTATGGGTTTGGAGACAATCAACAACGACAAAATGCAAAATAACCTAATTGGGATTAGTAAAAGCTATTACGAATAGGTTTTAATAAAGGAAACTACAAGTTTTTAAAACATGTGGAAATAAGATATATAAAATTTCATTTTGGCTAGTAATTTAGCTTTTCCTGCAAAATAAACCATAAGCCAAACTAGAGAACATCAAGGTAATCTGAAGCATTTAGTAGTTCGCAAAAAGCTCTTAATAATGAACTCTCCATAGACTGTTTAAATTGGCATTAGTCAACGTAGATATTAATCTCAAACGAAAATATATTTGTAAAAACAATTTGGTTCCTTTTTGTAAGCAAGGATATAATCGATGTATAGATATTTGAGCCAAACATCGAGTAGTTTGGAAAGTTTATTCGGTTCATTCGTTAGTTCACCATACGTCATTTTTCATGAGGTAGAGTTCCTTCAACCACCATCATAACTTCCTCCTACCACTTCTCTAAACTGTTTACTATTGTTTACTTGTGTTCTCGTCCAATTCGTTAAAAAAAGTTTCAAAAAGTGGAAAAAGTGAGCAAAAAACAGCATTGAAGGCATATTATGCTGTATTATTTTCGAAAAGGAAAAACGGTTGCTGAAGCCAGCCGAAAAATAAACTCTGTTTATGAAGAAAACGGACCAAATGAAGGACCTTGCCAGAAACGGGTTAAAAGATTTTCTACGGGTGACTTCTCCGTAACGAACGCTCCCAGATCAGGATGACCAAAAGAAATTGTTTCCGAAGAGGTGAGAGATTTAAATATTGTTAATCACCGTGCAACAATTAGGGAAATAGCTGAAATAATCAAAAAAAAAAAAAAAAAACAGTCTCAAGCGTTTACGGGGCAATAAAAGAGCTCGGATTTGTGAGCAACCTCGACGTGGTGGTACATCACTTTTTCACTGAATCGCGTTGACGTCTGCGATAACCTAAGGATAAGAAATAAGAAGACACTATTTCTGAAGAACCTCATCACAGGGGATGAAAAATGGATAGTCAACAATAATGTAACGCGGGAAAGATCATGGAGAAACCAAATGGACTCCTTCAATCCGCCTCTAAAGTGAGCCTTCACCACAGGAAGGTAATGTTGTCGAATTTATAAATATAAGTAAATTGAAGGCGGCATTAGAAGAAAATCGGACGAGGCTCATCAATCGGGGAGACGTCATCTTCCATCACGACAACGCCCGCTTCACACTCAGAAACTGTCAGAGTTTGGGTAGGAAGCCCCGTCCAAATAACACCTATTTCGCAAACACTTGAACGATTTGAATTTCCATAACGACGAGGAAGTGGAAAATCGAATTGAACATTTTTTTTCAGTTCTATGAGAGAGAAATTTAGTTTTGTAAGAGAGAAATTGAAAAGCTTCCAGAGAGATGGGAAGAAGTTATGAAAAAAGTGGGAGATTATATAATAGATTAAAGTAATTGTTTTCTTGTATATAAATTTGTAAATAAATTTCTTCTAAAAACCGAACGAACTTTCTTAATAACCCGATATTAAAGAATACCACCACACATTGTTTGAGAAGTTGAAGTCCCAGTGTGAAACTCTGTAATAAATAAAATAAATAGTTTTATACGGATATCTAGAAAATACAATAAGCATGGAACCACAATTTGCGATGAAATTTCTTATAAATTAGGCAATCATCACCGCATTTTGTATGGAGCACTTGATTTGATTTTTATCATATAAAGTATTGAGTAAAGGCTTTATGTTTTCAAGGGTTTTGAATACGATTTCGAGTTCCCAGATTTAAACAGTTTGATTCCGAATTCGACATCTAAACAAATCTACTCTCATCTTTCGCACCAGCTCCATTTTTTGCTTATAAACCAATACAAACAAGTCTACATTAAAAAAAAAACAAACTTCTTTGCTTCCCGTGAATATGATATAGGAGAGATTTTCACATTCAATGAGTTGATAAGCATTCTATTGGACTTATTGATTATTTGGAGTATTTGTTCGTCCGTACAAAGAGGTAACTGACGCTGACAGAAAGATTGGGGGTCATATCGGGACTAGAACCAAGATCATATACTCAAAAAAATACTCGTATCTATTAGTCGTTAAATTATTATTATTGTATTGTTGTTTTTTATATAACAAATAGAGTCTACATTAAAAAAACAACTTCTTTGCTTCACGTGAATATGATATAGGAGAGATTTTCACATCATTGTTGTTTATTATATAACAAATAGATTCTAAAATAATATGCATTTCCTTCAAAGGATACCATGTATTTTAATCAAAAATAAGAAAAAACTCACATTTTCTATACACGTGTACACTTCGGTAGAAACAAAATTATTCTCAATACTTTAAAAGCAATGCCGTTCTATTTACTCTTTGGAATTGAATTGTTCTTTCTCGATATACAATCGAAATGGTCGAAAGATATCCGGGTCCATAAACTAGAAAATCGAAATCCGCGAAATATGATATTCCAATTTTCGAAATTGTCAAATCAAAAGATAAAAAACAACGAATCACGTAAACAAACAAACAACTTAAGAAACAAACTTGACTATTCTGGGGCTTAGATAGCATTGTTAGCATTGAGTTTTATACGAGTACAACCAAGGTCACTTCTTTTTAGACCATAATAGATATTAAAATCAATTAATCGCACACTGTCATGTACTTTAAATCGAAATTGATTCTGATTGATACTAGTTTGTTTTAAATTGCGGTCTAAACACTCACACGTACACACACGTTTATGAATAGTTGAAGTTCAAAGTTAATTTTATATTTTCATATAACTACTAACACAACAACTGTACCACATTTTTATTGATCATATTTCACGTTTAAGAACTTTTTAATTGCAACTCATATGAATGAGTGGTGGCGTCAAAGACATGTGTCATAAACGGCAAAACTCAAATACGAAATCGGTTTTGCAAACGCTTTAAAGCTACCACACACGTATGGGGTATGAAATATGCTTAATACTTTGGCCTTTGATATCGAGATAGTGGTTTAATAAAATTAGAAACGACCAAACTGGTTTTATAAGTCCCACTAATCGACACTGAATATGTGGGTTTTTCAAATAATTTCAATTTCAATAAAACAATATTTTGATGAAATGTTTGGATAGATAGACTCGTACTCGTATACACTTTTTTCGAATGCGCCACTAAATGGTTTATTTTGCAGTTCTTTTCTATAATTGCCGTTGAACTTTAAAGTGATCCACTTGGAAAATATGGCTATAAGAATTTAAACAAACTGCCCATATTCGTGAGTAACAAAAACAAATCTGCTGAAAATTCCCCTAGCCGATTACAAAAACGCTATTTGCTTTAGTTCAAAATACATCTAGTTCAAAGATTTACTTTAATTGAACGCAACTGATTCAATAGCAATTGCTATTTGTTGTTTTTAGGTTAAAAATTATTTTATCTCAAGTGTTTGTAAAATACTTTAGTGGATTGCAGTAATTGATTTTGGAATTGACTTTTAATTTGTGACTACAAAAATTATTGAAAAAGGTACAAAGAGAGCTGATAAATAATAAATGCCATAATGTGTTAATACTTTTGTGTATCTACTATTGATTCTATTAAAATTATAAGCTTCTCAATGTAACGCATTTTTATCAATTCCGCTATTTATTAAGTTTTTATTTTTAAATGGAACAACACAAAACGTAATTCCTATAATTATACAACGTAATTCCTACAACTCATCGCAGTAAAATTGCTCGATTTTCTTAGATGCCTAAAATTGATTAAGCGGTATAATTAAACAACAGTTCTAATTCGTTTTGAGAGGTTGGAGTGGATACCGATCTATGATTATTGATTGCCGAAAAGCTCATGATTACGTAGTACTTGGATTTGTTGAAATATGTTACGTTATTATCATTCGTTTTAATGTGAGCATGAAGGCGATTAATTATAGCAGTCTAAGTAGTGCTCTTCTACAGGTAATGTGGGGTGGAGAAACTGTTGAGCCGGAGACAAGCGCACTTAAGAAAATGCTGAAGAAGAACAGGTTAATTGTTGTCGGATGTTTAAATAATTTACATACATACATATATATGAAAGTTGCTATTAGTATATAAGAATTAAAGAACAAAAAAATGTTTTCCATCAAAAGCAATTTTATTAATTAAAAAAATAATATTAAATATTTTCTATGCACGACAGAAATAGCCTTTCCAAATGAAATATCTTCAAACAAGTTGATTAAAGCTAACTTGAACCTAAAAAAGATGAGAATTAGAATGATTTTTTCCTTCGTATCAATCAAACAACTTATATATTGCTTTCTATTAGCGGAGAAATAATGTAATTCTCCGTAAAATGATGTATATTTTTCTTTTTAGTCGATTTGGAGCCATATAAGTTTGCGTATGAAAACTTCCAACTTCTCATATAATATCGTCCATTATAAAAACGTTTCTTAGAGAATTGCAGTATTTTCCCCCAGCTCAGTCACCTATTTTCAAGCTATGTATAGTTTTTAATTAACTAATAAATGGTAGAATTTTTAGAAAATATGCTGAAAAATGGTCATCTTTCAATAAGAGAGTTGAACGATTTCAAAGAGCATATGTGGGCATATATAAGATTATATTTGTAATTTCGCCTAGATAGTCAAACATAGTTATTCTTTAAAACAAAATTCATATTAATTCTTTGGAAAAAAATATGCAAAAAAAAAAAATCAGGAAGATAAGTTCAATCAAAGCAGCAGCGGGCACAATTTTGTTTCCTTTCCTCAAAAAATTTGGTAAGAATTGAGCAAATAACTTGTTTGTTTGACAAAACTCCCAAGGATCGTAAATACTACAACAATAATGGATTGGTAGTAGTTTTCGGTTTCCCTGAAATTCTCTTAGACAATGTGAAAAACGGATTGCGAATAACAATTTAACAGTGTGTACAACTTCAACTTTTTGAACCTTTTTTTTCAACTTGGACATTGTATATTGCAATCAAATCTCATCAATATTTATTACACTTTTTCCAACATTTTAATTTGGACCGGGATATACAGTAGAATGAGACATCCACGTTTAATTTACTTCACCAAAAGATGATTAACTATAAAAGTATTCCAGAAGCGCATTTTCCGGAATTTGCCAATTTTAAGGCCTTCAGTAAAAAATTTCAATTCAACATTTTAAGACTGACTGGTCACATGAGTAGATTATGAAAAACATTTGGCGTATTAGGGGGATTTCAGCAGTTAATGTAAAATATAATGCAGAAAGGTGACTAAACATTTAAAATCAAAATGAAAATTAAAATGTGTTTTCTCCAGGATCGTCTATAATTAAACTCCTCTACAAAATGTAAAACAATTGCATATTGTACCTACAGTAAGGTATTCTCAGAAATATATCTTTTCCAAATGTACATTTGATGTTTAGTGGATTCACATAAATGTATATTTGAGACATACATTTGGATCAGCCTGTTTAATTAAAAGAAAATTATAAATTTCACTTTGCCGTTGTGCAGAGATTTTTTTCAATTTTAAGTTACGGAAATGATCTGAAATATGCAATATATAATTCCAAATCTGAGCAATTATGATGAAACTATTATTTTTTGTTTTAAAATAAAACTACTCTACTAGGTATTGCAAATTACACCAGATTCACAAGTTACGACATGTTCCACAATTAATCCAATTCCAAATTAATTTAGTTTATGAATTCCAAATTAAAAGCGAAAACATGATTGTAGTCAAGTCTACACATTTTCAATGTGAGTTACTGGACAGTAAGTACAAAAGTTAGTTCGGCCACCTAAAATATTGACTAAGATATTTGGCATAGCATTAATTCGCTTTTCAAATCCACCAACACGGAGAACCTGAAGGAAATTTTGAAACCAGAAAGTTTTTCTTCAAAAACATCGACCATTTGAAGTTTAATTTCAAAATTATCGTGTCTTAAAACAAAAATAGGGGAGAATTCTAATGTAGGTAATATGAATTATGAATCTCTCATTGGCGATCTCAATTAATATTGTTTTAAAATTCGCCTACTTTATTCGCCATTACTCATATCAACCGTCGATTACGCAGTTTTTGTATGAAATCAAAAACTCAAAAAATGCATAACGATTAAGCAAGTATGTCATTATTTTGTTTATTGGCACAACGCTGAAGAGCGTATTTGATAAATTTTTTAGAAATTTCTATATAATTACTCGTAAGTATTAAATTGCTAATCATGTTTATAAGTGATGAAATAATAGATCATCTTACCAACGAATGTAAAGAGGTAACTAAATTTAATCGCTAGCACAGGTAATGAAATTAGATTCATGAGAAAGCTATACTACGAAATATAAAAAAAATATAATATATATTTGTATATTTAAAATGTAGAAGCATGATAATTTTTAAGACTTAAAAATAATGTTGTCCAAATGGCTTCCCTCGGCTGCTTGACACTCTTGGAATCGAAGTCGGAAATTTTGGAAAACTCGTTGAAAAGTTGTTCTCTGTATTTTGTTACTTTCCTGAATAATGCTCCTCTTCAACTGCTCTAAATTGGTCGGATTATTCTCGTAGACTACCGATTTGAGGTAGCCCCATAGAAAATAATCGCATGGAGAGAGATCGGGGCTACGTGGGGACCATTCAATATCCCCCCTTTTCGAAATGAGTTTTCCAGGAAAATCATTCTTCAGCAGCTCTATGGATACCCTAGCCGTACGACATGTGGCCCCATCCTGTTGAAACCACATCCTCGAGGTATTGCCTTGAAGTTCTTGCAAAGCTGGCACCAAAAAGTCTGCTAGCATGTTGCAATAATTGTTCGCTCTAACCGTCATCGCATGCCCTCTTTCGTCCTCAAAAAAGTATGGTCCAATAATACCGGTTGACGTTATCCCAGCCCACACGACAAGCTTAGGGCTGTGAAGTGGACGTTCATGCAAGCGTCGGGGATTAGTCTCGGACCACAACCGACAATTTTGCTTGTTCACATGGCCATTAAGGTGAAAATTGGCGTCATCACTAAAAAGCACGTTGTTGAAATTGTTGAACCGCTCTAGCATCAAATTGACAAAGTTAAGTCGGTTATTGGCATCATCGGGTTTTAATTCTTGGACTATCTGAATCTTATAAGCCTTCAAATACAAATCACGTTTCAAAATTCGTCGTAAAGTTGTTCTTTTGACATCCAAAGACTGACGTCTCTTACGTGTTGACTGTTACGGATTTCGCTGAACTGAAACACGAACACGCTTCACAATGTCGGCTGATCTTGCAGAAACTGGGCGACCACGAACCGTAATTGGTACTGTTGAGCCGGTTGTTTCAAACATTCTGATCCATTTTCGTAGCACATTGGCGCTTGGAACTTCACTTAAATCGTGTAAACCGTGTTCATGCCGATACAAACGTCGTGCAGTAATCACTGATTTATTGTTTTCGTAATACGCCCGGACACAAAATGCACGCTGCACTCCCGTGTACGGCTCCATGGTGACTAAATTTCCAGGAAACGGCGTAGCGAACAAAATATTCCCCCGCCACCCCGCGCCGCGCGTTACCGAGAAATTAAAGAATTAAATCGCCAACACTCATATGGTCCACCCAGTATATCATATGCACAAATTTCAGCTATTAGAAAAATTTTTACTCCAGTTGTTTGATATCATCTTTGGACAGCAAATTAATAGGGCAGATAGTGATCAATTCTTAATATTTTTATCACATTTTCTATTTAAAATAATAATTTGATTCAATTTCATGTCGCCCTATTATTCATACCTATTTGCGTCGATAGGCATATTTGTGTTACAGTTTAAGATTTGGCATTATTCCACTAACGTACCTTCGTGTTCCAAATATTTTTTGCAGCTATTTTACAAATTATGTTTGCCAAATATAACTCCAAATCGTAACAATTAACAATAACAATAATTCGTGCAAAATTGTTGGCTATATATCTTATAACCAACTACTTACGCCACAGTTGTCTTATAACCAAACTACAACCAGCGAGTATTATTCATGAAAGCTGGGTATAAAAATCAAAGAAACCCAATTAGCTACGCATCACATAACCCACGATTTCGGTACGATAAATAAACGTTTATACTCAGCTAGAGGCGATGACCTTAAAATATTTTAATAACTATTTATGCAGGCAGGAGGAACTGGCTGGCAAAGGTCTTAACTACGAAGAACCACCTAAACAAGACACAACAGTGATTCATGGATTCAGGCAGAAAGACGTGCAGTTGTTTTTGTCAGTTTTGAACGAGTTGCCAACAAGGTTTGACAGCACCAACATAAGCCAAATGCTAAAAAAAATTTGAAATATTTATTTGGGTAGATTGCAATTGCAGTTTGTATTCGTTGGCTTTGCAATTACTATCGCGATTGCTATTCATATTCGAATTGAATTTATTTCATTTTCAATATTATTGGCTATAACCTTCATTGTTACCTCACTAGTTTTAATTTCATTAAAAACTTTGGGATTTCATTACTACAAAAATGCTATAGAGCATTAGCAAATTTAATTGTATTGAAGTCTAGACTTATGGAATGTGATGACTTACAAATAGGGTTTATAGAAAAGGGATTTGTAAGGCTGGCCTCGGTGATTTGTTTTTCAAAGTTGTCATTATTTGCATTTGAAATGGGTTAGAACGAAGGCATCATGGACGCAGGATATTAAAAGTTTTAAAAAGCAATTATTCTGGCATTAGCGTGGTGAATATTTGCAATTAAGAATATGGCGTTAATAATGTTATGCTCGTTTACGCAGACGTACCAAAGAGAACATGTCAAATTGCCAGCCAAATCCGTTCTTGCGTTTTAGTAGGACTTTCATTTCAAAAACTAAACACCAAAGGCGTTGCCAAGTTATATGTATTCCACAACAATTGTTCGGAAAAAGGTGTATTTGTTTTAACGGCACTATATTAATTTGGGCCTTCCAAACTTACAAAGTTTAAGACCGCGGCAAAGACAAAGTTGGAAATAAAGCTTTTTTATATTTTCGGAAGTATTTAATAATTTGCACCGGTGCCGGACTTTAAATTGTACTGGCTTCAAACTTTCAATAGTAAATTATTAATGATCATTGAGTAAAAATGAAATTTTTTGTCACATTAACTGAAAATTTAACTTTCTGCTGTGAATTATTTTGTCTAGTTGTGATAATGGATTTGGTTGTAAATAAAATTCGTACAGTTCGAATCAGCGCAATGAAAAAAAAAAAAAAAAAACACTTCCTAATGAGGTAAACGAATTAAAACAACCTAGCTATGAAATATTTCTACAAATTCAAATATTTTCTATCCCGGGAAATTAAAAAGTCCATGAGATTGCATTCCCTACTTCCAAGCTAAGTTGCCATGATCATGTTCTGCCCACCTATCTTTTTTTTATCAAAGGTGCTAAGCAACACTGTTTTTTAATGATTTCCTTTTTTTAGTTTTGTTTGTAATTTAAGTTCGCTTTTAATCCAGCAGAATAATGATCAACTACAGTTAAATGCAAACCAGTTTTCCTATTAATTGCCACTAAAATATGTATTACTCGCGCTATGTTAGACTCTTCTAATACAGTTATGGTATACTTGTATATTACATTTGTGGTAATTATTTCCTAGTTTATTGCTTAGTTGATTTACAACCTCTAAAGAATTCCATCTGAACTTCAAGAGAAATTTCACATGAAACCGTTGACCTTTTTCTGCTTTTCTGCAAATTCTTTACAAAAAAGTGAAAGCTTCTTCTGCAAGCGATTTCCTTACACAAAATTTCGTTTCTAATCACAGATTTAAATTGTCTTCCGTCAAACGATTTATCTGTATTTGTTTTCTCTTCGGCGTTTTTCCTCTTTCTGGTGTGTCGATTTTTGGTTGCCAGTGTTCTTTTTGAACGTCTTTAATGGTCATTCATTAAAAAAAATTACTAAAAGACCGGATTTGTGTGTGGCGTAATGGTTTTGCTGGTAAACAAATGTGTTTGGTATTTTATGGTCATTTCCATTTCACTCAATTTGTTTTCCAAAGATATTTGCACTAAGAAAGTCTTTTGGCAGCCGCGCAAGAACAGGTTAATGCGAATCGGCGCAACAAGTGGTATTTTAGAGGGTCATACATGTTGTTTTCATCGTATTTTTTTCCTTCACACAAGCTGGGTATCATCTTCATATGGAAAGAAATAAATAACAGAAGAGAGGGGGAAAAACTTGTTAAATGTGAATACTTCGGTTCAGTTGATGCATTTTGCCGCTGGCTCAGAGAGGTATTGAGGCATAAAAATATTCAATAAACCACATCCAAATATTCAGAATAGAAGTGCGAAAGGGGAAAAAGGAAGTACGAGTCTGACTCCAAATAAAAAATATTTTGGAATAACCAATAAGAATACCATTGAATGTTATTTCTATCGTTGATGTCAGTCGTATGCATATGTTTCGCATTTGAACACAACTGTCTTCACAGTGGTTAAGGTAACCTTTTGTTTTAATCGGGACAAATTTAGTTTGAGAAAGCTAAATAAGATTGTATGATGCCCAAAGTTTTTGTATTTTCTGCAATTTTGATCTAAAGTGTCAGGCATGGAATCATTTTTTTTTTTTTTTTTTTGGCAGAACCAATTAATCAATGCTTTCATCAAAATTATATGAAACCAATCGTAATGAAATATTGCTGAAGTCGATATTAATAACAAAAAAAATTATTTTTTTTATCATTTCTTAATTGAATGGTATCATTTGAAGTGATTGTAAAGGAATATCTCCATTAAAAATATGGGAAAATGACATAGTTTCTTCTTAAATACTGCAACTAAAAACAAAAGAATTAGAAATTGCAACTTATAGTGAGACAGAAAGTGTCAGCATTTGCATGCAAACTGGAAATCTAATGGATAAATATAATTTGAATCTTCGACTTTAATGAATCTATTTATTTTTCGAAATTAGTAAGTATTTTAGAGAAATTTATGAGCGAAGTTGGTAATAAATATACACAAAAATTAGAGGTTTTTTTGCAAAGATATACATAATCAATGTATGAAAATGAGTTCAATTGATTACAAACTTGTAGTATTTGTTTGGTTTTAACATTAATTCCTTAATAATATTTATTTATTATCTCATAGAGCTTATAATTAAAAAAACTTGTGAAATTAGTTATATTGACAGCCAGTTAGTTAGACGGATAAGAATCCGGCATTCGTCAAATTCTATCTTCAGCACCTTTAATGGCCTTTAGCTTCATTAAGCAATTAAATGGTTTTGCAAAGCGATACGAATATCTTTTTAGTATTATTCTATTATTATAGTTTCCAGTCTATATATGTGAATAGCATTTAAAACAGAAAACAAGTTAAAAATAAAGGAATAAACATTTTCCTGGCTAGTTCTTTGATTCTTAAATGCATAAATAAAATGCCTCTCAATCAAACAGTATGATTTTTCTAAACAATGCCGAACTTCTTGCAACTAAACAACGATTTACAATAGTAAACAATATTTTCGAGTTTTAATGCCAGATTCGACACTTTTTGGTTAAGTTCACCTAATTAAGGGGTGAAACTTAATTACAATACGAAGTCATCATGCAAGGATGTAGAATTATGTCTAATCTTATAAGTTATGGTTTTATCTGTCATTTGTTATTTCATTGGAACGGAAAAATGCATACATAGAGATGGACCACATACCGAAGCAAATTTTTTTGTGAATATTTTTCGTCATATCTTAAATTGGGACAGCTAATATTATTCATGTTAAAAACATTTAAACGGGCATAAATTGGATTTTTCTGAAATTTAGCGTCTTATCTGTCAATTACTTAAAAATCAAACAGAAGGGATAATTAATGTATATTTTGCATACAGAGGTTTTAGAAAAGGCTCGTCGAGCAATTTAATAATGAATAACGAACAAAAAATAACTACACCAAACTTAAGCTTTATTATGGATTTTTTTTTTTTATTCAAATTGTCTATTTAATTTTTAATATATTATGATAATATATTAAGTAATTCGAAAAACTTTTGCGCTATCTTTCTTTCCAGGCAACTACGTTTTCATCACTTTCAAAAAGTTTTGATTTTAAAATAGTTATTTAAACAACTAACAAACAATTTTGTTAGACTTGTATTGTATATTTTTAGTTTTCACAGAGATAATTTTCAATAATTTTCATTAAATGTATAGCTTAGTTTAAAATAATCACTAAATTATCCACACATGAACAAATTTTCAAAAGTTATATTGACGTATATGAGACTTAATAAGCCAGCTTATTTAATAAAAGCAGCCGAGAGCGCTATCAAAAATCATATTTGAAAACGAGAGAAGTTTTCCTTTAAAATAACTAAAAGGATGTTTTTCAATAATTGAATCACGTTTCAAAAAAGAAATTTTAAAAATGCCAAGTGCCAAAATATCCACTGTCGGTGCACCACATTAATGACAACTGAACGACTTCTCAAATTGTGGACATTGAATTGTCCATTTAATTAACAATCTTCATTACATTGTGAAAATATTTCACATTTAGATTCATTTTTTGCTTTTATTCAGACATCTTTTGCTTAAATTCAACTTTCTAATATATTTTTTTTATTATTGGTTGGGTTTTTTTTTTGTTGGATTTAACAAATCGTTGGAAAAAATCAGTTGTTTACGCATAACCGCATAATTAGGCATTGAAAATAAAAACGGACGTTCTGCCACTTTTTCACGATGGCGACAATTTTACATATTTAATACTTTGTAGAAGCTCCTTTTTTGATATCAATTCATCTCTAAAAGTTTCTTGCGTACATTCACTGCGATCTTTGTACTGCCACTTCGCAGAAACATATCAGTTTCGTAGGAATAACGAACTCTTAAAAGTAAATTCCTGCAAAAATAAGGAAACGTTTTGAAGAATAAGGTACTTTGCAGGGGTTTTACGATGGATTCTATAAGAAACCCGTGAGAAAATGTTCCAGATCAAAAATTAAGTTTAGAAATGATCGTTCAATAATGCGTTTATGTGTAACACTTATTTAACTTGTCAGAAAGCCTTTTATTCAGAAGAAGTTCTCGTTATCGCTATCGGGAATCTACTGTCAATTGCCATTTCGCTTCTCTCCTCTATTTTGCGTATGCCCTCCATCGATTTTTCGCGTTATCAATCTAATTTCGCAAGGGCTGGTCTCATTCAGTCAGTATAAAAATTAATTACAAGAAACGTCCTTATTGCCCTTCCTTTTTTCTTAGACGTTATCACCTGCAGAATAACCCTCGTAAGACCCCATTCTGCTATAAGGCACATACGAGTAGACCATTAACAGTTTCCTAGTATTTTGTAGAAAAAAATTATGCCTTCGACTTTGCCACAAAAAAAAAAAAAAAAAATATTATAATAACAAAGACCAGCTATCATTTTCACATACATACATATATATGTATCCGTATCTGTGAACCCATGAGGTCTCAAAATACTCTACCATCCAAGCGAGCATAGAAGAAGCGTTGAAGAAGAACCTTTGGACGACTCAATGCAGAAAAAACCCTTAAGTTTCGTTTTAAAGCATTTTTATTTTTCATTTTTTGCTTTAATTTTTCGCTTTAACGAGGTTCGTGTGTATTGTTAGAGTTCTTTCCTATTGCAGCATTTAGTCACACTTATGACATACCTGGAACTGTAAGGTCTTGGGTCCGGTGTTTGGTTTTGGTTCGTCAGCGCAAACGAAAACTGGAAAAGGAAAACAAAACTGAGTTTGTTTAGTTTGGCGCAAAGACGAGTTTGAGTTTTTTTTTTGCATTGAGCGTGCAGACTATGTACACGTTGTCGGCTGGTTGTGGTGGTGGTGGTTATGATTGTAGTGGCTCCTTCAGGCCATTAAAGTTAAAAACTTTTATTGCATTTGGAAAGGGTTACTGACATGAACCTTGAGTTGAAACGAAGAGAGCAATACAAATGCAAGGCATCATCATCAGTAAGACTGAATAAGTCTGAGCTTTGTTTTGTTGTTTCTTACTGCGTTTTCTTTTTTGCTGTAAGAAAGTAAACAATTCGATTGTTTCGAAATGAATATATGAGGCTTTATGTTCTTCTTTTTCGTTTTGGTTTTCCTCTTAAAGCAATTTATTTTGAATTCGCAAAATATCCTTTAAGTTGCATCGCTGTAGAGGGCAGCAGTATGAGAGAGGATACGATTATTTTCTCACTGAAAGTTCGCAGATACCACGTGTTGTTTCAAAACGAACTGACCACAAATAATTCGTAACAATGAACTTTCGCCTACAACCTAAAGTTACATAATGTTAATCATGTCATAATAATGATACGCTGCGGTACCTAAAAAGTGTCAACACCAACAGCTCTGAATTCATTAAAACGGAACGTCTCGCCTCTAAAAACAGCGCCTCATATATTGAGTATAGCTATAAATTAATTAATCCTCTCAAACCAAACAAATTAAAAGAAAAAATTAAAACCAAAAATCAAATAAAAAAACTCGTTGATAGCTACCTGCCTGAGGGGATTGAATAAAAATGACTCACACACTCATTCCTCTGACTATCCCTTGACAATGACAACTGCAACGAAGCACGTGCTTTTGTGATTCGATAAAAATTCAAACTTAACTAAAGTTTAACATTATTGTTTAATCAACTATGGATTTCCGTTAAAATAGTTACCATCTTTTCTACACTAACAAATTTATACATCCGCCCTCAGTCTTTATTATTTTGTCTGTTGCTGTTTCTTTTGCTTCTTGGATTATACTAGACCTTCTGCCATATTCTGTTATATTCTTAAAGTTAAAACCCTGTTTTCCCCTATATTAATATCAAGAACGTGCTTGGCATACCGTTGGATTCTCAAGTGACCAATGTATATGTAATACGCAGTGCGTATTTATGCATTACGATAGCATTCGACTGCGATGTTAAGCACTTGTTAAAAGGTGGTCTTGACAGACGTTTAACCATGGTGCTATAGTTGAAATCTTTAAAAGGCCAGCACTTGGTAAAGCTCAAGCAATAACAGCGATGTCAGTACATCCTTGAATCAAGAGGAGTAAATCAAAAGACTTAAGACACGAACATGTTGCTGCAGAATACGTAATCAAAAATTGTCAACAAAAAATTAAATTCCATTTTTTTTAAGGTGACTCCCGCTGATTTTGACAAAGTAAAAAGTTATAAAGTAATGAAATAATGGGCAATTGAGCTAGATCAGGTTTGCTATGGTTCGTAAGTTATTGTATCGCAAAGTTAATATATTGCCATTAGTTTATTCCAAGTAGGCAGGTTACCATTAAGTATCCAAATTTGTATATTGTCCAGTTGTGATAACTTTGGTGTAAAACATAATACATTGAGATAACAGACCTCATTTCTCAAGAAAATGTACTCGTATTACCACAATTTTATTGTAATGGAATCCAAATTTTAAAAAGTATGATCATTCTTGTACGACACTATCTATCAATAATACTTTTCCAAAATAAATGCGTTTATATTTTGTCGGCATGCTGAATTTATTAATAACATGACTGACTATATTCTGAAAAATATGCATTTGGTTAACATTATTAAAAATATCCTTTCTTCAAGTTGATATTGTTTATAAAAAAGTCTAAAGATTTCAGACTTTTCCGTGTTTACGATCATGAATTAATATTACATTAAATGTAGTAAATTTAGGAAAATTATGATCCGATTGAATGTTTCAAAATTGCTTTATGGTAAAAATAGTATTTTATTGCTCGGGAAACGGAAATACTACAATAATAATGAGAGTTATACGTACACAAAATATTATAAAGCAAAAAATACAAACATGCAAGATTTCAAATTATTATTATCATACAAAAATATGACCAAAATTATAATCCCGTCTTTAGGATTATTTAAAGTCCTCTGTTTATGTGCAAAAACCACTGACATTGACAGTCGTCAAAGAGAAATGGCAAATCTATCTCCTGAAGGATTCAGAATAGTTGTGAGAATCATCTAAAAGGGCCCAAAATATTTATCAACTCTAGAGTCGGATATTTGACTGATATTAACTTCCTCATTTAACAGCAAAAAAGTGTCACACAAAGTTATTCACAGACAGATTTAATTTTTTTAAGACAGAAATTGAGAAATTGGCTGATTACTTTTGCTCCATTTGCGTTCTTAAGGGGGATAATAATACAAACATGATATTCTCAAAGTCTCAATTTTAACGTCATAAATGAAATTATGACGAAGTACTTCGCTGAAATAGCTTCAGCAAAGCGAATTTTTTGAAGGAGATGATTAAGATTCCTCTAGAAGCATTTATTCTTAACAAAATTTAAATACTCATAAGTATTACATATCGTATTTACAGTATTCTCCTACTATCAATTAATGAAATTAATAAAATCAATTGCATCGAATTAATATAAAATCAGAGATTTCTAAAACCTTCGTAACTTGCACATACAAATGTTTTTATTTAATGATATTTGACCTTCATTTTGCTATAAACAACATTGAATAAAAATACAACAAAAAGACAAAAAAAAATACACTTTCAACAATTCTAAGTAAAGGTCGGATCGAAAAAAGTCTGAATTGTTGCGCAAGTTTGCACGCGTTCATGGTCAACTTAAAGTAGAATTTTTTTTCTTAAATTTAATTTCATACAGTTTTATTTTTCATATTTCATTTAAAAGATAGGAATACTAAATCATACTAAACTTTCAATTCATGTTGAGACACCAATTGCTAAAAAAAAACGCTTGTAGGAATTGCAATGTCGACGATTTGAATCTGAATAAAGGATTTTTTTTTTGGAAAGTCTTTTGCAATTTTCTTCTATGCAGATATTGAAAAAATTACATTGCACTAATATAACAACATAAGTTCATGACATCCAGAGCATTCTAATTTTTCGCTACACTAATAGCGTCCTGGAATTAGAGTGCAATGTTATGGAGAAAATAGTTGGACGATTGAAATGTAATTTATACCAGCATCCTGGCATTTAATACACTTTGTTCCGTAAGAGATGTTTAAAAACTAGATATTTCGAAAACCTATTTATTAAAATTTAATGTTGCACAACTTATCTAATATGGATGAAATAAATGACATAATTAATACATGCTCATAGCTATCAGGAATAGCTTTATCAATAATTTAACAATTAGTTAAACATTTAAAGCAAATTAAATATTGGACACTTAAAGTTGTTGCTGTTCAATAATAAAGTAACAACATTAAGTTATTTCAATGACTAAAACGTTGTGGTGACCGTGAGGGAAAAATAGCAAAAGTTAATTAAAACTTAATAATTACATTACATTTTTTCATATTTCATCGGATGGTACGATGTGCAACAAATATATCATTCGAATCTTACTCCTATGGCATAAAAGCAATATATTCATTAAGAAGTTTTATATGTTCAATTTTTGAATAATACGATTACAGAAAAATGTGAATAGAGCAATATACGCATTAGGTAGTTGTAAGAAAGTTGTTGTAGTAGTTGTAAGAAAGTAAACAATTTGATTGTTTAGAAATGGATAGTTTAGGCTTTTTTTGTTGTGGCTTTTCTCCTAAAACAATTTATCATGAATTCGCAAAATATTCTTTAAGTTGCATTGCTGTAGAGGATAGCAGTATGAGAGAGCATAGGAATATTTTCTTACTGAAAACTCGCAGATCATTAAGAAGTTATATATGTTCCATTTCTGAACAATAAGACTACAGAAAAATGTGAATGGAATACAATACGCAGAATGCCTACATCGTTGGGTTGGCGGGCTCATGGAGTTTTAGTCGCTATGAATCACTTCGACGGGAAGCGTCGCGCATTTTGCGTGCGCGCATTTTACGAGAACTCTCGTTCTTATATTGCTACTAGGCGACTATATTGTGCTGAATATGGACTACGGCGAATTAGTGAAGCTCCGAGCGCTAATTTAATTAAAATATGGGTAAAGCGTTTTGAAGAGACCGGTTTAACATTTAAACCACAAGCAAATGGTCGCCCAAGAACATCTAGGACCGAAGACAATGTTGAGAGAGTTATGGAGTCAGTACGAGGAAATCCACAAATGTCGACTCGCAAGAGATCGTCTGTCTTACAATTCTCGCGACGAAGTTTGCAACGAATTTTAGCATTGAATCTTAAACTGCACCCATATAAGCTGCAATTAACAAAAGAATTGAAAGAGTCTGACTTCATAGCAAGGATCGCATTTGCTAATGAAATGCTTAATCGATTTTCCAATTTTGACAATATCCTTTTCTCTGACGAGGCTCATTTCCTTATGAAATGAAACTCCCAAAATCAAACACCAGAAACCATTGCATAGTCCTAAAGTGACAGTATGGGCAGCAGTCTCTGGCAGAGGAATAATTGGTCCTTTTTTCTTCGAAAATGCGCGGGGCCGAAACGCCATGGTTAATACGGAACGCTATGTTGAGATGTTGGACGGATTTTTGGCTCCAGAAATTGAAAGTTCAAGAATAGTGAATCCCAGAACTTGGTCCCAACAAGATGGAGCTACCTGTCACACATCAAATGACTCCATGGCGGTGGTGAAAAAGATGTTCCCTGGCAGACTGATTTCGAAAAGAGGTGATATCCCATGGCCCCCACGTAGTCCAGACTTGACGCCTCTTGACTTTTTTTGTGGGGATACCTCAAACACAAAGTCTACAGCAATAATCCAAGAAACATCGTTCAGCTCAAGGAGAATATCCGTGGTGAAATGACAGCCATTACACCAGTATTACTGAAGAAAGTTTTCAATAATTTTCCTTTGCGGTTAGAGGAGTGCCGTCGTAGAGAGGGTCACCATTTAGATGATGTTATTTTTAAAAAATAAAATCCATTTATTACTCTACAATGCCTTAGATTTATTTTAACCATATCTTTTGTATTTATTTTTTAATTTATTTTTTAAATATGCACGTTCTATTGCGCCACCCTGTATCAATCTCAAATTCATAATGTATTAGAAAAAATTCTAAATACATTCATTAATTACTATAATAATAATATAAAATTTGGAAATATATTTGTATTCAAATTTGGAAACATACAAAGCAAAAGCTTTAACAATAAAAATATTTTCAATGAATTTTAATCAAAATATTTCATATATTCTGCTCCCTCTATGCGTTTTAGAAAACATAAAATATAACAGATTTTGGGTAAAAAATTTATTTATTTATTTTTTTGTTTTTTATTATTAATACCAAAGATTAATAGCAAGTGTGTTAAGCCATGGCCTTTGTATGAAATGTTTGCAAAGAAAAGTATATTCTTTAATTTACATTTGCATATAACACACGGCAAGAAAGATATATCCAACTAAAAGCAAAGAAGAGTTGTTGTTATTTCAGAGTTGCAATTTTTAAGAGTTCTCAGAAATGTTAATTTTGAAAAATTTCTGAAGAAATTTTCCGAAACATAACTAACTGAAGACAACGCGGAGGAAGTGGAAATACTTTGGATAACTGAAAATCTTTATGTGAAGAATTAAGTTTAAATAAGTTAAGTTTAAAAATTAGAATGTATCAATAAGTAATTTAGTTAAAAGCTATATATAAGAGTTTTTAAATTGGAAACGCCATAATAGAACAAATGCATTCTACTTTCTGAGGTATTACGAATGAAAACTGAAAAGATCCATTCTGGTATTTTAATAATTTGAATTTGACTTATGGGTATTGTTTTCAGATGCGGTTTATTTATGAAAAATCAACTACAAAATGAAAAAAATATTCGATGGGGTTTCTCAGAACTGATACATTGCGCTCGTAAGTTGCAGTACTGAATATGTCGACAAAGACAAATCACTATTGTGCTCAAACTAAATTTAACCAGGTGCCATAATAAATGTTCCTCAATTTTGTGTTATTTCAAAAACGATAACAAAATGTAAAAAATAATGAAACGTTTAAGTGTGCGAATTAGACTAAGCAAATTTTCGCAGTTAGAATTTGTTCGGAATTTAGGCATGCTTTATACATTGTGCAAATATAAGACACTTGAAAAAATTAAGAATTTTCTATATTTGCATTTCTTGTAGAGGTCGATGAGGCAGAACAATGAAATACTCGCAACAATTTCAGCAGAAGTGTAGTTCCTTAATTAAAAGAGGATTTAGAATTACAACAAAATACTCAAATTATGTGAATAAGACTATGGCATAATGCCGCTATAACCGATTTTAATGAAATGCACCATGATTGTCCAATTAATATTTCAATAGTTCGATCATTAATTCACGTATGCAACAAATATGTACAGCACAAAATGCTGGCATTCAACCGATGAATCAAGTCAATGAGTTTAAATACCTCCACAGAACAATACATCACACTATCATCAAGGTCAAGGTAGTACATATCCATCAATAAACAGATAACTTTGCCATCAGATACATCATATCAGTCATGTGAGGTCAACTGCTCAACGCTCTTTCTTAAAATGAACTCGTTGGGTTTTAATTTACTTGTACTTTGCTAAAACAATTAGGCCCTCATAAATTGGTAAAATTGCGTACATAACAATTGCATATATTACATAATAAAAATGCCCATGGATATAATAAAGTTCTCCATAAAAAGCAATCAATGAATTAATTCATTAAAATTGTGAATATACTTCATAAATATGCATAAATATAAATATCGACATACATAACGAATTTAGACAATTAACTGAGGCACGAGGTTATTAATATCAGCGGCTGTCGTCTATTTGATCTTGGATTCGAGCTTTGATAAACCATCAAATTTTCTTTTTTTGCGATCAACTTGCAATGCCCGACAAACATTTCGAACAGTGGAACAGTTAATAAATCTAGTAAGCGGTTCCTAAGCTGGCGTTCGTCGCTATGTGGTTAGTATCGTTCATGTGTTGTGAGTTTGAAGAATTAAATTTGAGAAAGCCTTCTATATTCCACTCCTGGGTGGCAAGAGAATTTGTTTTAAACATCCAGATCACAGTTTTATGACTGCCAGCTATCTATATCGTTAATAATTTCTAGTATTAATCTTTTCCCACTTCCCCTCTAATTATTTGGCGTGTGCTCAATAACCTCGTCCTTCCAAAAAGTGAAATATTCTCTGCCGACCATGAACTTTATTGTTAAAAACTTTTCGCTCATTTACTTCATCCCTAAACAAATAATTTCTTCTACTTTTTTTCACGAATCATCGGAAGGTCAGAAAATATATTCGTTGAAATAAATAGCTGGTGTAATTTAACTAACAGCAATATCGCGAAATGTTCGTCATATTTCATAAATTGAAAAATTTTTATTCTGACATCCATTAAAAATTCAATATAAAGCTCAAGTGCAGAATCAACTAAATGTAAGGGGCATTTATAGAGAAAGTAGATTGCGGCAGCACCTAACTGGTAGAGTTTTATCAGTTTGGAGACAGACCATAATATTGCAAGTACAAATTTGCCATTTATTATCGAAATAACTCTAGAACTGTCTGCATTGAATTTGAAAAATTCTCTCTCATCATGCCTTATCAAAATACGAGTTGAAAAATTTAAAATTAAGATTTTATTACGCCCGCAGCAATTTGAAATAATATAAACGTTGAAAATAGATGAAGATTTTCCTAAATCCTAAACCTTTAATAATTTTGAATTTTGTGTAATTGTTATTTCGAAGCGTGTTAATACATACGAATTGTATTTGTATGTATTTGTATTTTTATGAAATAATAATATTGTCAAATTTCGTTTTTTCCCCTTTTTATTATTTTGCTTTATGGAGAATACTTTTAACAGAATTCCAAGAATTTTTTCATAAATCATTCAGTAACAAAGTGGGACTGTATGTTTGTCTTTTAGCCCCTTAATAAAAAAAAGCCTGGGAATCTTTAAAGTTTGTTGTTTAGAGTTTGGTCTCTTCATCTCCAATTGCCTTATTGTGTGCGATGAAGTTTTTCTTAGGAATTTTAGCTTGTTTTGAATAAGCTTTGAAGGAATAATAACACCCGGGCATTGTCCAAAGCATATGATCATGATTAAATGATGATTTGGTGTTAATATAGACAGATATAAGTCCACAACAACAACAACAACAACAAAATATGAAACAAACAAAACACATTATAATGACATAATGACTTTACACGTACATTCATGGAGCCGATTATGCTCATTCCTAGTAAAATGAAAACAATATATACAAAAATTAAGTCCACTATTCCGTGAATGAAAGAATGAGTCAAATAATCACAAACAGCAACAGAAAAACACAAATAACTGTCGATGAAGCTCTTTACGGCTTAAGTTGTGCTCTATGATTTCATATATAGATAGCTTTAATGGCAAACGTTTTATTAATTTTTGCTAAACGGAAAGAAGTTAACCATTTTGATAAAAATCGAAAAGAGCAAAATAAATTGTGTCACACATTCATTAAAGCTACGCAAAGCTGACCATTTTTGGAGGAATAATAACTGTACGTGAAGTTTCAGTATCTGTATTTTTTTCTTTTTCGCACTTACTAATTTATTAGTTTTATTAGTTAACACAACAAAAACAATTGTAAAAAGAATTATAAAAGGTTATTGACTTGTGTTGAACTGTGGAATGTGGATTGTAAAGTCACCGAATCATTGTAAGTACAAAAACACAAAAGACTTAAGACACGAACCTCGGTCGGTACATGGCGAATTCGAAGACTTAACATGATTGATAGTAAATCGTTATTTTTGCTTTTTTTTAACAAATTCGCGCTCATCGCTGTATATAAATGACAGAATTTAACAATACGCAAATTGTTAATTTATAATTATCATTATTTTCTATTGCACAGATACACCTTTGAAGACATCGGACACCACAATGCCACCACAAATGGCAATGGAAACCACAATGACACCGCCCGTCATAATGCAGCACCAAGACCAAACCACAGTATCGTCTTCATCCAACTCGGATTCTTCACCACCATCTTTAGTGTATTCAACCACAAACACTGCCGCCGTCATAACTACGGAAACAAATCGACTAATTGAGACTACTAATGAGGGGGAAACTTCAGTGCCAATGACAACCATTGAGCCGATTACAACAACGGAACCCACAACAACACCTACAATAATTTTAGGAGACCATAGTAGATTGTTGAATGAAATTGAAACAAACAAACAAGAGTCCACGATGATGGTAACGACCGAAAAGAAGTCGGAAGAACAAACCACCATTACAATAACTGATGAACATCAACACCAACACCAGCACCATCACAATGACATTGAAGATCATATTCAACACATCTACGATCATAAAACGGAAGAAGAGCGTACTGTGCCAATCACTACTACGACTACCGAAAAATCCCAAGAGGAGCGTATTAACCACATCTCCACCGAGGTGGACGACGATGTCAAGGATCTTAATAACATCAGACACCCCGTCACCTTAATAACTGCCAACCAAAGTGAGGAAACGCATGACAAGGAGAGTAACTTGAAGTCCTCAGAAGAAAATGAAGATCCCTATCACGCCCATATACTCTCTGAAAATCATGACCGTTTGGCTGAACACGAGGATTATCAAATGCTTTCCAGCACTGAAGATTCCCTAGACGTCTCGTCATCCACCCCCTCAAACTTAGCGGCGCCTAAATCAAGAGCTTTTGAGGAGAATCACACTGATGAAATTGTCATCAGCAACGAGAATGTGGCAACAGCTAAGCCCATCTATGGCATTATGATACAAAACGAAACGAACGAAGGTAGGGCTAGAGCCATTAACATGAACTATGAAGAAAGCTCTGGCGTAATGACAACCACACCTGCGGCACCCATAATTAGCATTGTTGAAGGACAGCACATGCACTCGCAGGAACACCCCCACGGCCACATTCATGAGCATGATTCACATGACCATGGTGCGGCGCATGGACACATGCATGAACACAATGAACATGAACATTTGACCTCGACCACAGAGAAAATGCCTGCAATTCCAGCTGTTTATGTATTCAATGGCGAGGGTCGTTCCGCTGACTCTTCCATATCGGCTGAAGATGATTTATCCCATTTGAATTACCATTATAATTTTGTCACAACTGAAAGGGTGCATGATCAAAATGAACAGAAAAATGATGCTCTCAACGATTTGAGTAATGTCAGCATGGAAGATGAGAGCAGTGGAAAAACACATGAACATCAGCATCACCATGATCATGATCATCAGCAGCCACAAGCACATGACTTTTTCGCTATCAAAGAAAACACAAAGGAAGAAGTGACCAACAACAACACCACCGCCGCGTCGAACTTCAGCGCGGTTGGCCCCGAGTCAAGCACAGCGATATCGATGGCGGCAAATGGTGAACCTACCCTGGGGCCTCATATGAAAATAACTGAAATAACTGCAGCTGGCGATACATTGCACCGTGAGTGTTTAGCAGATGGAAGGAGTTACAAGGTATGTTTATACAATCAAGCACCACTTACATGTGTATGGGGAAGGTCCGTCGGGAAGGTACACAACTTTGTTTGTTTATAATTTTTGATTAAATGAAAGAGAATGGATCTTATATTGATAAATATTATATTTAATGTCGGCAATTATGTATGGAATACAATATCAGATAAATGTCCGCCTCTGTTAGCCTCACAAATGCGAACCCTTTAGAGAACATTTTGTCATTACATTCTCACACATTTTACGTGGTATTTTATTAATTTCATCACGAATATTTTGTTTGAATTGCTCAAGCGTTTCTGGTTTGTTTGCATAAACCTTGCTTTTCAGATATCCCCACAAAAAGAAGTCCAGAGCAGTCAAATCAGGCGACCGTGGAAGCCAATCAACATCACCATTTCTTCAAATAACTTGTTGGGGAAAGAGGTCTCGCAGTAATTCCATTGTAATCCTGGCTGTATGCGATGTGGCACCGTCTTGTTGATACCACATGTTAATCAAGCCCAAAGCATGCAGCTGTGGCGTTAAAAAGTTTTCAATCATATCACGATATCGCTCCCCATTAGCAGTTACCATTACGCCGTTTTCAGTTTCAAAGAAGTAAGGTCCAATGATTCCTCCTGACCAAATTACACACCAGACTATCACATTTAATGGATTCAAGCAAAGGTGACTGATGAATAATTTGAGCGTTTTCCACTGCCCAGAACCGACTATTCTGTTTATTCACATATCCATTCAAATAAAAATTATGATTTTTTCATGAAAATCGGGGTTGTAATGGGCGAGCTGTAACATCCTATTGGCATACGTACGGCGGCGTAAATGGTCTTGTGGAAGAAGCTTTTGTGTCAACTGAATCTTAAATGGAAACAAATGCAAATCCTTGTGCAAAATTGTGGCCAAAGTTGTTCTTTGCAGACCAAGCTCCTGAGCACGGCGTCGAATCGAGGTTGATTAATTGTTTTGAACGCTTTCTTGAGCAGCAGTAATGTTTTCAGCCGACTTTGCAGTACGTTGTGGAACAGCTTAGCCCTATCAGTTACAGATCCTCTTTCTTCGAAATCATTCACTGCACGATAAATAGTGCGTCTTGTTGGCACGTTGTTTCTCCCAAAAAATTCACGTAACTTTCTCATCGTCACAGTAATCGATGATTGATTTTTATAAAATGTTTTAACGATTAAAACACGTTGGTTTATCGAATATTTTTCCATAATAAATTTGCCACGTCTCTACTTCACGACTGCCAAGTATGAACTATCAAGACTAATGTTTACCAAAATGGCGGCAAAACAAAGTGGACGGACAGCCTGTAGAATACAGATGCCATTCATTAATGACGTCTCCAATGACCCTGTGCAGTTTGTAGTTTATAGTAGAATTCCAATGAATAGATGGTTAGTTGGTGTAAACAGCAAGTCAAAAATAATTGATTATTCATTGATAAACGTCAGGCATTTATGTTTAGCAGTAAATGATGATTAAACTTCAGCAGATTTAAAATGTAAGATACAAGTTTGCGTCACAATCAACATTTCCATAAAAATATTCGCCAGTACAGAATCAAAAGTAAAAGATAACTTTGAATTTACATTAGAGAGTCGTGGCTTATTGCTTTGATAATTTATTACAACTTGTAACTTATTCAATACTACTGCTAACACTATTCAATAGCACTTGCTTTAAATATTGTAAACTTCCTGCAGTTTCCTGCTTTGACTTAGTATTTTTTCGGGTTTCAAAAAAAACGTTTTATTTTGTTATAAAAATTAAACATTTATGTTGATTTTTGTGTTTTTATTGAAATGTGTGCATTTGATTTCACGTTTATCTGAATTTTCTTTGACGCTGTTTTGCTTTAAACATTTCCTAGTTGGACTTGTTTGAGGAGCTTGATTTACTTGCTACTTTGGTGTGCGTGCCAAGCGTGTTGATGGTATTACGAATTATGGAGAAAATGAACGGTTATGGAGGCAGTCTGCCAAAGTAGTAAAAGCAAAAAACTAAAATAATCCAGTTCATTTGGGAGATATACATGGATAGATACTCATGTGCATATTCACGTTTGAGACGTTTCATTCATTTCCTCACTTTCCTATTTTATAAGAAGTAAAATATAAGTTTAAAAACAGCCAATGAAATTAATAATTGATATGAGTTGCATGAATTGAGAACACACTTTTATTGTAATAACGTTGAAGTGTTGTCATGGTTTTACATCTATTACGTTAATATTAGCTTAATACTCCCAAAGCTCAAGCAAATAACATGTATTAAAGTTGAATTAAACAACAACAATTTTATACGTTGTGATCTAAAAAGGTATCGATGAAATTTGATACCACTGTTTTCCGAAATTAAAAAAAAAAATAAAAATTAATTTCGAAATTGTATCAAACTAATTTTTTGTATCACGAAGGAGTGTTTGTTATATGGAAAAGAAAACACATTCAGCTCCTACCCTAAGTCTTTGGTAACATATCGCCTATTTTGGAATGTCCTATTTCCACTCCATACAAAGTTGTCTAATATTGCAATCTCTCTCCAAATAAGCTAATTATCATCTACATCGTCATATTTTATTTTTCGTTTAATTGTTTACCAACCCATCACCAATGTTTTTGTTGAAGAAAAGACATACTGATGCATTTTATAACTATTGTAAGCAAAGAGTGTAACAATTGCTAATGTGACTTCATGCAATTAGATAAATTTAAATAATTGATAACAATATTTTCAGAATTCTATTTGTTATTTTTATAAAAAAAAAATACTACATTTTGGCAGCAATAATATTACGACTCCTATCACATACCGTATGCAAACTCTACGAAAATTTACTAACAAAAATGAGAAAAAAACTTAGTTGAAAATCAGAAGTTTCATTTAATCTTGAAAAGAGATCAATTGAAATTGAGAATTTCAATTTAATACTGTGACAACAATAAATGAGAGGTTACATTTAGCGTTGAGAAAATATCAATTGTAAGTCAGACGTTGCATTTCATGTTTGGAAACCATGAATTGAAAACGAGATTGTCAACTTTTTGTTAAGAAAATACTAATTAAAATTGAGATCGCCTATTTCTGAGATTTAACGTTTGGGATTGGAAAAGGAACAACAAAATTGAAAACGTTCTATTTAAAAATTAAAAAGTTGGTAACAAAGAGTAGTGCAAAAGCAATTCCCCTACTGAAAAATTATCTTATTTTTACAAATGGAGTCAATGCACACCAAAATGTCATGTAATGTTATACCTCTCAAGACGCGAAATAATTATGTCTACGAAGAGGCAAAATCAATCTCCCGATTAACCAAAGGCAACCTTTCTTGTGAAGAACATACTGTAATATTCGTGATCATTATATTTTTTTCAAATAACCTTTATAAAGGAAGTCTGGAGCAGCCAAGCAGCCAGAAGCTTACTTATGCGTCACACTGTTTGTTATGATTTCGCATGTTAAATTCTCGAGTTTTCATTTTCAATCGAAAAATGTCAATTTCTATATCAAATGAATTGTCAAAATCAAGCAGAAATTCTCAATATCAATTGTTTTTCTATCGACATCAAATGAAATTTGTCAATTTAAATCTACAGTAATAGGTGTGACTTTCAATTAATCATTTTCCAGTATCAAATACAACTTCCCATTCTCAATTGGTATTTTCTTAATTTAAATTAGTTCTTAGTTTCAATTGTTTGTTCCTCGACATTAAATGACAATTTTTAGTTGATTCCCACTGTTTTGGAAATGCTCTCAATAAATATTATATTAAATAAAATTATTAAATTCAAAATTAAATATCTAATATTTTCTAAAATTTTAGATATTGTTTTAGAATCTTGTAAGATGTATTGATTAGGATGTAGGATAATGATTTTCAGACTATCCATCTGTTGAAAGGTCTATTTATTATGACAGTTTTGCCAAAAACTATTGTGGAACAACTGCCTAATATGGTTATGAAATATCATAGTTGGTTAGGTTTCTATTCCATTTGTGGTAACTGCCACTACTCATAAAAATTAAGCACATATAATGTTTTGTCGAAACTAGTAGTATAAATTGGTTTCCAATTATTAATGGGGAAATAGTGAGCACATTTTTTGCAATTGATTCATTTTCATTTAATAATATATTTGGCTCTCATAATATAAGCAATCTTTTCGACAATCGAATAGATATATCTTCTCTTTCATCTGTGGCATCTAGATGCGTTTAGCGAAAGAGACTTTTCTCTATAGATTCAGAACATTATAAATGCATGCCCTTAAATCATAACCACTGTGATGCTTATGGTTGCACCAATATATGGTAGGTAACGTCTTTTTCTTTCCTTTTTCATTGTCAGTAAGTAACTGATAATGGCATGCTTTTCATCACCCCGTTCGCGAAGGCGCTACGGAGGAGAGCAATGAGCCAACTAAGATACAAATTCTATTTTGCATTCGAACTTTATTTTGATATAAATTCCTGACAAAAGAAGGCATTGATAATACAGTCATTAATCCTCCACATCGACATTATTTCTTTTCTTTGTTAAGTGGCCGGCAAAGCAAGCGCTTTTTAATGTGAAATGTTTAAAACAAAAACATACGCTGTCAAAAATTTACTCATATGTGGTTCTAGTAAAAGATGCGTTAGTGATTAACGTTTTATGCCTTCTCTCCATTTCTTCCATGGAGTTGAGTATTTGGTTTGCCATCAATTTTTAGACCACAAATTTTTTAATATTTCCATATTTTACTAGCGAAAAGCAAAAATCATATTGCCCAGAAGTACCTTCACCAGAAAACATTTCGTATATTCAAAACTAAAGCTCTTAAATTTTTACACACTTCAGTTCGCAAAATACTGCACAAGTCATGAACTAAATTGAATTTGACATTAGTTTAATTTTTGTGAAAATTGTTCTGCATTAGACGTTAACATTTCAAATTTGGTCAAATTATACCAAAGTAAGCGTTGAATTTTAGTTTGAAAGTACAAAGTAAAACGTTTGCAGCGTATGCAAGTATGTGTCTTAAGTCTTTCGTTACCAAAGGCGAACTTCAGCTGAACATAATGCTGTATTATTAGATAAATTACCTTATTATAGCTGCGAAATGACATCGAACAACAAACCATACATTTTTTGGTAAATAAAATTAAAAATATTTCCTCTAATTTGTACATGATTGAATTTTATCGTTAAATTGATAAAAGCACAAACTATATATCAATAATATATTTTTTCTCTTTTTCTCATTTTCGTAACTAAGGGGGATAACAAAAATTAAAAGTGAATGCATTCATTCAATGTGTGAATGGCATAACTTTTAGACTTTGTTTAGACGGAATATTGCACTATTTCCACAGCCATTGTGTGTGTGTTTGTATATATTTTTATGGCGAATGTGTTTACAGCCAAGTTAATGCAAGTGCCAGTTCGAGTTTAAGTTTGAATTGTTAACTTTTTCTTGGTCTGCTCATGTTTGTAAAAGACTATGCCATTTTTTTCTTCTTTTGTTTCTATAATCTCAGACTGTATTATTGTAAAACTGAATGCGGTGTTTTCGTTCCACTTCTTTTTATTTTTTTGTTATTTTTCCGTTTTGATTTTCATTTTGTATACTTTTTCTTATGTTACGAATATAATGCAACCGGGTTTTCATAACAAAAGAAAAGAAAAGAAACACTAATGCTAACCAACCAAATATGAAACATGGCTAACAAACGCTCTGATCTCATAACCGGTCTATATAGGGTGAGAGCAGTGAGTGAGTGGTAGGCTGCTGTGACAAAACACACACGGAGTGGGTAGGCGTAATGTTGTGTGTGATCTTTGGTGGTTGACTATACTGATGGGCCTGTATAAAACTGCAAACATCATGGTTTCCATTGCTCAATTTGAATACAAACTGCCTAGATTTTATAGACATACACTTTCATTGCGTTTACGCCTTTGCCAAATTATAATGACTACTTTAAGTGTTGGAAATTCGCATGCTGATAGAGAATCAAATATTTGATGAGACAGCATGACTGAAATTTTGTAGATCTCTTGCAGCAGGAGAAAAACTCTTAACCACTGACCAAATAAAAAAATGAAACGAACAAAAAAACGTCTTAAGTATTGTGCAAATATTTGCATTGCATTCGAATTTTTGTGTTACAAAGAAATTGTAATAAATACTTTCACTTTCAATGTGAATCGTCGTGCTGCTTCTTGCCTTGGCGAATTCATTTACGGTGGCATGTTCAGCCCAAAGCCACAACTGACGTCACACGTGCTTCTTTGACTTGTTGCTGGAACATTTTAAGTACATTACCCGCATACGAGAGTACGATGTAAGTTATGTGCTCGTACTCGTACATGTATCTGCTGTACACGCCAAAAATATTGCCCATTGACTGACCATCCACTTGTTGCTAGTGTTGCCTTGGTTACTGTTGTTGTTGCTATTACTGTTTGCAGTAGCTACTGCTCAACTTAATTACATGATTGCATGTTAAATTTTAAGTTAATGTAATCATTAAATTCAGTTAATTATACGAAATGTGTAACAAAATTTACAAAGCCAAATACATAAAAAAAAGATCGGTAGAGATGGCCTGGAAATCGCTATTCGGAACCCGTAGTGTAGACGACCTTATACTGATAGCAATAATTCGTGTATCTTAAATCGGCTTTATATGCGTTCGCATATTTCACAAATCAAGCTATTAATATTGCGGAAAAATACACATTTTGTGGCACATAATTAATGCGTTGACAGGTGTTAAGCCTGTACATACCAACTGGCTGATAAGCAACACAATTCTGCATGAAATTAAAAATTTAGATCTTAATAATAAAATTGGAATTAATTGCTCTCTAATACATTTTCTGTCCAGATTCGTGGTTATAAATGTGTTATAGTATTGCGGTCTAAATAGGGAATCTTTGAAACACAGTATAATTTTTAAAGTACTAAATACTGGCTTGTGAATTGCTCAACATTATAAAAAAAAAACTTATTAAATTAATTTAGTATAAATTATGAAAAATGAGGTGAGAGTTCAAATCTACTTTCGGGAATAAAAAATTAATATATACCTAACAACAATCTAATTATTTATTAATGTTGCTATATGTCCGCGGAGATAGGTCAACGCTAATACAATCGTATTACAGTACATATAGTAGTTGCAAAAATTTGTTAACAATTCATTTTTCTTGGTGTTCATAGGCAATACGAGAACTGACGCGAAGTTGGATAGAAGCACAGTTGAACATGCGCAATATTGTCGTCTGTCAATATCGACCATAGAATGTTCTGCATCATCAGTTTCCAAGCAATGCTTTTAAAAAGGTTGATAAACAATGCAACTGTTTCAGATTGATCGAATTTTGATCACAATTGTGGCTTGTGCAAGCTCTAAAATCCAGCACGGGCGGCCTATTTGTATGGGACACAACAAGGCATATGTAAATTTTTGTTGCAATCTGTTAATAATTGCGAAATGTACTTTGATCGCAAAAATACGTGTACAGAATATCACTCCTTACAGGGAAAAACGACCTAACTGGAAATTTATTGTTTTGAGATATTAACCATTTTTCAAAAAATTGCTAGTGTAGAAATGTATTATTTATGGAAATGTGTTTGTTATTGAAATTCTTGTTTCGTTTGAATAGAAAAAAAAAACAATAGAAGTGATCAGAAAAATCTCCATTAATTTTGATGTTTGCGGACGTGATCTTAAACTGTAGTGTAAAATTAACCAATAATTGAACAACCCTTCAAAAGAAGTTCACAGTTACTAACTAGGGGATACTTCCATCTGAGCAAAAACTAACTATCAAAAGCATCAAATCTGTCATGATTCCATTTTGATTTCTCTTATATTTTTCCACATACATTTTTCTTTTCTATTTGAGGAAAAACTAACTATAGAAAGCAGTAAATCTGTTTTATCACATACTTTTTTCTATTTTCTATGAATACATAAATCTGTGGTCACAACCCGTAACAGCCTAACTCGAGTTAGGACACAATTGAATTATTAGCACCATCGTATTCAGCGTATCTAAATTTATTTGCTCTAAATTTTTCATGTTTGTATCTCTTCTAGGAAGGCAATTAATCCTAAAAAACCTAATAGCTTAAGTTATTTTTCTAAATGACTGTTTTGGCATAACTGCCTAAGTCAATTTAGGATTACAATAAATATAAACATTATTTTTTCATCATTGCCTAAATCAACTTAAGTCATTAATCCAAAAAAATAAAGAAACAATTTTATTTTCCTAACTTGAGTTAAGCTCTTATTCCGAATTACATTTTTGTTGTTTGATAAACATAAATTGAGTTAAGTTCTTTCTCCAAACTTAAAGTTTTTTATTTAATCTGGAATAATAGCCTAACTCAACTTGCACTTTTTGACTTTCTTTCGTTCAACAATTCATAAGAGCCTAAGTGTCTTTTTCGATAATATCTTTTGACTGCGAGAATAAACAACTATTTTTTGTTAACAACTAAGTAAAGAAATTCGTTTGCTTGGAATCTGTAGCAAAGTTTTCCAAAAAACACCTTCTCCTGATTTTCAGTGAAGATTCAAAACTTTAAACTCCTGTACTGAAAATATTGAAAAACAGACTTAGACTGTTATGGGTTGTGACCACAGAAATAATTTTCAGTTCCACTTACTAAATATCTTTGCAACATAACTTTCAGGACGATGAGGCTAGTCCTGTTAATTTTTTTTTAGTTCATTTAGGGAATCCTCTCCGTATGCTAACTAAATGAATTAAAAAATGTTTACTCTTACCCAGATTATGGAACATAAATTGAGGTCTTTGAAGGATTTCTCAGTTGCAGCATCAATGGCAACAACGCAAAACAAACTAACCACAAAAATCTAAATGTAATTTTCTGCAACAAAGTATTTAGAATAGTTTAAGAGTTTAGCGCAGAACATTGGATTTAATAGATATTAGTCAGAGTTCTCAAAATTAGTCAATAATAAAACTCCTTAAGGAATAAGAGAAAATAATTTTCCCATTAAATAGTTTTCTTCCAAAAACCATTTTATAAAAAATTAATAACTCTACACAACTTCTAAAGTATTTGCATATGGAAACTTTAAGTTCACATTAAAAAAAGGTTGCCCAAAACGAATATTGTATCGAAATTTGTTTAAAAGCCTTACAAATTACAGATTTTGAGCCGCTAAGGATGTATGTCCTTTAAGCGAAACAAAACAACCGCAATTTGTTGCACAGTGAAGACGGCACTACCCAACTAGTGAGGGTTTTCCGAAATTCTATTTGTATTGGGCGAATATAATAAATGGGAAGAAGTTGTTATATTATCACATACTTAACTGAGTTGTATAATTATCTAAAACAATATTTTTAGAGCTTCTCTGTCAATATTGTAAGTATTACGCAGATATCATATTGTGAGAGGTCTTTAACGTCATACCCCAAAGCTATCTAGAAGTGGCTGAGAAAAAACATTGAGAATTATAATTTTGAAAAATAAAAGATGTTATTGATTCAACATATCAACTATATTTTTTGAACTGAAATCTCTCACATACGTGTTTTAAAGCTTTCGTTATGCTTTAATTATGTTGGTAGCGTAACCATGGCGGTGCAAGTGTTTCACCGCAGTTGGAAATTGAGTGGATGACATTGTAAAGTTCAAAAGAAATGTAAAAATTCAAAAGTAAAGTTCAAAGTAGAAATAGCCAATTATTTGCCATCAACTTTGTAATTTTATGGATCGTTTAATTTATTCCCCTCTATCTAGCCTCCTCTTCCTAGACTTTGTCACTTGTTATCACATTTTGTGAACATTTCACAGAACCATTTCAAGTGTTATGCTCTGTAAATTTTTATTTGTGAGCAAAAGAACAATTTTCTTTAAATCATTTTACTGTAGCCACAAAAGAAACAGAGATTTCAGTTGGCTGGGCGTGTGTGTTTGTGTGTAGTAGAAAGTAAACTGTAATGAGTTCAATTTCGAAAATCTAACAACTGATTGTTTTCGTGTCTACTTTTCTATTTTAGAATGGCGAAAATATGGAACGTGCTTGTGATGAACGTTGTACTTGCAATCGCGGTGAATGGATATGTTCACCCCGTTGCATGGGTAAGACCTTTAAATGGGGCTCCATGATGATGTCCATTGAGCAGCAGGCAAATTGTCGTGAAGTTGCCGTGGAAGACGATGAATGTTGCGCTCAACTGGAATGCGACACTGCCGAAAATGTTTCCCTACCCAATCTAACATCGACAAGTAACGCCGACGCCATGAACGGTATGTAATGCTTTCTTATGATATTGGTTGGAGCGTCGCAAGAAGGGAGTACTTAGAAAAGTAGCCATTAGTCTCATGCTAACTAACCGAGTTCAACATCTTAGATTATTTAGTTTCACACACATCATTCAAAGTATTTTTAGTGCTATTGCTGAGTAATTTACCACTCGAACTTCGTTCATTGTGCTTCAAATTAATCAATTTTTGGTTTCATTTCATTCTATATCGCATTTTAAACTTTAAACATCAACATCATTGCCACAACCACAACAAACAAACAACAACACAAATACAAATATACAGCTTCCATACATAAAACACGCCCCGACTGTCAATACAATGGTAGTAGTTATAAATTCCGCGAACGTCTCGAGATTGGTTGTGAGCAAATCTGTCACTGCGATGATGATGGCATAATGAATTGCAAACCCAGGTGTCCCGAACGCAATCACACCCGACTGGATAAGTGTGTCTTTGTCAAAGACCCCAAGGACGTATGCTGTCAGTTGGAGCTGTGCGATGTTACGCTCGATGACCATGAGCAAACGCCATCGCCACCAGCAACTCATAACTCGATAGGGGATGACGGCTACGGCTTTCAGGAGGCTCGCGATGTCGATGGCACTGCGTCGGATAGCACCTGCGAGTATAAGGGCCAGATTTACCCTGACGGCAAACAATTCCATGATGGTTGTGAGCAACTGTGTCTGTGCACAAGGCAGGGAGTACACTGTGCCAAATTGCAGTGTCCCACGTCGTTTGGCTTGGATGTTTTGAATCCCCACTGCTTGAGATGGGAACCGGAACCGGCAAACTTCAAACCCGAAGTCCCCAATTGCTGTCCCGACAGTATGCGCTGCGTTGACAACGGCACCTGTGAGTATCGCGGAGAAGAATTTGAGAATTGGTCACAAATACCCACTAATCTGACCGGTAAGTTGTAAACCTCCCTCGCCAACACATAAGCTTCAAGAGCATGTACTTGGAATCATAAATGGCCTTGAGACTAATATTTTATACTTGGACCGCGTACGTCCATACATTTCTTCGTCCATGCTTAGGTTGTGAGCAACATTGTTACTGCGAGAACGGTAAGGTAGAATGTCGCCCAGCTTGTCCACCTGTGCTAGCACTGCCTCCCGCCGACTTGCCATGCCATCCAGCCCAAGCCCGTCTAGTACCAATACCCGACGATGAATGCTGCAGGCATTGGGCCTGTTCCCCTCCATCGATTTCTAGTGGTAGCACAGATAAGCCCTACCACGCTCCACACCCCGACGAAGAAGAGGAAGATATATCTGAAGAACATGTGGGCCACAATGGTAAATATGATGAGCAAGAGCTCGAGCAAACCTATTCACAGTGCATGAATTGAATGAAGCTTTCTACCTTCAATGTGTTTTCTGTTTTTGTTTTGCAAAATCACTAATATGGGTCCAAGAGTTCAAATCGTTTTAGTCTGCTTTGAGTAGAGAGCGTCCTCTTTTTTTAATTTTGTTAATGTGGTGAAATCTAAAATTTGAATGGTTATGTTAAGAATTAAACTATTTTGTTATACACAGGCATTTGAGAAGCTTTGACTGGCATTTTATCTGAAAGGCCATCATTGTCGCTCTCTTGTCTGGCAGCCATAACCTATATTCGGGAAGACTGAATGCTTCAGCTACCATAACTGAATATTAGCTCTTCCCTAGTTAATGGAACTCAAAAGCATATCATTAATGTCATCAGTCCGTATACTCATTTGGTTTTTGACGCATCAAAGGACTACGCATTCATCTCTCTATCGCTGTCATGTGAAACTATTTCTTTGAATGAAATATTTTTTTTCTTCTTTCTTATTTTTGTTTCTTTCGTTATTTATGAATCATGTTTTTTATTTTTATATTATGCACTCACCCACTACTTAATTAAACAAACCAAAAACGCTTCATTAAAACAATTTGCATTTGTAAATACCTAAACCGAATCAAAAATCATACCCAACCGATCAGGGTCGACCTCTGAAGCCACCACTATGGAGAAAGATGGCCTGAACGCTGTTTTGTCTAAAGAAGGAGAAAAGAAACCCTCAAATGCGTTCTACCCTACGCTGGATGGAAAACCGCCCAAAGCGGGACCGGCTTTTGGTTTCGACTACAAAGCGGAAAAACACGACAAACATGAGAAGCACATAAAGAAACCGCTAACGGTGAAACCTCAGCAGAATGATGTGAAGTACGATGTGCATGAACCGCAAGAAGAAGATATGCCTATCCACCATCATCCAGGTCCTGGCTTTGTGCCGGTGCATTTGGGTCCTGGTGGTGTGGCAATATCGCCCTACGATAGCGTGAATTATAACCAAAACCTTGCTCCCCACCATCCGGGACCTCAGAACGGGCCCTATGGACCGTTCTATAATAATGATGCATTCAATCCATACGAGCAATACGATCTAAACCCCAATGGTATTCCACAGGGAAAACCACCAGCACCCACTAGTCAATCGGATTTGTTCAATATCATCGGAGCTGGCGGACCGGGTTCAAAATTGGGTCCGTCCAACCTGCCACCACACATGAGAATCGAGCATATTCTGCAGCATTTGCAACAAAATACCAATCCATCTCAACAGTCAGCCGGCCAAGGGCCTTTCGTACATGGCAACACAAGCGGGTCCGGCCATCCCCAGTATGTGCCCATCGTCCACAGTGGATTGCCACCTCCTCCACCAGGCCATGGCATTGCAATCGTAGACGGACAACCAGTGACCTACGGCGGCTATCCTGTCATACCCGGCGTCGGCATGGCCGCTACTCACTTGTCTAATAATGGCTACCCTTCAACGACACCTGCCAAAGGTCTAGTGGCGCAATCAACGGAACATGCTGGCTTGTCACATGCTGGCGCGGCAGCTGCCACCAAATCGAAAAAAACAGGTTGATTAAATGTGCTCCTATTTCTCTCTTCCCCATGCATTAACCACAGTCACTTCAAAACTTCATAGTATCGTTCTGTAGTTGAAATTATCTAATCCCCATCTTGATTTATATATTTAGATACTTTTTAATTACTTTGGTTGTGGAGACACGCCTCATTCATACTCTTACTTCTGTCACACTCATACACATTAACAATCTGTAAATACACCAACCAGCTCAAACCTACTACAGACAGATAGATAACTAGATGAGTTTCCCACAGAACAGATCTTTTTTCGGAAATATCAGCTAAATTTCTCTTGCTGGGATATGAATAGCCTATGTTCCAAGTCGTATCTAACTCATGATATTTTTCCTAGGTTTCAATAACTTACAACCCGATATTGAAGTCCATACCCTGGAAGCTATTGACCCACGCACTGTACGAATTGTTTTCACTGTGCCTCAAGTCTATGTCAACTTGCATGGCCGTGTGGAATTGCGTTATAGCAATGGTCCTGGAAACGATACCTCTAAATGGGAACAACAAATATTCGCACCTCCAGAAGATCTGATAGCCACCTCGCAGATGGAATTCGATTTGCCTAGTTTGGAGCCAAACTCTTTGTACAAAATCAAAATTACATTGATCCTAAGGGATCTGAACTCCCAACCCACCAGTGGCATATACACTGTAAAAACACCAGCCGACAGAACCATAACACCACCTCCGCCTCCCACAGATTACAGACCCGACTTCCAGGACATATTCAAGAGTGTGGAAGATCCCGAATTGAACGTCAGTGAAAGCAACTCAACATGGCTGCACTTGACCTGGAAGAAGCTGTCGGACGACCATTTGGACTATGTGGACGGCATTCAGTTGAGATACAAAGAACTCACAGGCATGATCTACTCTTCCACTCCACTGGTACACCGTTCATTGACCTCATACACTATCGAAAATCTACAGCCCGACACTGGCTATGAAATTGGCTTGTACTACATCCCATTCCCCGGACATGGTGCTGAACTGAGAGCCGGCCATATGATTAAGGTTAGAACAAGCCCGAAAGTCGACGTCTACGCTTTCGATGTTATGGTTAATGTCACGAAGATTAAGGCGCAAAGTGTCGAAGTCTCTTGGAATGGCGTTCCATATCCTGAAGATAAATATGTTAACATTTATAGGGCCATTTACCAAAGTGATTCTGGCAAGGAGGACTCTAGTGTCTTCAAAGTGGCGAAGAGAGACAGCACAACAGGTACATTGATAATGGACTTGAAACCCGGCACCAAATACCGTTTGTGGCTGGAGATGTACATGACCAATGGCAAGATCAAGAAGAGCAACGTTGTAAACTTCATCACCAAGCCAGGTGGCAATGCGGTGCCTGGTAAAACAGGTAAGTTGGACTTGATTTTTGAGAGCTGCGTATATTGAACATATAAAAATGTGCGTTTTTGAACTATTCCTAAAGTTTTAACTGCTTACGAAAGGATGCAAAACTTTTTTGGAAATATTGGTAATATATAAAACTCTATATATTATTTAAATTGCACAATATCTTGTATATTACGTTCAAAATGTCATGAACAATGTTTAAGAGATTTTTAATTTTTTGGAAAAGACTTCATTATTCGGTAGAAAACGAAATAAAGTTCTGAATTGTTGTACCAATTTCGTTTTAGAAATAATCCATCTAGAATCTTTCAACATGCCTTTTCTAGCGAAAGTTCGTATTTTTTAAAATAATTTAGTAATTTACGACGGTTTTTATTAATGAATACATGGTATAATTTTTTAGAAAACAATGAAAATTTCCACTATTCAGCACTCGTACGGGCAAGTTTTTACGTGCTAAACCGACTTTGATAAGACGTTTTCGTGAAAAATGTCAACTTCGTAGTTCGAGCGGTTCGCTTGCTTTGAATAGACATATGGATGAACGAACACGATTAAATCGACATATATTCTTATGTCGATAGAGAATAAATAGTGTTTATGGAATCTCAGATGATTATTTGAATTTGTTACAAAAGTCATGACAAACTTGGTACACTCCCACACTGAGGTGGTGGGTATAAAAATGTAAGCAGTTACTTGTCAAAGCTATATAAATTAGCGCCATACAGCAAAACATTTAAAATTAGTGTAGGTTATGGGTCAATTATGGTGTTCTAAAAAAAATCCTTCCCTTGTAACGCTATATTGTCCCAAACTCACACTTGTTATCGAGTTATTCCCTCCGTTTCATCATTATGCTGACATTAAATATATTTTCCATATTACATTCTCAAAGTGGCGAATGCTGCAAACATGTTTGTCAAAGTTCACATCCAGAATTGGCTGTAAGGCTAGCGTTTACCCACATGATTGCGTTAGCATTTTCACCTTAGATTTTCCCGTGTACATTTGTCAATTGTAGCATGGTTATGTAGCGAATGTAGTCATGCCAGTAGTTTCTTTCAATGGTCTCAAAGTCCAATTATCGCAGTAATTTGTTCGTTACGTTTTTAGGTTAACAAGCGGGAATCCAAATTTGCAGCTCGAATCGCCCATATGCCCAAACGTTAGCTTCTTCTATTTTGATGGTTCCTGTGAGATACATTTGGTGTACGCCTTTTTCGTTTAGCTCAGCTTACATTAAGTTTTCGGTCTCTGTATAAAAATAGATCATGACATTCGCGCCGAATTGAAACTACCCAGCAAATTTCTTTTAAGAACCAAAAATATACGAGAGTATTCAAAATATATATTTTTACTTCCACAAAATTAAAAATTAATTTAAGTTAAAAATTTTGGAGCCGTTGTTGAAATTGTTTTTGAATATATTCACATGCATTTAAAAACTGGGTGGAAAGGGATCCATTTTTGAATCTCCATTAACCCTCGGTCGTTTCCCCTAACATTTCAGATTTCGAAGTCCCGTTGAGAACTTTGTTCGCACTATATTCTCATTAGGATAAATTTATGCTTTCCAATTGGCTATATTTAATTACTAACAAATATGACATTTATTCTTTCCATTCTTAGGAAAACTATTAACGGCCGGTACTGATCAGCCTGTCGGTGATTACTACGGGCCCCTGGTAGTCGTGTCCGTTGTTGCTGCCCTAGCTATAATGTCAACTTTGGTTCTGCTGCTGATATTAACAAGAAGGCGTGTCCATCAAACCGCCTCCATAACACCGCCACGCAAAAGTGATGCCGCCTACGACAATCCTTCGTACAAAGTCGATATACAACAAGAAACTATGAGTAATGTCCCTAAAATATTATTGAAAAATGCCAATAGTTTATGATCGATGTTTCCTTCTTACAGATCTGTAGCGGTTTTAAAAGCTAATTTGGAAAAGGGACATGTGCAGAATCCTTGCAAATTTGTTCTACTCAAATATCATGAAATCCTAGTTGTGTATTAGTAATTAGGTTTGAAAAACAAATTGTATGTAAATATTTAAACAAAGAAAAAAACATAGAAATCAGATGCCCCAGCACTATGTAGATTACTATAAACATATTGTAATTTGAAAATTGGTTAAACCATTACAACAAAAGGAAACGAGACAGAAACTGATAAACGTAAAACTGAAGTAACGTGCCAGAATTAATTTAAAATCAGAAAAACACGAAGAATATTCTAAATTGGCCGAACAAAGAAACATATTTTTTATTAAACCGAAAAGCCATTATTTAAACGCTCGAAAACGTTGCGAAGTTGATTTTACTATTTAAGGATACTTTGAGTTTGTTTATTTTCTATCTCCGCTCTTCTATTCTTCTGTTAGTTTATGCCTGTATTTTTAGTTTTGTACATATAATAGTCTTTGTAGTCTGTCTTCTTTCTAATATCTTATCCGATCTGAAAGTCTTGAGATTTGTTTTTATTTAAATTATGAATGTTTTTATGTAATGTTTTGTTTTTCTTTTGAATTCCTCTTTTTTCATTTTAACCATGAAAGGCATTGTATAATTTTTTAGCTTTACTTTTGCTTAGTTATACTCGAGAAAAACGATAACTATTATAAGTTTGAAATAAAAATATTAAAACCTTATATTAGTTATGTGCTTTCTTTATTTTCTGCGATTATTGCGAAAGGTAATGTGAAAGCGACCAACGTCATGCTACAACTATTTGGCACCAATGAAATTGAGATGTTCGATAACTCAGCGAAAGTTGAATGAATATGCCGGGATACTGATCACAATATTTTTTAATAAATCATTTCGAGTCCTCCACAGCATTTGGAATGTCAGATTATACTTGTCCCGAGGAAAAGGAAAATCAGTACAGAAATTTCAGTCAGGTGAACTGACTTACATAAACCTTCACCGAACGTCTTTTTATATTATTGTAAAAGTCAATGGAGTGCCAGAAGGAACGTGGTAAATCCCTAGGTTCTTATGAACGAATTAACGCACTATACTACCAATTAGAACAAATTCAATGAATGTGTTAAATAAGGTGATTTGTAGATATTCGAGAGGCGATTCGAGAGATATTTATTTCATATTTTGCCAAGTACAGGTTATCGCACCAATTACAACGCAATAACTTTTTTGTAATCAATATATTTCATTTATTTTTGTTTTTATTGTATAAAAAAATCAATTTTATTTTATATAACTAATTGGTTTTGAAGATGACAGACCGTAAATGACCTCCATGCTCATTCACGCATATGCGCCACCAAATCAGAAAATTATTTTGGTCTGGCTATGTGTGCAGATGCTCCATCTTCCTGAAACCAAATGCTGTCGAAACGAAAAAACTCCTTTAACATCTTTAAATAACGGTTACCATTGATAATTGACGATACTACGTTAAATGAAAAAAATTTAAGTTACTGCAGTCCTCGCATTAGAATTAACAGGCGGAAAATTAAATTTCACTAAATCGGTCAATTTGTATGCGAGGAACCCGAATAGGCCTGGCATTGGTGTCCATTTTCATTCTCAGAATAAAGTTTATCAAGCACATGTTGTGCTACTAATTGGACTGAATTATGAGGAACTGCTTGAAAGAAGCTATCGGTCATCTGTATAGGAGATACCAGAAGGAGTGTGGTTAATTGAACGATTTTTCTCAAATTTTGTGAGATAGTATAAAGCAATGCAATGGACAGAAATTTCAGTTGTTGAAGGCTAAGAGTTATGATTTACATCAAAAATTGAGTTTCGGTAAATCGGTCAATTTGCGCGAATGGTGCAAGAAGCGGGCGACCACAAAGCCCATTTACAGACCTTGGCTACAATCTTGCAAAACGTTAGGCCGTACTAAGTTTTAAGCTTCACAATGACTTACGGCAGTTAGCATGTGTACTAGCCAGCCGGATGTCGGTCAATTGACTTAAAAAATCATGAAACTTGATACTTAGGTAATACATTTTTGTCATATAAAATGGTACACACCTTCATTTCTTCGCGATATGATGATTAAGGTATAACAATTATATAAAGTATAGAAAAAATCTCAGTTGCAAGTTCACAATCGAAAGAAGGATGTCGGGAAATTAGCAATTATCACAATAATAAGAAAAAAGGCAAGCAGCCTGGGAACTCGAGCTCATTTGCAGGCATCGATGGCACAATTCTCCATATGTTCGAAAAATTTCAAACCTCATTTTCATTATTAAATAGTACGCTACCAATTTTCTTCAGCGATAATGTACATTTGAAATAATGACTAGATTAATAACCAAAATGCACTTATTTGAGCTGAAGAATGTTGTGATGGGATACAAAAGCTGCCATTACAGACAGAAGAACGGTTTGCTAGCTGGTGAGCTATTTGCCACCTCTTGACTTTTTTTCTACGTAAAGTCCACACTCCTCATAGATTTTCAAAGTATGATAGAGGAATTGGAAGCCAATATTACTCGCATTGTTTGCAAAATAATCAAGATCCTTTCCATCCCATAAATAGGATATTTAGCGAAATTACACCCATTATAATAGTAGACTTACTCAAGAGGACGTACAGTTTAATGACGACCGAGAAGCTTTTAATCCACTTGTTAAATACTCGACCACCCGATGTAATCGGCTTTCGTAGAATGGTAGATAGGTATAGCGAAGGTCGAAACCGCCATAGTATGCACGCATAAAGGTGATTTTGATTGTTTTTTTTATTTTATTTTACTTTTTTTTTTACTTCTGGAAAAAGAGCTTATAGTGAATCACTCTATAAACATGATACAAGACATACGGTGTACCCGTAATAACCATTAGAAACAAGACATTCAATCATAAATTTTGAAAATATATTAGATAATATACACAATGCAGTCGTACAAAAATATACGTCTCTTCACGGTCTCAAAAAATCAATTTCGAGGTCTTTATCTAATCCGCAAATAATATATTATAATTTCAAGTCATTCATTTTTTGTTCTATCACACTATCACCATCACTGTCGCTGCTACTGCTACTACTACTACTATCTGATAAGGAGCCCTCATCCGACTCTGTTTCATCATGGCCGTTGTCATCGCATTCATCTCCACTGGCCGAAGCAACGATATGCATGTCTGTTATTAATTCCTTTAGGAGCTCCGTTTCCAACTCTTGTAATCCTAGCCCTAAATGTTTCTTAAATACATCTAGTAGGACATTCTTCAGATTATGCGCCAACATCAGTAAATGTGTTTCGGGACAAAGTGTTTTGTTCGTTACGTAACGTATGTAGTCATCGATGTAATAATGATTGAACACCGAACGTTCATTGGATTCGAAGGTATCGTGAGTTATCAACAACTGTTTCACAATCCATTGTGCATTGTTTTGTAAAGCAATGACACAGTCCTCAACGCACTGTCTGCTCAGCTCATAATTGCGGTACAGTGGATAGATCAGAGAACGCCGCATGAAACTTACAACCACATTCTTGAGTGATGTAAATGGTTCGAAATAGGTTAACGTAGCTGACAACACACTGCGTGTCCAAGCCGATTCACAATTTGGTTCATTCGAAGTGAATCTTAAAGAGATGAAAAACAGAAAACAGTTATTGTTGCTGCCCCACCAGCGCTCTGAAGGGCTTCTTACCTAACGTCGTAGCAAATGGCCAATAATATATTTATGAGGCCACAATCAATTTCCAACACATCATATTCGTCGGGCATCACGTTTAGATCAGGTTTCGAAGTTAAATTATGCAGCAGACATTCCTCATCGCGGGTAAGGGAACAATCTATAGTAAATAGACAGCACATAATCTGTTTCAAAATGCATAAAGGTGTTTTGATGACATTTCCATGAATGATGTATTCGTAATGATGTGTTAATAACATTATCGTACACAAAAATTTAAGGTATATTTCTTAATAAAAATATTAAATCTATAAAAAGTCAGCAACAAAGTCGGAAGCCTAATTGAAATTTCAAAGTGATTTCACGTTTCTGATTATAAGTAGGATCAAACGTTCAATACAAAGGTTCTTAATACAAAATTGATTTATCGGAGTAGAACTTCTCCTGCCTAACCCCTTTCTTCTGTGACCCCTCTTATAAAATAACTTTGATGTTACATATATGGTTATATATATTTGAGACATATGTGGAGATAAAGCATAAATACGGGAGAGTTGATCTCATTTTATAAACTTTTGGAGGGCATGCGTTAACTGTGGGCGTGGATGTTAAAACTTACTGAAAAACAAATTTTCATTGGAGAAGGATGCCTAATATATATTATATACACGAAGAGAGGGTTTTTAACGTGCCCCGATATATCGCCCGTTTTTGACACCCCCGGTTATCTGATGATGAGTACATCGTATACGCAGATGTGGACTGTAATCCTTAATAGTGGCCATATAAAATTCAGCCCGACCAAAATTATAGCATCATTCTACTTGTTTAATATTGTTTACGTTTGAAAATAAACTTGAGTCTTTGATAATTATGTATTATTATGTGGAGGACGAACGAACATATCTCTGAAGACACAAACTTTGAACCTTACAATCCTCTCTGCTTGAAACAGTTTGTCGGTTTTGCCGATTTTTACTTGTTAAACCTGTTAATACGTTTTACTGGAACATCATCTTATAATGTCGGAAATCTTAGCTGTTCATTACGTTATCATTTTTTGGAGGACAAGTATGTCATGTAATTCCCTTACCTTATAGTTACATTTATGTGCATGTAATCCTACCTTTGAAGTTGATCGTATAATTCATTGGATTATCAAGACCATCTGGGACTTGCAGTTCTACAAAATTCAGTTTATATTGATCACGACAGAAGTTTTTCATCTCATCGATTTCTCTATCTATTGTGCGTTGTAGCGGACTAACGTCGCAGGGTTCAGGCATGCGGGTTATAGTATCCATATCACACTAAAAATAAACAAAGAAAGTTAAAGTTGTCGTGTAAGACACTATGCTTTAAAGCTACCTCAAAACTTGTTATACTCCCACGAAATTTACTTGCAAATCCATAATCATAAGACCCATCCGGTCTTAAAAGCTCCATGTTATCATCAATTCGTATCAAGCAATCATCTGTTATCTTCTTGAGTTTCCACAAGGCCAAAGTGCGGTCTATGTCTTTGGCGCTGTTATTCTCCTGCGCATTCTTTTCGACGTTCAAGTCCTCGTTGGACAAAAGGCAGGGAAGCACCACTCTAAGCACCTGGTCTTTGGTGCTGTAGTCGAACTGAATATTTTTCAGGTCCTTCATGTCAAAACGGCGAAAGGAGTGAAATCTACGTAAGAGCAGAACATTAAATAATTCCATAACTATGAAAGCCTTCCAACTCATGGCAAACTCACTGGTATAGTCGTACATCCAAATATATTAGAAAGTGGTAGTCCTCAATGAAAATATCACAATTCCTAATGTTTTGCACAGACCTTCCATTGGAGTCGGTGCCACTGGATTTGTCTACCTTCAATTTGAGTTCACAAGAATTTCCCGTATATACGTGTTCTATCTGAGGCGCAGTGGTCATTTTGCTTCTACCTAAATTTAAATCCGGATAACAGCTCTAACGCAAATACTTGGTGACACACTAGGAATTAGGATGTAAACAACATGCTTTGGACTGGAAAGTAATCGAGTCGCAATAGAACATTTGTAAAACAAAAATAAAACTCAACGTGACCAGAATCAGTGTTGCCAGACGACGGAATAAGAGGAGCTCACAAAGAGAAAGAGGAGGAAGAGAAATTTTCTCTCCCTCTAAAAAAAAATATATATGTGCACAACAGCTGCCACCGACATATTTAGAAACCAGCTCAACGCCACTGACATCATCGACTAAAAAGAATAGCGAATTTGTCAGCTGAAATACACCTGAAATCGTTGGAGATTATACGAAAATCAGCGATTATTTACTTGCCTACGTTACGGAAAAATTTCTTCATAGGCGCTTTTCACATAGAAAAATGATTTTATTGACGCTTTCTATATAGAAGAGACACATTTTCAATAAAAATCAAGTGTTTCCACAGATACTTCTTATAAAAAAGTGTCTCCACAGACACCTTTTTTATAAAGAAAAGTGTCTTTGTATATACTTTTCGTATAGGGCAGTCTTCACACAAAAATCTCTTCATAGAGACTTTCCGTATAGAGAATTGTCTTCGTAGAGATTTTTCATGTGGAAAATGTCTTAATAGAGACTTTTCACGTAGAAACATTTCTTCATAGGGACTTTTAATATAGAAAAATGAACAATTGAATGAAAAATGAAGAAAACAAAATTAAAATTTGGGGCATATAATTAGAATTTTTTAAAACATAATTTTAAATCAGGTGTATAATAAATTTCGGGAATTAGTTTGATTTTTTGATTTTAAACTATTAGAAAAAGTCAGGTTTACTCAGATAAAAAATACGATCACTTTAAACCATTCAATTCGTTTGCTCAAAATAACTAATAATTTTCAAGGTCATGCAGTATTACCATCCCCTATGCTTATATCGTTTCGTAAATTATTATCGTCTAATAGTTCCAATATTTTAAATTTACATACGTTTTGTTGAAGGGTTCGTTTTAACTTAATTTTTAGTAATAATTGTTTCCGTTTGAATATAAATAAAATTGAAATGCGACTGGTGACTGAACAACAGTGGCCAAACAGCCGCCGGATATAATTTTCGGTCGGCTTGGAGCTCCAATACTCAACACACCAAACTATATACACCGACGTTTTCCGCGTAGATATAAAAAGCAAAACTGTCAAGCCACCTGGTGGTTGTTAGTTGTATCACGATTTCAACACTTGGGTTTGTGAGAATGATGGTGTGAAGCAGAGGGCATAGACCAAAATCAAGATTTTCAAAAATAATTAATGAGGACTCTAATCACAACCCACAATCAGAGTTGCCAGATTTAACGATTGTGGACATTTTTTTGTTTACCAAAATTTAGCACAGAACATATTTCTAATTTTATATGGTTTTTATATTTAAAAATTATATTAATTTAAATAAAACAAAAATTCGAAATTCTTAGGATATATACAAAATTTTTTAAAAATAAAAAACCCAAATGTGTATCAGTAATGTACGACATTATGATCTCTAAAATTATTTGTCATGTGCTCATGGAGTCCACAAAAATTATTTTTGTTCACACCGATTTAGTGACAAAAATGATATGACAACAAAGAAATTTGCTTTAAAAGGGTAAAAATTAGTAACAGTGGACAAATATTGATAAATGCTTAACGATTGTTTAGAAAATTTCCGGCAAACGACTTCAGTTGCTGCTTTGATCACGATAATAATCAGAACCAAGCGAAGTGATTCAGCACAAAACAAAATGGGTTCTTTTGTAAAAACATAAATCGAAACCGACAACGATAATCATTCCGAGTAAAACGGCTGTTGACTGTGAAAGCTGAAACAAGTATGTTTATAGTCAAAGCAGTAAATGGGATGAAAAAGCAACAGATTGATGTAACAGATTTAACCTATTTGCGGTTAATTTGGCAAAATTTTCATACTAAACATTTGTAATTTCTCTTAAATGATGTTAAATCAGTCAGACCAAGGTGTTAGTGTGTAATCTATCCTCTTAACCAATGCCCTATATAGAGTTATCCATTTTTCGTTTTCAAGTTTAGTAAAACAAAGCTATGATTCCGATGAAACTTTTATTTCATTATAATGGTTAGATCTTGCCATTCTGTACAAAATACAATGCCATTTGAATCACCTCTTTTGTAGTAAGTTTTAACTATTTTTATGCGTTCTTCGGTTTTTAAACCATCCACATTCGTAAATGGCAAACCTTTCACTAAATAAATAACACTTCAGATGACAGGTATTTAACAGCTGACAGCCTTGACAGACCAGCAGTTTTGAAACCACTATATGGACATATACACACACATATATATATATATTTTTTTTTTTGTGTATATTTATATTTTATTTTTTGTTATTATATATGTATTTATATATACATTTGTATATTTTCTAAAATAGTGGTCAAAGTATTGGTAGTAATTTAGAGCCTTTCCATTGGCTATTGCTGTGACTAATATATATTTGCTTGGGTTTCCAGTTTAATTATTTTTAATCAATTTCGTAGCTTGTGGAGCATTTCAGAAATGGAAATAATTCAATGATTTGAACTCTGAACAAACTGTTCTGTTCGAAAACTGCAAAAAAAAAAAAAATTAAAAATTTAATAGGTCATAGCGAAGGAAGTTGTCTGCATTTCAAAATAGCAAATTCTTTTTTCGTTTTCATTGAAAATGGTTGAGAATACTTAGAAAATATCTTAGTGAATACAATTTGTTGCTTCTGAAGAAATAAGCACAAATTAAAGATACGTTTTTCAGGATATTCAAAGACAGGTTTCTTATGTTATGCGTGCTTTGCCAAAAACTACGAAAAACGATTTGTAATTCCTCTTGATTGGGAGCAGAGGTGCAGTTAATTTGGAGCAAATTACAGGAATTTAAAAAATACAAGCAATTTTTTGTCTACCGATTTCAGCTTGTAATAATTACCGACATGTAGTTTTCTTTGCAAACGTTAAACATTAATATTAATTCAGCATATATTAATAATCGCTACTCGGAATAAACATAAATCAATGCAGAGAGGACAGTTGAAAGTCATGAACATTAATAAGGATTAACCTCCAAATTGAACCAAATTATTATACTTATAACGTAACTTGTGTCATGAACAATAAGTGAACTGTCGTTTGGTCAGTTAATAGATCTGTAAACAGTTAAAATAAATGTTTGCACAATCCTCATACAAAATATTGAATTTGCTTTGCGCATAGCATAAACTTCACGTACAAATGTCGCGCGATAACGCAACTAATTTTACTTAACATAATATGGGATCAAAGGATTGCTTGTTAAAGACTGTGGTTATTTGAAAGAAAAAATAAATCACAAAAAGCAGTAAAAGTCCTAAGGACGTCTCCAGTTACATAGATTTTGTTATCGTTAATAATTATTCATCAATTAATCATTCCATTTATGATTTATTGATCAACGGCGGCCGTCACAGAATGTTTATTGGAAGTCTTTTGTTGCTTATAACAATACAATACATGTTTTCTTTCACTTCCTCGATTGTGGACAGGACAACAGCAATGGTAATAACGGTGCTTTCTTGACCAACGACAGAGAAAAGTGTATTTTGTAGTTGGGGGGGCTTTTTTTTTAACAAAGCAACAGTTTATTTACCGACTGGAGGTAAAGTTTATTTACCGAAGTGGAGGTAAAGTGTCCTTTCATCAACTTTGACAGAAGTGAAAATGCCAATTGATGACAGGTACAACGAATTGTGGGTGAGCTATGCGATAATATCTTTTGCAATTGACATACATTGAAGATAGTGCGAGTAGTTATATGACCATTAAAGCAACAAATTTGAAAGCCCTAAACGGATTTTATAACATCATTCGCGTTTAGTTTTTCAAATAAACAATTAAAATTAACTTCTTTAATTCCCTTAAGTGGGATTTCTTCTCTTTAAATTAATAAAGAAGAAAAAAAAAATAATAATAAAAAAAGCACCAAAAACATTAGAACTTATTGAATTTATTTATTATGACCTTACTTGGCGTCCTATTATACCTATTATACGCCCCACGTTGAAAGTAATTCAAAGCACTTCGGCTTTCTGCGCTTCTCCTCCAATTCTTCACACATGGTCTTCCCAATGGAGTTTTGGTCGTCTACTTCCGCGCTGTCCATCGAGTTTGTTGTAGAAGGCTGTTCGTGGTGAAGCATTTGGGTCTATCCGTTCAACGTGAAACAGTCAATACAATCGTTGTATGCTGATGTGCTGGTCGATGTTGGTACATAGGTATATGTAGCTCATATATATGTATTTTATTGCACATACGACACCGATACTCTTCGTTAACGATAATGGATCCATATATTTTCAGCAGTATTTTTCTCTCGAAGACTCCCAGCACTGAATTAACCGCTTGTGTCATAACCTAGGATTCTGCACCATACAACAAGATAGGTGAGGCTAACGTCTGTCACAGACGGATTTTCATGTCGAAAGGGGGCTTTACCATTAAATCGCTACTTTAGCTTACAGTAATGTCTGTTAGCAAGCAATACTATTCTCTTAATCTTCATGGCGACATCATTCGTTTTATTTGTAGAGCAACCGACGTAGATGAATTCATCCACGACTCCAAAATTATAGTGGCCAACTTTCACATTGTCCCAAGCAAGTAAACTTTTTGTTCGTTGAACAGACATATTTTTGCTGATTCCTTCTCAATGCTTGAGAATGACTCCAGCCTTCTAGCAGTTTTCTGCCAATAATGTCTATGTGATCTGCACTTATTATAATTGATAATTGGCCATTGATTATTCCACAATCAAATCAAGATTATTAAAGAAAACATGATGCTTTGCCAAATTATATTGAATTCAGTGAAAGGAAAATAAAAAACTACATAGAAGTTTATAGATTAAATTAGGCAATTTGTGTGGGAGGTACCAGAATGGAATTTGCCAAATATTATAAGCTAATTCAAATGAAAAAAATTCAAATTGCTGCAGTGTTCGTGCGGGAGGTATCAGAATGGGCATGCCAATACGCCCCATTTTTATTCTCAGGAGGCTTAAAGTGAATCAAATTTGTCTGATTTTAGGCAACGGGATAACAGACATAATTCCATAAATATATAAGTTAAATTGATAATTTTTATGCGAGGCACATGTCCAATCACTTGATTTTTCAAACTTCGACAAGCGTTACAAGACAATAAAATGGGCAACAATTCAGATTACTGCAGTCTAATAATTATGAGTTACTGGAAAAAATTGAATTGTAGAAAATCCATCAATTTGTATGGGTTATACTAGAAAGAGAGGTCGGTAATTGGCTTTTCACAGTTCAGGCTATGATCTGGCAAATTTGTAGGCTGTGCCAAGTTGTAAAAAGTTTTATGAAGGTTTACCACAGTCTTGAAACATTCTTGGTAAAAAGAAGTTTGCTATTTAAAATGTGTCTTTTTGGGTGCTATATTTTCGCTGTACGTCCTGAAGGTACACTTAGTGCATTCTTATCTTGGCCGCTAAGTAAACATACCAAAGTACTAACGCGAACATTGCGTAGAAGCGCTATTTTAGTCGTTTTTTTTTTTGTGGCCAGGAATCAGTGCCCTCACTCACTGGCCACAAAAACTCAAAATGTGGTTTACAATAACCGATAAAAAATTATGCAAAATTGTGATGTGAAATCGTCAACAAAATCGTAGCAAAAATTACAAGTTTTTGTTGGTAATCGCAGATATTTAAAATTCGTCTTTACTCTTTTTGGAAGCAAATATTTAGGGAAATATAACAATATCTCATAGAGTTCATTTCGCCATCTATTTGTGAATGTTCAAATCGACAATAGTAAAGCATCACGTGGTGTTAAAACACCACTGAGTACATAACATGCTGCATCCACATTTGGTCGAGAAGAAACTGCACAATCATGCCTTTTGGTCCGCCTTCCAAATGTCTCTTTTTATCGACTAGTTTTAATTTGAAGTATTTGCTATCTGCCTTGTTTTGTTAAAAAAAAAAAAATTTGGAGAGATATTGCACCTAACTCTCAACAGCGAACTCTTAAAATAATCTATCTTCGGAAAGCTGTTCATCTTTCATTTATACTATAAATATTGAAAATAAAATATTGCAATAAATTCATTCTAAATTTGGATTCTCGATTTATGAAGAGCAAAATGTTCACAACAGTTGTTATAGAGTACCATATCCAGTCCTACGTAGTTTTTAGCAAATTTCCGTAGAGTGAACACTTCAAAATCACATTTTGATTTTATGCTCGTATAATTGGTCAATAAAAGGTGTAACGCCAAACATTTGATTTGATTTGCATATCATTTGTGCCAACTCATCGTTCTTTGATACGACCTGTCACGTGTCGAATATTTAACATTTCTATTTATCTGCATTTACGAGTGTCCGGACATCAACCATTGACCATTTTAATAAGAACAACTATGTAAATACCAACCAATGTACACATATTCTTACATACGAGTATGGGAAATGTCCGCAGATATCTTTGGGCAAGTAAACTTGCTTGAGAAAACTATAAATGCTCCTTCACAGGACATTGGACGCCTTAGTCTGTTCGTGTTTTTCATTATCGCTATGACACATAAACCAAATGCCGTTGCTTTCCACCGTCTGACAGAAGTTGCTGTTGCTCATAAGTTCACTCAATGCCAGGTGTGCGGAGATCAGAGCTCGGGCAAGCATTATGGTGTCATTTGCTGTGATGGCTGCTCCTGTTTCTTCAAACGCAGCGTTCGGAAAGGCAACATCTACAGCTGTATAGCTGGCAAAGGAAATTGCATAATCGACAAAGCTCGGCGCAATTGGTGCCCCTTTTGCCGTTTTCAGCAGTGTTTGAAAGTCGGCATGAATGTCCAGGCAGTGCAGGAAGAAAGAGGTCCGAGACTACAGAGTTCATCGACTTCCCCATTAGCCATGGAACATACCGAATCGAAAGGCCTTCTGAAAACAACAGGAAAGCGTTTAAATAGTTCACCAAATTTAGTGTGCTCTCCCACAGAAACATCTTTACATACTTGCCTCTCCGCCTCCCCCACTAGCTCATCTTTCCTAACCAACTCGCCGTCACCAACCAATGGAAATTCTTTCAATTTGCAAATGTTAGCTCAAATTTTGGTAACATGTTTGCGCCAGGCCAAGAGCAATGAACAATTTCGTACGCTGCCACGTTGTCAGCAGGAAGCCATCTTGCACTTGGTGTGGAGCGAATGTTTTGTGTTACGGGCATCGCATTGGACACTTGACATAACAGCCGTATTTCAAGCATGCGGTGATGTGGCCTTGCAACGTGTGATAGACGAAGCGAAACAAATCAACGCCGATGTAATGGAATTAAATTTCCTAGAGACTCTTATACTGTGTCGTAGGGGTAAGTGGGCTAAGTCACATAGAAGTAATCCGAAATAATTTATATCCAAATGACTCTATGCCATAGAATATGCGTTGAATTCGGACTATGCTTGCATTTTGGAATCCTACAGCAACAACGCCTTGCTGGCCTTGGCTCGTTATACTTCTCAGCAGTCTCATTGGTTGAGGTTTGGTTCGCTGCTGCTAGCCCTGCGTCAACTGTCTCTGCGGCGTTACGAGTGCACTTTGACCGGACTGTTTCGCTGCATTGTTAAGGATATTATAAAGACGCTTTGAAATGTGTAAAAAATGCTATTGGAGGACATATGTAGACTTTGTTCTCTAAAACGTGCGATTTTATATTGAGTCGTTCACACAAAATGTATTATTTATGATCTGAATTATAAATACAGAAAAGAGAAATAGATAATGACGGTGTTAAATTATAATGCATATGAAAATCGGCATTGGGCTATAATAGCGAATAATATTAGGATAGTTTAAATTTAAGAAGTATAATCTTGGACCTTAGATTCTGTGTGCGGAATACGTATTAGTCTAGGCAACGAAATGAAACAAATTGTGGCTGGATATGCGATTAGTTTTTTAATCATTTTGGGGTCGATTCGACCACTGGTTGTATCATCGAAAAGACAACAAAATAAATAACAAAATATAATAAACATTGCTCTGAATTTAGTTGAGTGCCCGAAGTGCAATGGCAAATGTACTACTAAATTCGTGTTTTTTATTACACTGAAAATTTGCAAGGAATTTTCGAAAGAAAAAAAACTGATATATTTCTGGTAGTTTTGGATTTTGCAGACATCGCAGTAGTTATTATAATTACATCTCAGTTTATTAATAAAAATTAGAAATAAAGGTTAAAAATTACTCTCTTATTGAAGTATTAAATTAAAGTATTAAATTACTTTCTTAAAAGTAAATGTCAAAAATAAATATCATTCATTGATTATTATTTTCTCGATTGTGGAAAGATCAATCAAAAATTTTGATATTTTAATATTATTATTTTGATATTACATTATTGTGGTCTCTAGAAGAATTTTGTTAATAATTAAAGTTACACATGTATGTCTTTCACTATATTTCCGTTGCTGTATGTTTCCATTAAATTTTTGAATTGAAATATCGATTATTGACTTTTTAAATAAAAACAATAAGTAACATTAGCTGTTATCTTTAATATTTGTTACAAAACCCAAAAGTGATTATCGTAAGTAATGTTTAGAAAGAAAAAAAATTAAAATATTAATTGTAATTGATTGTCACAAATAGTAATTAAAAACATAATCTAATGACACAGTTCATCGAAAAAATACATTTTCATATGTATATATTGTCGGACGTATTTTTTTGGACGAAAATCGATTTAATAAGTGTTATTTGGAGGCCCTGATCTTTTATGTGCTGTGTTGTTGCAAAAATATATACAATTTTATTTTATTATAATGCAAACTCTATTCGTAAATGTATAATGTTAAGTAAAAAAAAAATACTACAACCATCTCCGTTATTTTCATAGAGACTTTTAACGCCAAAAATACGTCAATTTTTTCTTTTTTTGTGATATTACAGGGTTTGCATTGTGATGAAAATTGAGTTTCCAATGGCGATATTCCATACTTTTCGGAATCTTCCAATCTTTTTTCAGTATTTCTTTTCGGTGAAGAAAAAACATTTGATTTTTTTTATAATTCTGTCAGTTGTTCTTAAATCGCTTCACGGATAAAACACATATTTTAAATTTTTTTCTTTTTTATTGCGTTTTGAGAACAAGTTTTGTCCTCAAACAATTTTTATAGTGGAACTTCAAAATGTTATTGCAATTCCTGCCATTTTTTTCTTTTGTTGGTGTTATAATTATTGATGCAATAATGGCATTTCATACTACTGTTACATTCTTGCCATATGGACTTAAAAAATTAGTTTGAATCAGTGTTGTTTATTATGCATGCTGTTTGTCCGTGAGTTCAGGATGATTAGGTTACTTTTTAAGTTTTGTAATAAACTTGTTTTATATCGTGTATGATTTTAACCATAAGGATAAAATTTAATACATCTTGTCTTGAAATATGGGTGTCTTGCAACGAAATTCGTTTTTTATTGTTTTTAGTTGTTTTTTAGGATGACCGAATTTTCATAACTTATTCCTAAAGAATTATATGAATTGAGATAGTTTCGTCAATTGCCGTGTATTACTTCAAATGAACGAATAAATGTTGGAAAAGTAACTGAAAAAAATTTTTATTCCTTCCATAGCAATTTTGGCAATTTTCAACTTTAAGCTGCCTGTGACTAAGAGACAACTTGCAATACAATTTTCGACTGGACTTGTTGAAATCGTCTGGGATTTTTAGGACGATTAAGCGACTTTGTTGTTACAAACGGAATAAAAACGTAATCCTACGGCGGAAAGCGTAAAAACAGGTTTTTGGGTTTTTTATCGGCGAGCAAAATCTAAATTTTCATGCCCTAAATAAACTAAAACTAGGAATGCAGCGATGAACTACTTCCTGCAGTTGTACAACTTCAGTGGATTGGTATTTTTTTTTTCATTCATTTTCTTTATTGGATCTTTCTTTCGAAATTTACAATATGTATTCAATATTTTAGCCGTATATGATCGGGAACATGTTGAAGGTTTTGAGCGAGTGGGTTTGAGTGAGAGGACAACTTCGATACATATGACCTGCTTAATTTTTTTTATTTCCTCGGAAATATAAGGAATGTTTAAAGAATGTTTAAATTGGTATTGGTATTAAGACTTAAATTGGATTGATATTAAGACTTCATTTTTAAACTGCTATAAGTAAGGCAATAAAATGAACAACGACTACTTTCAAATGCCATCATAATTTCTGATTTTCGAACTAAACTGTAATACGAATATTGTATGAATATTCTCGGATGTTAAATTTTTAATGTTATTTAAGTTACGCTTAATACATTTTTTAATTTTAAATAAAAGTCGTTGTTACAAAAAAAAAACCTATGTCACTGTCAACATTTCAAGTGTTTTTGAGCACTTAATTCCATTTTTTACACAAAATTTGATGCAACTTCTTTGATCCATTTTTTTCGTTAGCAGAAAATCACCGAACACGCAAACCACTTGTCTTATGTGTGCCTCTCACAAACAAACTAAACATGATATATGGATATGGAAACCGTCAACATATCTTTGAGACAAGTGTACCAACATAAAAAAATAATAATCGAAAGTCGAATGTACGTAGCCCGCGAAATTTGAAAATTCGTCTTATTTTTTGAACGCAGATCGTACTTTGCAATTATTAGCACTGTTTTTTAAGTAGTGTCCTTAAGCGCTCCACAATACTTTTATACTTACCCATATGTCTGAATAGACAATGGAACAAATAATAAAACAACGCTTACTTTGATTGATTCATCTACGATTTTCAGGATCTTTAGTTCAGGATTTTTTGCTGTAATACATTTTACAATCATCATCATTGATAATCTAAAAATTCAATATAATCGTACTTAGGAGATAGTTTCAATTTAACAGTTTTTTTTGTTTTGTTTGTCGTTTTCTTTTATGATTTTCATTTACATTTTCTGCTAACACTAATAAGATGCTCATCAATGCTTTACGATTTTCCGTTTGTCTTTTTCCTATTGGAGGATTGAACGTCATGGGGCGGGAGGAGGGATGGTTTCGACATGTTTCTCTTTTAGTTCCGGGTTCTTTTTATATGTTTACTTGTACGACTACAAAATGTTCAACATTTTTGGTTTTGTTTTCTTTATTCTTATCTTTGTGTTATATAATTTGTCACTTGTTTGTTTGTCACATGTAAAAAAGTTAATAGTTTTAAATACAAAAAGGTTTATATAGTATATTGTATTTATTTTGTGGTTGTTGTTGTACCTAAAGTTTATAATAGTAATACACACATTTGTTAACTGAAGTTTATAATTTAATTAGAGAAGAAGGGGAGCGGGAGGAGAGAAATCAAAATCTATCTTAACAATTAACACTGACTATATTAGAAGAGTTCACAATATGTATGTTTGTATGTGTATATAGGATAAATTTTTGTGATTAAGTAATTTTTATTTTATTATTAAATAATGTAATTTCTATAAAGATTTATTTGAAAATCTTTTGCAACGATTGTCATATGAAAAATAAACACAAATCTAAATTAATTTCTTCTCTTTGGATTTTGAGATTTCTAAGTATTTTGGAAAAAAAAACTAATTAATTTTAATAAGGAACTATTATGTATGCCTGTAAATATGTTTACTTGAACGATTTGTTTGGAACATACTCGTATCATGTTTGAAAATATTGGATGGAGGGAACTCGATTGTTTTAATATTATAACTATTGCTACCATTTTCATGAATGAACCGTAATAAATAAATCAGCTAGAGTATATACGAGTATTTTGTTTTTAAATTTGTGCCTTACTGACATTTTAAATTAAGAGGTTTTGTTAAACGAGTGATAAACTTTTCATACATAGTATAACAATGCCTTTAAAAATATCTCTTTTCTGCAAACAATAGTTCTTTCCACTTCTAAATTATTTCTTCCTAGGCCATTAACAACAAATAAAATTGTACTTTTCAGTTAAATCCTTCTATTTAGGTACCTTTCACCTGCATTTACTTCCTCATGACGTCATAATAAAGCCATACAATTTTCTATAATAAGTCGTACATTTTTTTCTCCATAAATCAATGCTATAGTTAGTGGGTAAAGTGAAGTTGAAACGCTGATTTAACTTATATTTATAGGTATATCTTAGAAATAATATTTTATATGTTTTTATTTATACAGTTTTAAAGCTGTTAGAAGACACCTCTCAATACCTTTTGAAATTTCTGAACACAAAAGTTGGCAACAATAAAAAGTTTTTTTTAGGAAGGAAATCATAATGATGTTACCCTATATGTTACTTTAATATTGCAGACTATCGCCGTTGAAAAGTTGAAAGTTTCAAAATTAGCGGTGCCAGGCAAATATTCTTATATACTCGTAGTTTGCAATAAACACAAGTTCTTGTTTAAGTTGCCATTGAAAACAGGAACGTTTCTGAAACTTCATATAAGATAAAATATGCCTTTTTAATATTTGATATTTGCCACTTTGTGAGATGAAACAAGGAAATCTAACAATAAATTTCAATAAAAGATTATATAAATCTATAAAAAGTTAACAACAAACAAATTTTTAACTTAAGTAAAATGTAAATACTTTTGTAAAATATGTTTTTTAATATGTGCATGAGTTTGTTTTATCTGTGTTTTTGTGACTACACTTACAACCTTGTCTAGGTCCGTAATCTTATATAAAATGTTTTTGTTTTTGCCTTTACAAGAAGAAGTTGTCAGCCAAAGACAAAGAAAAATAATCAAGGTGAAAAATTAAAATTCCAATTCTTAAAGCCAGTGAATTTACATTAGCATTGCAGGCATGTTTCTTGTTTGCTTCATCGTGTCGGTTCCAAAATTTTAAATAGCATCAAAATCGTTTATAATTTTCTAAGAGAGATAATATATATAAATTATATTATATATGTAAATATAAAATATAAATTATATTAATTTATATATATAAATAAAAATGACTCATTCAGTGTGTATTGCTTTATTGAAAAAGTTCGAGTGCCATTGGTTGTTCTTGTAATTTATCAAAAAAAAAAAAAAAAAAATCATTATTCATTTACAGTTTAAAATTCGCAGTGTTGAAATCAACGTAAAATCTCCATTCAGTAGAATGCTATCTATTTTCGAGCCAATATGAACTTATTTCAAGATTCGGCATCTACTCAACACCTAAATTGAAATAATCACGTAACATCTAGTGGAGGATCCTCATACTAAAGCTAAGCTGCAATTTCATGGAACATCGTAGAACGATCTAGCATTATCGATGCGCGTAATCGTAATCCCAATATTTTTTACTGATCTTTATCAAATTTATTCATACGCGAACGACAGCCGCGTTCGACAGAATTTGTATTAAATTATGATTTTTTAAAATTATTTAAAGTAGCACAAATAGTGGTCTATTACCAAAATTATTATTAAAATTACGGTTACAATTTGAAATGCGAATCAAATTGGACTTGTTGAATTTCCTCAACCTCAGTACTGTATGCCAATTACATGTACGTACGTGCTCTTTCAGATTTTATGGAATCTGAACTTTCAATAATTGAAAAACTTAAAAGCTAGTTCAAGGTTTTTTTCATCAAGGTTAGTTTTTTCGAAGAGAGTTTGCAGTGAGTATATTTACTGATTTCGTGTGCAACTAAGTTCTCACTGTCTTTTTTATGAAAATTCAACTTTATTATGAAAACATGGTTACAAATGATTCATTGAAAATATTGCTCATCGTTACCTGCTACTTTCTTCCATCTTTCTGGTAAGGCTCGAATTCCGTCACGGTAAAACTATCAATTTTTGAGGCTATCCACGAATCTAACCATTCCTTGATGTTGTCATATGAGTGAAGCTGCTGGTCAGCCAGAGCGTGTGCCATAGAACAGAACAAGTGATAATCCGACAGCGCAGTATCTGGAGAATATTGCGGATCGGTAAGACTTCGCATTTTAGCGTTTCTAGGTAGGTAGGTTCTAGGTAGAGCTGAGCGTTGCCATGTTGAAAAATCACTTTTTTATGCCTCTGCGGATATTATGGGAGTTTCTCGCGCAGAGGTCGGCCCAATTGCATTATTGAAGTCGATACCGATACCCAGCGATGGTTTCGCTTGGTTTCAATAGCTCGTAATAAATAACACCTACCTGGTCCCATCAAATACAGAGCATAACCATCGCAGAGCGAATATTCGGCCAATGACACTCTTTTCTTTAGTTTGGTGTAATGAATCCATTTTTCGTCATCCGTTACAATACGGAGAAGAAACCCTTTCCTTTTTTGTCGCTGAAGCAATTGTTCACAGGCGAAAAAACGACGCCCAACGCCTCTTGGCTTCAACTCATAAGGAAGCCAAGTTCCTTGTTTTTGAATCATTCCCAACACATGTAATCATTCGGAAATGGCTTCGCGGTAACTCCTAATATTGTAGCAAGCTTTACCTGCGTTTGATACGGATCCCCATCAAGCAATGCCGTCAATTCAGTGTCTTCGAAGGTTTTGCGTGTTCTTTCACGCGAACAGTCGAGCAGAAGATATCATATCACCATCTGTGAAGCGACGGAACCAATCTCGACACGTTGTTTCACTTAAAGCAGCATCTCAGTAGACGTTTTGAAGCTCTCGATGGGCTTCAGCCGCCGTTTTCTTCGATTGAAAAAAGAAAATCAATACTTTCCGCATATGACGATTACTTGGAACAAAATCATACATATTCACACAACCAAAAGAATATGGCGTCAATAGAAAATCACTATTGCGTCGAGGCGGAATGTTTACCATATGCCGAAGTTTGGCTCATGACGTTTAGGTTACGGCAGAATCGACTAGCACTTACAGGTGGCGCCATCTATTGGCATACAGCGGGAACTTAATGTGCACTTAATATTATAATTTGATTTTGAAAATTCTGTCGTCGTCACTAGTTGCTGCAGCATTATTGTGCTTAATAAAATTGTTATTGTAATTCTGCTCTATTGTCATATTTATTGCTTCCGATCGATCCCACATCTTGGGTAAATCTTGTTGCGGTCAATTCAATAGATTTATTCATTCTGTTTTTTCCATCTTCGAATTGGTGTATGATTTCCTGAATTATTTCAATTCAATTTGTTTTAATCCAATACCTAAGTGTCGGAGTGTAGACTGATTAATGGAATTGACGAATCAAATAAAATTCAATAGACTAGTGTGGTATTGAAATGCCTACAAAAACTTCAAAGTAGTGGCCACAGTTGCATTTGTGTGACTCTCAGCATCCCTAAAATTAATGTTGTTTCCCCTCTTTCTCATAGTTTTGTATACAATTTTAGAATTACGCAACTTTATGTCAACACCATACTAGAATTATATTCAATAAAGCCTATCTGGCATTTTTACAATAATGACTTCTTGATGGCAAACTTCACAAATTTTCGTTCATTTTTGATTACAAAAAATACACAAGGCTCTTTCTGTGGACAGATATTTTTCTAAGCTGCTTTTCATATTACTATAGAATTGGAAGTATAAATGTAGTCGAACATTTATTTGGACCATTAATTTTTTACGAAATAAAAGAAGAAGTGGACAGGCAGCAAAGGTTCGACTGAAACGAAGGTAATACACCTACCACCATGAGTTACAGTTCACAAGGTCTCAGACGGTATTTCATTACAATGTATCTTCCTTTTCTAATGTAATATTCACTGAAATATTTTATATAACCACGCCTGCAAGTTTCGATTCTTCCCGGTGGTGTTGCCAAGTTTTTTGTACCGGCTCAATTTTGTCACTATTCACCGCCAGATAACTGGACGTCAATAACCACGCTTCCAATTAAGGCATCCCCTCACACATGTTTATGAATTGGAGTGGCTCCTATCTACTATCGCAGTATATTCTTTTAGTTAGCGAATATATGATAAAAATGCAAGAACACATCTGGAAAAAGACGTATTTTTCATTGTTTTAAATGCGACGGTTTCAAGCTCTCCTCAAATTTAAAATATATTGACTTAACCCGTAGTATTTTTCGATTGCAGCAGAAAATTTCTCAATGTGGACTCAATACTTGTGCAATTTTTTTCTATTGGTGCTCATTTGCACAATTTCGAAATAAACCTGTCTTTAACTATGAAATATTTCTATGCAATAGTTCAACTGCCTACCTTGACAGCTCGGTCTGCGTCGAGCTTTCAATAGATGCTCCATTCCATTGCTTCATTCTTTTCATCAGGCATAAAGAAAAATCCACTCGTTCTAAAAATCGCAGTAAAAATATTTGAATGCAAATAGGGATACCTCAATTTTAAAATACGAAAGACCTGATATGTTCTCATTTTCTCTGGGAGGTGTAAAGTATATTTTTGAAAACTACTCTTAAAAACTACTTTCATGTCGAGTGTGTGAAACGTTTTTTTGCTCTTCCAAATAATTGAATTTTTTTGAGATATTCCTCTTTGAATATCAGCTCTCGATACCTTTCATTGATGTGGTTTATCTTAAAAAGGTAAAAAACTTATTTTGATTATACGGAAAAGAAATTATTTGGAAGGAGACATAGCTAACACATATTTGAGTTTAAAATAAAAGTACACATCAAATAAAGAACCGACTGATTGCACAACATTCATTTGAAGCGATGCCTTTTGACTGGAATTTTCTGTACGATATTTTAAAGTAAATATTCAAAGTGAATATAATATAATATAAATCACAAGAGTTTTGATTTGAGTATGGCAGACGTTCACTTAATAAACTCGAATTTAATATGTAACCAATAAAAAATTTTGATTTGTATGTAGTAGACCTTGAATTCAAATGGATTAAGAAATTGAAACCGCTTACAACTTAAAGTTTATAATAAAGTTAGAACTCTGATGAGTTTACACCGTATCCTACCTACTTAGCAGCGCCTCAACATTAAGCATAATTTCGGGTTTCCTATGTTTATTTTGATCTTCTGGGGGGGCTGTGATATTAGAGTTAACTGAAGCCGTTGTTGTTGCCGTGGAGGAGGCATCCGTTGTGGGACTTTCCATTATCGTGGTACTGTTATAGGGTACTTCGGTTAGGGACCTGGAAGGGGCAGGTGACGCCGGTGCTGATAGTAACGTGGAGGGTGGTGGGGAAGCCGATGAGAAGAGACCACCCATTCCTCTGATAGTGGGCAGTGGTGGGGACTGGGCTTCCACTGTTGATGGAGGACTTCGGTTCACATTGCTATCTAAGCTGCTATGCTGCTGCGATGATGCTGGCGATAGCGGAATCTCTTCGATTTTTTCCAAATCTTGAGCTATTGAATTGGAGTTCTGTTTATGAACTCGAGTTAGTGTCCCCTTGGGACTTCTTGCGGTATCATGTAGGACGGGAATCTCCAGCATTGAGGATTTCATGGTCAGCGGATGGGACGACTGGAGGGAAGACTGATGATGCTGTTGGTGTTGATGGTCCGTTTTGGAGTGATTATCGTCTCGGTCCAAGCTGAATTGACGTCGTAGTAAACGCGAAGAACCTGGCTTCTCAAATCTTCCCGTATTCGTGTGGAAACTGGAGGCACTCGTGTTTATGGCGCCACCTCCGCTGCCACCGCTATATAAGTACTTACCGTCATAGAATTGCGTAAGATTGCTTTCACTAGGGCTGAGACACTTGTAGTGATTGTAGGGAGAACTGAGATCCATCATTTCCTCTATTTTCTTGTATAGTCTGGACGATGAGCCCGCCGTAGAATTCGGCAAGCGATTAAAGTTGTTGGGGTTTAAAAGATTATCCGTGGCTAAATCAGATATTTTGCGTGATTGAGGTGAGGTAGCGGGAGTTTTTGTCGGAAACTCGGGACACAAAGTCATGTTCGGGCTTATGGTGGTAGTGGAATTAGAATCTAAAGAATATGAATTGGGCAAGTTGGAAGAGGACACTTCAATGTTTGCCGGCGGTGTGATTTCCACCTTGACTTCGACAGACTCCCCCGCCAAAGAAGAGGATTGACTGGAAGAAGGATTTGTACTATTACGTGACTTGTTGGCCTGCGCCTTCAATGTGATGGAGTTGCGTATTAGAGATTCATCCAAACTGAAAACAAATATTTCATAATTATTAGAAAGGCAACTTGTTTTCAATCTGTTTTCCATTCTGAAGTCAGTGCAAATAACCTACCCATGTGACTCTCTGAGACCGTGAAAGCATATTAGAATAAGTTCATAGCGTACTAGAGATGTTAGTGGAATATAAAGTGATAAGGAAACGAATTACTTACCCAATAGGTGGGGGATTTGGCATAGGTTTGTCAAATCCTTTTTTGCCCAACAGCCAAAATGTGTTCATCATGCCTTTACCTTTGATGTCTATAAGACCTCGAGGCTCAATCATATAACCACCACGGGTCTCCAAACGGTTTCTCGTCTCTTGAGACATATGAATACGCCAAGAGGAACCTGTGAAATAGATATCGTCAAGCCGTCAAGTGACTAAAATATATTCAACATTTACCTGTTGATTCCATCCTAGAAGCCGTGTTTACTGTATCACCAAATAGGCAATATCGCGGCATGGTAAGACCAACTACACCCGCGCAGCAGGGACCAGTGTGGAGGCCAATTCTCAACTGCAAAGGAACTCCAGGCAGGTGCTTGACGTTGAAACGGCCACTTTGGTGTAGCAGATCTAAAGCCATGGTGGCAATTTGATCGGCATGATCGGGTGTTCTGACCGGCAGTCCACTAACAACCATATAAGCATCACCAATAGTTTCAACCTAAAGAAGGAATGATCAACTTTTATCTTATCGAGTGCAGCAAAGGTTTTCACCTCGCTCACCTTGTAGACATTGTAAGCGTTGATGGTGGCATCGAATATCGTGTAGAGATCATTGAGTAGATCCACTACTTGCACCGGAGTACAGTGGGCGGCTATTGTTGTAAAACCAACAATATCACTGAAGTAAATGGTCACATCGGAAAACTCTTCCGGTTCCACAGCCAAGCCCATTTTCAACTTTTCTGCCACCGAACTAGATTGTTTCAAGAAAAAACGATATTATGAGTGGGTGCCATATGTAACAATAATATTACACTGAGCGCCAAATAGTTAAAATATATTTTTTGTACACTGAGAGTGACTAGTTTTCAGGCAGTTTGAAATGTTGAATATAAAAGTTATATTACAAAAAAATAGATTAACATAATCTTCAAATATTCTTTAAGCTTCCACGAAAAAACTGGGATTTTGGGCGTAATCTATATGTTGTAGTATAACTTTGGCAGCTGTCATTGGATAAACATGAGTATAATAACACCAGGCAACAGACATTCTTTGGCAAAAGTTGATTCTATATTTTTTAAATAAATTTTGGATACGTTTGACCTTGGCATCTGACTTGGATTTAGCACTTATAGAATAAGATGGAAGAACACAATTATGAAAAAAGTGTGCACACATTATTTATCGATAGGTCAATGCAAAAGAGCTATCATGATATAAACGTTTAGTACAATGAACACCAATTCCGCAGAGCAAAGAGTATTTGTTTGAGTTTCGTGCTTGACATTTTGTGGAAGCGTAAGTTTTACTACACATTTTGTTTGAATAAAAGAGCCAACTTCACTGCGGAGTAGCGTTCGGTTTTCTCGCAAAAAAGGAAATTGTTATGACGGTGCTATCGAAATTTGTTCCTGTATTTATTGTGTGCATTTGCTGAAATAAAATTAAAATAATAATATTCTTTTTTAAATAATTTGTTAAACATAAGCCTTTTGGCTCAAATGTTTATTATTATGGGTACTGGCAACATTTATTGCAAAAATACACACTTCGAATTGTCGATGTTGCTTTTCTGCTGTGAGAAGAGAAGGGGTTTTCATTGTCTGCTTTGTTGCCATTATCACGCAGTTTACTTTTGCGAAGTACTGAACAAATTGAAAAAATTTCTGCGCGTTTACCATTTTGTGGGGTGAACTAATTAGCTGATGGTTTCATTACAATTATTATATTCGAAATTACTTGTGATGTAATTTTTCGAAGAACCATTATTAGCGATTATCCTTGATGAAGAAAATTGTATTAAAAATAGACAATTTTGTTTTCTTTTTTGATTCTTCCAAATACAGATTGACTATTCAGTCTATATGCCAAGCCAGTAGCGAATGATGCGACCACAAGATCTATCCAAGTACAAAAATTGATAGGCTGCTTTATGTGCCATAGTTGAAAATATGAGAATATATCGAATATTTTGACCGAATATTTTCTCTTTATAATTGATTCCTGTATAATAACCATAAATTTGTTAAAGATTTGGAAATTTTTTTGCCGCACACTTAATTTAATTAAAATGCAATCATTTTTCTTACATTTAATGACAGAAATCGTATTTGTATACTTATAATTATTGTCAAAAATAACTGTTTCATTATTTTAAAAGTAATATTCTGAAAATGTGGCGTGCTGGGAAATTTTGGAAATATAATTCGGATTCTGAGTGTCAAGTGTTCCATGTGGTTTGGTACTGAAGAACGATAGACTTCCTTAACGAATTCCCCTGTGCAATTAAGTAATATACTTTTTTATTTATAGATGCATGATACATATATACTCGTATGTAGAGTATTGATAATTTATGGTTCTTATAACATTTACATTCGGTAATTAGATGTGAATTTAATATTCAAAAAAAGAATATTTTCTTTGCATTCACTAAATATACGCAGTTTTTTGAAAGGCGTTGGCACCTTTATATAGTTTTTATACTATTTTCAAGGTTAAGACTATACATTTTAAAGGAACACCGCGAACGTTGAATGCATTAGAATGCCTATTCATAGCCCAATGTGGTTCCAATAAGGTAATCCTTTATAAAAGTAACAGTCTCGCAAACAAAATCAAGTAAAAATACGATTTGTTAATTATTTTAGGGCGTAATCAATTTTACCAAAAAAGTCTATAGATGTAGTTAACATACGAATCTTTAGGTAAAACTGGATCAACTTATCCAGTTGCTCAACTTATTGAGTTGATGATCGTAACAGGTTAGTCTATGTGAGCGAAAACTCACATATTTTGGCAGAATATCGGCGTTCATGTTTGTCTCAATAATTATTTTCGTTTTCCTCAAAATAGGATATAGAAATTAAATAATTAAAAGCATATTTTGGTCAAACACGGGCCAATTTTTGTAATGATCAAAATAATGATGCTTTTGGTTTCAAACTTTGACCCACTGACCCATAAATCTTTTTTTTGTTTTGACTATGAAAGTTGGAGTTACTTGTGAATACAATAACTTTTTTTATTTTCCTGCAATCCCATTTACTGAAAATTGAATTTTGAACATTCACTGTATTGGCGAAATGCTTTCCGTCTGCTCCCGAAATGTTTTTGCGTTTGTTATGTGTTGGAATGGTATACAAAATATATAATACAAAAATAGGCTTTTAATATTTTTAACTTCGCTTCATCCATTTTTACCTTGGCAACATTCGATTCAAGAGTTGCTCAGTCTTTTTTCTTTCAATATCCAACTGTTCCGTCCTCTCTCGTATGAGTTCTTCCAAATTATTAGAGTACTTCTCCAACATTTGAAACATCGTGTCCACGAAATTTACCTTACGACCATGATTTAACAATTTGAAACGCTCGTAAACCCTGGGTTTGCATTGATTCCGGTGTTGACGAAGTGTATCATCATTGCCCGGCAGTCAGTCAGTCGGCAGTATCATCCAGGATCATTTAGCATCGCAACGGAGTCATTGTCAGAAATAACATCATTATTGTGGATGTTGTCGTCATGCCCGACATAGTAGTTTATATTGGTAAAGATGCCATTGACATCGCCAATCATTTGTTGTTGTTGCCATAATATAGTTGTGTTTCCAGGGCAAGTTAAGAAGTTGATATGATGAGAATGTTGTTATTTCGCATACAGAGGGTAAAAGTGATAAAAGAAGACAATAAATATAAAAATCAATAAAAAAAAGAAAAACGTTGAAAAAAGTTTATTTTAATAAATTTATATACCACATAAAGATGGACATCTCTCAGGGTTTGGGACTATAACGTATAGGGAAGGAATCTAAGTGCTTAAAAAGTAATTTAAATATTTGTGAAGCATTGTGAACTCTTTATTTTCTCAAATCTACAGCGCTAAACATTGGATTGGGTTAGGATCACAAGTGGTGCCTTTTTGTGTACGAACGCAGTTAAAAAAGTTCCTCGAAGTCATGAAAACCTATCCGAACCGTGGGAAAATGGAAGCTGGAATTTAAATTTACTGTATTGACTATAATTTCTACATAAACTCAAAAACATATTGCAAACGTGTTTCTAATCGTTTAGCTAACGGAACTGTGTGCTTGTAAATAAGAGATTTACCTGTGTCACTTGTATAACACAAAAGGTATTGGAAATTTATTGCGAAAATTTTACATCAAGAGTGTCGAACCTTAAACGACTGGTTACACTAGGTAAAAAAGTAACAATATTTTTCCCGTTTTGTATGACAGTGGATAAAACTATAGATTTATATTCGATCTATGAATCTGAGATGTAGTAATGAAATATTTTGAGTTTCAAAATCGTCGACTATAGGAAATTTCGTGAGGAGAACTCAGAAACCATTCATATTTGGTACTAAGAGTAATACGTTATCATATTTTTAAATTAAATCTGAATATGTTAATATATTTGCCCGAAAATCAGCTTCCACGTTGATTACATTGAATTTGATACTTCCACTTATTTTTCTTTGCTAAGGATCTCTAGTTGACATAAAAAGTAGACTTTCAAATTTTTTTGCAGTACAAGATAAGTCCATTTTTCGACTCTTTAAAATATATGAATAGCTAATTTTTCGACTTTTAATTTTTTTTTATATACGAATATATGAAAAGTTGAACAAAAATTGACTCTTCCACAAAAGAAACATAGGAAAAGTTGGGTTTTTAAAACAAAAAAGTTTTTTTTTGACATATGTTTAATATATAAATTAGTGTTAAAATAATATTGTGAAAATTTGAAAATTTTAATTTTCACTCGAGATAAGAATGCTAAAATGTAAATGTTATAGTGAAAGGTGGCTTCACAGCTGTTCGCTATAATTCTAGCATTAGAAACCAAGGGAGGAACAGAGGTAGCAATAACACAGTACAACAGCCAATCTGGGGGGTGAGAAATTCCAAGTGAGGGTGATCGTACTAGGTCAGTATAGTAAAATTCTCAAAGAGTTTCGCGTTCGTATGTGTCAGTTTTTTTTTTATGACCTTTTACATTTTCTCAGAATAAAAAAAACTGATGACAGCGATGAATGCGATGCCAATAATCCCGAACAACCACCATCGAAAAAGTCTAGGCAATATTTATTAAAATAAATAAAAATAAATAAATAAAATAAAAATAAAAAATTATAAAAATGTTTACTTTATTTTTTTAGTAGTTTATGGCCAGAAGTCTGAAAAATTTATAAAAAAACGCGATAAATGACACTTTTTTGAATAAAAACAAATATCAATATTCTTGTCTAAATGGGATACCTTCACTTAATTGTAAATAAAAGCAGAACGCGTTAATCGATTTCTATGATCTATGTCGCATTTTGTTTATAGGTTATGTGGCCTTACGTAAAAGTTATAAGACTTGACACTTTTTTCCGTTTGGGGGAAAAAAAAAATTTTTTTGAAAAAATTTTCTTCATAAATTTATTTATAATTGTAAAAATGTTGATTTGGTAGAGAAACAGTATATGAATAGATTAAAGGAAATGTAATTCTTAATTTTTCTCAATTTGTTTCAGCAAAATCGAACTAGTCGTTCTCGAGTTATGTCAAACTACGTTTTTGCCAAAGTTTTACAACTAAGCGAAAAAACATCAAGATAAGGAAAAAATGTAAAAGGTCATAAAAAAAACTGACACATACGAACGCGAAACCCTTTGAGGATTTTGCTATACTGACCTAGTACCATCACCCTGACTTGGAATTTCTCACCCCCCAGGCAAAAACCCCAAAAATGTTCCACAGTGTAATGGATAAAATATCTTTAGCGACTTTCCTAACATACAAACATTCAAATACAAATGTGAATTACAGCCTATTGAACACTGAGCAATATTTAAAGAGATTGGCATTTGCCTATGCAAAGTTAGTTAGAAATGTTATTGTGTGGAATACTTGTGCACTGATGTACTGAAAATCTTGGATGCAATCTGTTTGGAGTTTGATTTTAAAAATTGGCGTGTTATAACTGTAGACACTTATTTAAAGAATTTATCTATATTTATGTTGATGCTATCGCAGAATCTATTATACTTTACAAAAAGGACCTTTTAACAAATCTGGCAACAAAAGAGCATTTAAAATCGAAAAAGTTGGCTAAAAGGTAACTTTTCGAATTTCCCTTTTTCCTACCCAAAGTCGATTAGACGATTTACTGAACTTGGTGTTTACTGTTGGTTTGAATTTCGTATGGGATTTTGCCATAACATGCAATAATAATTAAAATATAGTAAGTAGAAAGTATTTGTAATTACTACTTCCTAAGAACAGTTTCAAAAACTCAAACATCTTGTCACGGCTTGGCCGATTACTACTATAATCTTTTACAATCTTGAAAAAACTTTGTCTGGCTTTACTAACCGCTGCGATTTGTTGTTTATCATCACCACTATGTAATAAAGTATCTATTACATTCTCACCCTTGCTTTCTCGGTTTTAGTTCACAGTTCCAAACCCTGTCCTCCCTTCACTTGTTGTTACTTCTCGCTCACACACAAACGCGCACACATTCTAGACACTTACGAATTGAAATCTGGTCTCATATCTGGCTGTTCAGCCCAACACTGTCGCATTATATTTATCGCTTCCGGCGGCGCGGCTCCTTTCGATACTGACGGTCTAATTAACGGTGGTGGCTTTTTAATTTTCGCTATAATTTCTTCGGCCGACAACGACAGCATGCAATAAGGTTCCCCACGCACCACCACCTCCTGCATGATGATACCAAACGAGTAGACGTCACCTGCTTGAGTGCCCAAGACCCTGGAGTGATGGTGATGATGATGCTGCGGCTTCATGGAACGCAACAGTTCGGGGGCGCACCACAACATCTCCTTCGCAGTCCTTGGGGGAGGTTGTAGTCCTTGGGCCTCATAGAAGAGTGGCAGACCGTAGTCGGTTATTTTAAGCACCCAACGTGCATCCACAACACAGTTACGTGATGTCAGAGTGCCGTGAACTCGTAGCGGTGATGTGTGTAGATAACGCATGCCACGGACCAGATCTGTCAGTAAACTTAAGCGGAAGGACCAATCCAATTTAATTTCATCCATGATTAGAACATCCTGCAAGGAGCCGCGCGAACAGTAATCGAAGACCATGGCAGTTCGATTAGGATCGGCCAGCCATCCAATTAAGGGATTAATATTCTCGTGTCTTAAGCCATGGGCCATCACCAGCAAATCCATGGCCTTTGATTTCAACTCATTGGAACCATTTAGTGACACCTCTTTGAGCTGCACCAAATCACCGTTGTATCTGGCTCTCATATCCAATAAGGCAGGGTTATGACGTGCCAAGCTGGCAGAGCCTGAACTCGTTTTGCCATTGACACCTGACGCTGTGGTGGGGCCAGATGCACTTGGAATTAAGAAGCCCAAGTTTTTCAGTGATCCAATTGAACCTTTTAACAGGTCCGGTTTATCGACTTCTGGACCACCGAACTCTTGTAGTTGTTGCAGCCAGCAGCAAAGCATAGCCTCGATGCCTTCATCCACCTACAAGGAGAGAAGTGTACAAAATTGGATTTAAAATAATGGTAAGAAGCGACAATCTTAAGTATTACTTACTCTTCTGGAATCAACGGGGAATACAAAATCATTTGCAGAGAGAACGATTTTGTTGGGGCCCTTAGATAAACGTTTACGTAATAAATAATTTCTAGAATGAGAGAAACTTTACAATTTTTAAGAAATAAACTGAAGTCAAAAAAAAAGCTTAAGTTTTATGCAATAATCTGGATTACGATTGTGCAGGTTTTGTTGAAAGGTCCATTGAAATTAAATGCGAAATATATTAAAATCACAGGTTTAAATTAAGACATGTGTATATCGATAACTTCATCATGCCTTTCATTAGTTATCAAAAAATATTTGAATAAAAAATGTTTCATCCCAATAACGCTTCAAAATTAATGTCATAAGACATTTTAAAAACATAATTATTTTCTCAATTAGGCTGGAATTCGATAGCATCAATTCTACAGAAAATATCTATAAATAGCCCTATATGACTATGGAATGATAGATCTATATGTATAGAAATAAATAGAATGGAAAATAAATAAGTTATCATAAGAGTTCAAATTAAAATATTTTCTATCGAATCATTTAATTAGAAAAACGTACATTTAAAAAATGTACTCTTTATATTATTCTATTTGTTATCTACAAATTTGCCTTCGATCGACCAATACTAGAAAAACATTGAAAATATTTCTGAAAAGCTGATATGTCTTTGCAGAATGAAAGGCAGGATACTGAAATAAGATTCTACGAGCTAATAAAAAAATGTGCAGGGGTTTGAATTTGGCTGACCCTTGGTTTTAGCAAAATAGCGCACCATAATACACAACCCTTCAAAAGGCTTATCAGAGAGGAATTGGAAAATTGATACACCGGGATAAACGGTTTTTTAAGGCAACCAAGATAGCCCCGCTGAGTGTTTGTTTTTTTATAATAAAACCATAATATATTATAACAAACAAAGTTTTGTTCGTTTTATTTCATTTTTCAAAAGGATTTTATATTTGGACTACAGTTTAGTCGCTTCAAATATTATTGACCATGAATGTACAACAGATTTGCTAATATTTTAAGCAACTTTTGTTTTCAATCAACGTTATATATAAAATGTATACAAAAATTAATACAACTTGCTGTTGCAACCTACAAGAGATATAATGGTAGCCATTTATGCCAGCGCCCTCAATTGTCAAATTAATGCATTAATTGCTATCAATCAATCAATCTTTTATTTGAAAAAAGAAAGCATTTATATGATGCAGTGAAATATACTCGTAATAAAAAAGTGAGTACATTTACGTTAAATACTTTTACTTTGTTATGTGCCACATTGCCCCTTTTGCCCTTGAAGCAGTTAAGGCATATGTTAAATGATTATTCAATATTGATTGATTACCCGAATTTCCTAAAAAGAATGGTTCATTCGTAAGCAGGTATTTCATAAGAAAGCGGTTTTTGTTGTTGGAATCCTATTTTTTCCGATTTAATCTTACTTTTTCCAAAAATTTCGAAATTCAGTGCAAGTATAAAAAATTGACAAATTACCAACCACATTATTTGATCGGGGATCATCTTTGAAGCAGTCTAGCCGGAAAATAGCTTTGCTACCTGAAATTGTGGACCAGCTAGTATTATATTTTGGTTCTAATTCACATGTTTGAAGTGAAACTATAAACGTTTTTTCTTGTTCAGGTTATGGAACATTTTATTTGTGTTTCATTTAGAAATTTTCAACTAAAAAAAAAAAACAAAGTAAAATACCGGTTCAAAATTTCTCGCAGGGTGATGATATCTGCACTTTAAAGAAAAGAGTTTTTAGCGTAGTAACTACAATATAAAAATATAGAAAAATTAATGATGGAGACGAAATATATATTTAAATTTGGAATATTTCTCCGATTTTGGAGAACAAGCATACAGAAATTAATGTGGTATATTTCAATTCTACAAAATTAATATTATATGCAAAAACTGTAACACTCTTTTTGAAAAAAATGTTTCTGCGTTGACTACAAATCTAAAATCCGCTATATTATTTTACTTTGCCGGGATATGTGAAGTCAGATACGCCAATGTCAGATACAGATTTTTGGAAGAATGTACCAAAATTATTCCAAAAAGTAGTATAATCATCTAGAACACATTTATTCGAAATTCGTTGGGCTAGTCTACTTCTTAAATTATTTTTAAAACAGAAAGCAAAAAATGATAATATAGGAGATCATATCTTTAAAATATCGCCATCAATTCTACAAATTTAATTAAAATATTCCTAACATAGCAACTTTTTCAAAGGCAGGGAAATGCGAAGGTTATTACCTTAGACACTTGAATGATCTAATTGATTAATTAGAAATAATCATTGCTAAAAAATTTAACGATTGACATTGATATTCCTTTATGATAGTTTTAAAAACAATAACGAAAATCTCTTTGAATTTTCTAAACTTGCAATTTATGCGTCAGTTAATTTCAATAAAAATATAAATATTACTTTTGACCGCAAATTGTAGAGTTTTGCAAAAATGCCTTTAGTGAATATTCGAATACGAAACATTGGTGACAAATTGGAGAAGAAGCGCACAAGATCAAAATCTTTTCCATGTGCAGCTTGTAATAGATATTTCCAAACTCCGAAATAGATTCAGTTTTCTTGTTTTCTTCTTCTTCTTTACAGTAGTTGACAAACTTTTTTATAGTCGCCTCCGTCTCTCTAAAAATAGAACCCGAGTAAGCTCACAGCATGTGCGAAGCTCTCCCTTGTTTCAATCATGAAATGCTAGTGGATCTGTTTTTTTCTGTTCTCCGTCTCTCTGTGCAATGACAAATTACTGAGTTTTGGTAATTTCTATGCTGGTGTTGCGTTGGTTGCTTTTTTTACTATGCTAAATAAGAACAAGAATAAAACAAGAAAAAAGTGATGACGCCTAGTTTTTGATTTCAATACTGGGGCAGTGCAGAAATATCTATAAATATAGCACAGTCTCGGTACTTCACTGTGGCCCGCCTTGAAACGTAATTCTTACGTCGTCATCTTTTACCTCTATGATGGATTTCGATGGCTTATGGTCCCCAAGACGGCTGAAGAATAAAAATAATATTAAAACCGAAAGTTGTGAACGTTAAAACCGATTTAGGCCGACCTAAAACTCGGTTTATTCGAGCACTGAAAAATTACAAAACCCAGAGACACAAAATAACTTTTAAAAACCGAACTTATTGGCATACTTGTTAAATGTTATTAGAAGTATAAATGATTGTATAAAGCAATGCTACACTACTTGGTCATTTGTTACATTCCACGCTAAACTCATACAATAGACCCTAAACTGTTATAGTTAACAATTTGAATATAATTATTGTAATTAAACATTTGCTTATTGACAAGCCCGCCCATAAAGATGTAAAGTAGTGAGCAATAAGCATTAAATAGCTCGTAAATCTTAAGTAATATTTTGGCAAGATAAAAAGTTAACCAGTAATGACTTCATTGCTACGAAATGTATTCCATGAAATTACCACAAAGTGAACTCAGCAAAAGCGGACAATTGTTATTTTAGTTTTCAACATTTCCAATGCCAATGCCATAATGCCAATGGAAGCTATTACAAGAGACCAAAATAGTAATGATTCCTGGCATTTTAATAAGCCTTTGTGGTTAATATGGTCCACTTGTAGTGTGAAATGAACTATCTGCCCTAATATGACACTCGGACAGACAATTTTGTGTTTGCTCATTCATCGGGAGCAAACCGCAGCTACACCATTAGCATATCGTCTTCATGATAATGATGATGGTGTCGGTGGTGGCGATAATATGGGTTTGTTTGGTCTATCCCAACGCAAGTACCAACACTCACTCACTGAAACTTATTTCCGGCCCTTTTATTGTTATATGTTTTTTGTGACTCTACCGTTTCATACGCTGGCGAAGAAGAAAACAAAGATGCGTGAATTTCCCCATTGGAATTGCACACTCGTTTAGGGGACCTGTTAGTTAGTATTGCTTTTGTTTGGCCTTGTTTAACATAGTCCTTTGTCTTAAATATAAGATTTATGTTGTTGTCGTTGTCGCACACACATGCTCCTAATGTCTGTCCGTTGCAGGATACTCAGTCATGCAGGGTGAGTGCTGCCATGTTTTTTCAACTCACGCAAATGTGCGCACTCATAGTACAAACGTCAAACAATAAGTTTTAATAACCGTTATAATGCATAAACCATTTAGGGCATTTATCCAATATAAACACAATATTATATCGCCTATAATAATGATGATACGCTCTTTAGTAAGATAAGAGGCGGTGAATTCGGAAGTAGGCAGTCATTCATGAAAAAGCTATCGCACAATGACTTGGTGCTTTCAGGTGTTGTGTATAGGTATGTACAAACACCCACCCGGACACCTGAGCGGTAAAGTGCGTGTCACGTTGTGATTGCTTTCTTGATTTCGGGCAGACATATTTTGTTGGCGTTATTTTAGTGCAAAAATAAATATGTTGAACAGATTTAGTTACTTAAGTCGGATGGTCTCGTACCCAACAAAACAAAATGTACGATTATTTGTATGAACCATTTAGACAGTACATTGATGATCGTATCAGACCAGATTTCTTAAGTACAAATGAAAATTCAAATGTCTTTGAAGTTGTAAGGAATTTCAGTAGGTCAAATAAAGGTTTTAATAAATATAATTAAATAAATTAATCTTCATAGTTGTCTTTATTTCATGATGATTTGCAGAATGCGCTATCAAGATTTAAATAAGGATGACTGATATTTAAAATTTTCAATGTTCATTTTGGGTATAACAGAAAATATCCAAATCTGTATTTTTTAAAGATGGATGAATGTTGTGCTAACTGAACATTTCGAGTAAGAACTTTTTGGCAAACGTTTTTTTTTTAAATTAAAATAGTGATATGACGAAAATGAGGTTTGAGATATCAAAATATATAAAACAGTCATTGTAGAAAAAAGTTTGTATTATATTTAAAACTGAAAATATGATCCACGGATAATTGGGAGTGAATTCTTAAAGTTTCCTAAACCAATCATTGCTTACAGGTGAAGTATGATAAACAAAGTATATAGCAGTATCATCAGCAGCAAGATGCTGGAGTACTAGATAGAGAAACTGGTGAAAAACAACTAACCTGTGTTCCTAAGCTATTCAGAAGCAACATCTTCTCTTTTACAAAGCTTTTACTTTATGTGAGAGTAGCCAAAGTCAAGATGTTCCATCCTACCAATACCTATAGTAATGATGAATAAGTGGGCATCATGAAGAAGTTGCCAGCTTATATTCGTTCAAGAAATCCAATACCGGCAATACAACAGCACCTTATGATGATACAAAAAATTGTGATAAATCTGAGCCACTCTAAGATCGCCTTGGATAATTTCCGACTATTTCTAGCACAGATGAAAGCATTACACAAGAATGTGAGATGAAATGATTTCAGAACGAAAGTTACCAGCGCTTATACCTGAACGACAAAGAAAAGCTAATATCCTGTCTGCTAGCAAAAAACAATTTCAAAATCTTTATTTAACCACAGGTCACCAATGCAGACATCACTTCTAGCTACATGGTCATCATTACTATTTTTCAATATCATGCACACTCGCTGTAAGAAAAATTTTTTTCCGCAGTAGATTGTGGAAATGCCAGCACTCCGAAAGAAATATTTTTGTCATAAAAGATGACCAATACCGGGAAATGGGGAGACTATTGCAGCTAAATGGTGACTGTAGAACAATTAGTTAGACTGCTTTCTCTTTATATAAATCACGTGCACGAGAGGGCATAATTTCTGAGATGATGCAGAGTGCAAAGATTAGGACAATCCCGTAGCTAGCGATAGTACACAAATTAAGCTTTTTCATAAACACCATCTCAGGTGAGTGTGTTCTCAGAATGTTCTTTCGGAGCTAGGTTGTCGCAATCAAAAATTCGAATTTCTATAATTAATTTGGACTGCCACAACTTAATTTCAGTTGGGAGGACTTAGTCTTACCACTCGAATTTTAAAGAAAAAATTTGTTATGGTAAACGAATTTTACATTAATTTGATTGCAGCCACTGAATTTTTCTTACAAAAACCGCTTTTATGTCAGATGTCGTTCACTTTGTTCTACTTTTACTTTTGAAATCATTCAATTTCCAATTACATTACGTTAACCGAATAAATGATTACCTCAGTCAAATTATTTGATTGCGATATCTTACAAGTACGGTTACAGCCACTTCGATTGATTGCCTCAATAGAATTTTTATGTGCGTATGCAGAAAAGTGAAAGCTGTATTTATTCGCAAGGTAAGAAAGCGCTGTAAAATGTCTAAGTCAGGCCTATAAATCTGTATTCCCTTATGTTAAAGGTTTTGAAATAATTAGTTGATACATATACACGCGCAGGACTGGACAACTCTTTGTAAGTCAACGTATTTATCTGAATAGTGTTGTTATTAGAGATGACACAAAAAGAGCTATGAAAATGAAATTTTAGAGAACATCAAGATTTTGGCAAATAAACTGTATAAATAACAATTGCTAAAAGAAATATGGTCTTGAAAGCGAATAATGAATCAAAAATCATATTGCACTAAATCAAAAAATGAAAACACTTTACTTAACTTCCAAAAATTGTAAAATGTTAAAAATTTGCTTTTCAGGATGTTCGTCTATGAAATGCCTGTCATTTAAGATAGCAGTAACTACGTTGCAACCCCCTGTCGCAAAGCCTCAATTCAATTTTAAACGTTTACAGATTTGAGTAAATTTCGAAGATCTAATGGGGATATCATAAAAACTATTGGGTCTGATATTTTATGTTGACTACATTCAATAAGAATTGGAGCTGACCGTGGTCCAAGATGTATCAAAATTTTTGGGATGCTTTCTTTACGTTAATGTAGATTTATGGTACAAAGATTGATTTTTCGCTATTTAAATTCTGTACCGAATAAAAATTTACCCGCCAAAGTTCCCTAACTAACATAAGTCTTAAATTACAATTGCTCATATTTCTGCTTTTCACTTCCTGTTACTGTCAAATACAGAGTCACAATCATATTTGTCCATGTCCGCGAATTCCATTTAACGTGGTCTCTTCTTACATACTCACCTCATGGCAATGCCAGCTGCCACACTTGCCACGACAATGATTACCAATACACCCGCACAGATCGCAATAATTGTCCAACATATCGAGCCACACTGCCAGAACTGGGCTGTGCTGACCAGCAGCCAATCATCGTAGCCCGGTTGTATCGAGTGGGTTATGTAAGTCTTCAAATTGATTTCATGCTGCTCCAGTATTAAGAGAGGTCGCCATTTGAATGCTGTTGCAGTTCTTGCATTGACGGTGGCGGTGGTGTTGGTTGGTGAGAAAGTTTTAAAATTGCCATCTTCGTTGCCAGTTGTGAAGGCAGTGGCAACAGTCAAATTGCTGTTCCTTAATGGTTGTTGTTGTTTCCCGTTGCCTACTCGACTGGCGTTACTGTTGGCGACGAGGCTTTGCTTGGAAACGGATGTACGGCTTGTTGCATCATCTGCTGCTGTTGTACGTACAACGTCGAGCACAATGAAATCGTATTTTGGCACATGTTTTGATTCATTAATTAAGGACGCTTTGGGCGCTGAGGTTGAGCCAATTGTTGTTGCAACTTTGGAGGTTGTTGGCAAAATGTTGGCAATTAGAAAATCATAAAAATTAAACAAATCTATGTAGCCACGTAGGTTCTCTATTAAATTCTGTTGATTTTCCGTCTGTCGCATATGGCATAAATCATCAATTGTCACAGACACGTCCGCTGTCACGTTGATGATGGCCAAGCATTGTTTGTAATTTAAGCAAATTTCATTTAAATTGTCCTCTGAGACTTTCATGAGTGGGCAGAGCTTCGACCACTCATTTAGTACCTGTAATTTAATGGATGCGCTGTGGGCAGTTGCGACGGTTTCTCTGTCTGTGTACGTTTGCGTTTCCGTATTCGATTCCCTCATATGCAAAACCTGTGTTACTGATTTGTCCAAATGAATAGGCCAATCTCGTTGCGTGAGTATGTCGTCCTCTGTCTCTGTCTTCCAACGTCGCTGCTGACGAAAGTTTTGCACCATGTTAATGCCATTATCGTCGAAGGCCACATTGAGAAAATGTCGATAGTTGTCACTCAACACAGTTAGCAGGAGAAGATTCGACATTAAGGCCGAATCCGGATTAATACGTGTCAGAAATTTGTAGAAACGATTTTCGGCATTGAACGAAGTTGCCACCACGTCAATGAGTAACACCTTGGTGTGCATTAGAGATTCCAGCAGGCTCAACAACCGTAACGTACTGTAGTCATTCATGCCAGCCGTAATGATAATTGCTGAAAAGACCAGAAGGAACATTAGAAACAGAGACCAGAAATTACATCCAAACAATCTCATTATCATGTGTAGTTGAAGGTGCCGGTGTACTTTTGACGAGTTTTACGTCTACACTCAACATATGGCGAATGAAATAGTGATAAGTTTGTGGGTTTATGGGACTTACCTTTGCCAAACATGTCTTGAGCATTCAAATCACGTATGTCATCTTCTCCAATTTCAATCCTGTAGGGTATGTGCATGTTGGCGGCTATAGCCATCGGTAATGCCCAATTTTCGTCTGTAACAATTGGATAGGAAGCGTTGACTTTTTTGTGAACAAAAATCACAGATAATAGAAAATATACGCGAAGATGTGATGATGATAATATTCTCGTTGTTACGGTTATGTACATAAAAAAATTCTTACTATTTCGCCAAGTTAAATGATGCCTCTGGATTTGTGCGGCATAATTTGAAAACTTTGAACAGATTGGTTTATTTGGATGGATGGAAAATTAATTAAACTTTAGCTCAGGTTGATAAAATATATTCAAAATAGAATATTTCCTGAAAAACACAAAGCTGTACATGTGTCTCTGCCATCCTGTACATAGAAAATGGCAATGCGGAACTAAAATAATGCTGTGTTGTCGTTTTATTTGGGATCCCTGGATTCCACCCTCCTCGGTCATATACATACACAATTTCAATATTTCCCATATTCCATATATTCCATATTTTAGGACACGTCCACACATTCAGTAAGCTTCTCGCACTGGTCTATATAATTTTTTTTGGAGATTTGTCGATTTATCGTCTACTCGAAACTGTTATTCACATGAAAGTGACAATAATTTCTTTTTGGAATTAGGCGTCTTGAGTACGTGGGAAACATCTGTAACTAAAGCACTGAAATCGGATTCGAAAATCTAATAAAAATTACAAATATTATTTTGAGACAAGAGAGAAAAGTAAAAATAGAGACCCTGATCTGTTAATTATTAAGGAAAATAATAAATAATAAACATTAAAAAAAAAAAATAATGAGGATAGTTGCTTTGAATATTCGGACCAGGGCTATTGTTGTGCCGTTAAACCAAACATTTTTAATTTTTTGTAATCATCTTAAATGGTTGCTATATGAAATATTTTATTTTTAAGCGTATATTTCACTAAAATTGCCGCAAAATTTTTCATAAATTCTTAAATAATGTTAACATCGGTAATCTGTTTAGATTGGCTGGGGAGAACTATCCTGTTGACCTCACTTTCTTTAAATTTAGTTTGTTCAGAACCGAGTACAGTATATATGTATTATCAATTATTAACACAATTTCTAGGCTAGAAATAATACCTTCAATTCAAAATCAATACGCGTTATATCAAAGCAAAACTAACTTTTAACTATCATAGCTGCACAATACTGTTAACTTGCATTATCTTTAAATTTCTAGAAAATCTATGAATTTTTATTGTTGGAAAGCAATACGAAAGATTTGTATAAGAACATGTGTAAGTTCTCACGTATTACATATTGTACATATTTTTGCTACTATTTTATTATAAGCTCGCACTCTTGCAAAGCTTTGGAAATAACATTTCTAAAACAATTATTTGAATGAGTCGCTTTTTAGTCATGATGAAACCTTTGCCTTTATTTAAAAAAAAAAATCATTTGGTGCCACTTTTTTCTTCTTAACATTCGAGCAACCGAAAACAAATATAGCTAATAATCGTTAATCTGGGTACCCCATTATTTTCGCAACCTATTCCAACAAAATTCCACAATTATTACAACTTAACTTCAAATTCTATTTCAATAGTATAATGAAGAATTCGCACTGCGTCTGGGGAAGCCGGGATATAGAAAGGTACAGGAATAAAAGTGAAGACCGAAAACTCTACAAATGATAAAAGGCAAAGATTATGTTAACAGACCACCTTCGGTTAGGACAAAGATGAAAGGTAGCTCGTGGATATGTGGAGTTTGCTGCAACTATGAAAAGTTTGTATTTTCGGAAGATATTCCAAGTGAGAACTTTCGATATATAAAGTCGATACATATCCAGCTACTAAGCGAATTGAATTGAAACAGTTCAAACTGGCTAAAGCTAATATATTCTTCAACATGGCCCGCAGTCCAGTAATCTGGTTTGCTGCACAGTGGAGTAACATAGATTTATGTGTGTGAATTTTGATTAAAATATATTTTGTTGTGATTCGGCTCCTATATCAAGAGCTGTGCTAAAACTTTGATCGATACATTTTACTTTGAGCCATACATTTTATAAATCAATTTGGGCACGAAAAACCGAATTATATTTTCATATATTTTCATAGACGACATGCTAAAATGTTGGTCAGTTTCATTGGTCACATATAATAGTAAACTTTTATTAATAATTTCGACATTTTTCATCGAAATGAATGTATGCGTAATTTGGTTCACAACAGTTCAATTCTGTTCAATTTTCCAACTCAAATATAACAGGGGGTACAAAAATGATTGGCAGTTTTGAAAAACTACATCGAAAAAATAAGTAATTCTAATATACGCAAATTAATTAAAAGCATAATTAATATTGACAATTCAGTTGATGTACAACAATAATTTATTAATAATTAACAGCCAATCCTTTCAGTTTTGACTATACATTGATGTTTGTCATTACGTATTAGGATTGTTAAAGAAAATACAAAATAATTGTTTAGAACTTGTATTTATTAAATAAATAAATACAAGATGTTTTCATGTTCAGAAACTATAGGACATCATTCCATTTCAACAAACAAAACAACAACAAAATTAAAACAAACAATTAGTCTCCTTTCTGCATTCAAAAAAAATTTTCAAAAATATCTGAAAAAATATTTTCGTTCAGACAGTAATTTTGGAAAACAATTTCGTCAATGAAAAGAAATGTCTTTCCAAAAAGGGTCTTCTGAGAAACCTTTATAAAAAGTATAAAAGTATACATTCCAAGACTATTTTCAAAATAGAAGAAAAGCGTTGTGGAGAAAAGTTTCATGATACTTTTGACATTGAAAAACGTTTTGAAAGACATTTTTAATATAGAAAAGTGCAATTTCCACATAGGAAGGTGTAACGAAAAAGACACATTTCATATGGAAATACACGTTTTATAAAGAAAAATGTCATGAAATATACTTTTCATACAGAAAAGTGTCATGAAATACACTTTTCATATAGAAAATGTTATAAAATACACTTTTCATAGAGAAAAGTGTCATGAGAGCCACTTTTTATACAGAAAAGTGTCATGAAATATACTTTTCATATAGAAAAATGTCGTAAAATACACTCTTCATAGAGAAAAGTGTCATGAAAGACACGTTTTATACAGAAAAGTGTCATGAAATACACTTTTCACATAGAAAAATGTTATAAATTACATATAATTTTCATATAGAAAAATGTCATCAAATGCACTCTTCATAGAGAAAAGTGTCATGAAATACACTTTTCATATTAAAAGTGTCATGAAATACACTTTTCACATAGAAAAATGTTATAAATTATATATAATTTTCATATAGAAAAATGTCATCAAATACACTCTTCAGTGTCAGGAAAGACACGTTTTATATAGAAAAGTGTCATGAAATACACTTTTCATATAGAAAAGTGTCATGAAATACACTTTTCATATAGAAAATGTTATAAAATACGCTCTTCATAGAGAAAAGTGTCATGAAAGACACTTTTTATACAGAAAAGTGTCATGAAATATACTTTTCATATAGGAAAGTGTCTAAAATGCACTTTCATGTAGGAAAATGTAACAAAATATACTTTTCATATAGTATCACCAAAGGCTCCTCTTATAGAAGCGATGACACTAGAAGAATGACACTTTTCATGTAGGAAAATCACTTTTCGCATAGAAAAGTGTCATAAAAGATACTCGTATATAAAGTGTAATGGTAGATAATTTTCAAAAACAAAAGTGCATGGAAGATAGTAATATTGAAGGCACTTTTCATATTTAAATGTGTATTAGTACAGTTTTTGTTATGAAAATTTTCTTTCAAGGCGTCATATGACTTCATATGATTTTTCATATGTCACTTGACATTAATTCAAATTGCCTTCCAAGAGACTTCTTCATATGATGAATATCTTCCAACATGCTTTGTTTAAAGTATCAGTAGTTTTATCTTAAATTCATTTTTCACATTCGGCTGGATTTGCTCTGTTTATTCCGCAACAATGTATCCGTTCCTTTGATCGTTAAAAAATGTGAAAATTTAGATAGAGAATGTATTTATAGTACATTTTGTTTTACCTGCAAAAATTTGCTCTGCGTTTGAAATTATTTTATGTTTATTTTTATCATGACAATTTGAAAACAACAACAAAGTTTGTTTACAATTACATCAACAAAAAGCCTGATAGCAATTAACGAAGTAGTTGCCATTAGTTGTAACAATTAGTTTACTTTATTGGCAGTTAACTATGGATTTCTTTAACTACGCAAATATGAATTTTTATCGGTGTAGGCATTGCTTTTAGTTTAGCCTAATATTCAGAATCCAAAAGTCAAGCCATAAAGAAAATTATTCCATATGAATAGCATTTGCATAGTTTCTACGTACGCCGTGTAAGAATATTAACCACTTGTTATTAATTGCATTTAGATAGAGCAACTTAAAGCCCTTATGAAATTTGTTTCCCATTAAACTTGACTTTATAATGGTCATAATATACTAAAACTAATTTGTTTAAGAAGATAGATAAACGTGTTCTCAATTTTAAACTAATTACATGTTTGTTTCATGGAAAAATGTACAGATTTTTAGATGCTTTTCTGAAATTCTAATGTAATCCTGATATGCAGCATTAAAATCACTTCCATGAACAAGATTTTCAAGTGGTAACTAAACATTACTTCGTAAGCACTTGCATAAAACACAATTTTTACGCTTATACAAATTTGCACACAAATCATAAATTTTTCACTAGTTTATGAAATGGCGCTAAAAACAACAGCATCCATCCTATGAAAAGCTCATGTTAAATTCATGGATAGTTATTCAAATGTTCACTACTTCCGAATCACGACTATCTCATATTTGGACGCTCTTTTTTTGCTGAACATGTGCCAACTATAGCTATCTGTGCAGTGATTGTTGCCTTGTTATATAGGTAGATTATTGCTGCTTGATAATGCACATTATTGTTAATAAACACTCAGGTGCTCACATCTGCATGGTCACACGCACATACAATAATTTTCACCCACATATACAGCCCATTCCATAGTGTTGTCTTTACGTAAGCTTTCATGCATTCTTATATACAGTTAATTTTAACTGTATATAACATAGACACCTAACGTCTATGGCTATAACACATAAGTGACATTTTATTGTGTATTAACGTACATATTTTATGATGACACGTTTAGCTCACATGCGTATGTATGTATGCATGTATTGCGGCTGTGTGAGAAATAAACTGAAATATTACATGATTAAAAGGGATATGAAACAAAACACCAGCATCTCAACAAATAGACCGTAAGTATACCATAATAAGTACTAGAGTAATTAGCCATTATAACAGTGCTAACGATAGTATCTTCCCTGTCTCTCTCCCACACACATACATAAATATACAGTCATATTACGCACTCATACTGAAGCATAGCAATTGCAGATACCGGATAACAGGAGCAGTAGTGCTCTTATGCGAACACAACAATTGCCACTAAAATATGACCTAGATTTTGATTAAATGCAGTTTAGGAGATATGATTTGTTGTAATTATTGTTATTGCTGTTTCTAAAATGCATAAAGCGTTATTAGTTTGTTTTGTGGTTCTTCTTTGCCCGTATAATGTTATTGTCGTTATTCCACAGCAAATGATATCAATATCGTACAAAAGACGTAAATGAATCGTTAAAGTATTTACCTCGTCATTTATGAAAAATGACCTAAGAAATCCCTTGATTCATTAAGAATTTAACACTAAAATGACTTCAATTTTCTTTAGTTTGCGTATTTATACCGCCCCACAAATACAAATACGAGGTATGTTAAACAAATAAGGGAAAATTTTCAAATTTCGTAGGCTACGTACATTCGACTTTCGATTACTATTTTTGGTATACTCATCTCTAAGATATGTTGACGGTTTTATTTACATATATACTCGTATAGCATGTTTAGTTTGTTTGTGAGAGGCGTAAATAAGACAAGTGTTTTGCGTGTTCGGCGATTTTCTGCTATCGAAAAAGGAGATAAAAGAATTTGCATCAAATTTTGTGTAAAAATCTTAAAAACTTAAAAACTTAAAACGTTGATATTGGCATGCAGTGAGAGCACTCTGAGTCAAAAAAATGTTTACAAGTGATACAAGCTTTTCACAGAAGGTCGAGAAGATGTGAATGACGATGCTCGCTCTGGACGTCCCAGCACATCAATAACCGATGAAAATATTGGTAAAGTGAAGAAAATTGTTATGGAGAATCGTCGAATCACAATTAGAGAAGTTGCTGAGGTTGTTGGCATATCGGTTGGCTCATGCCATGCAATTTTTTCGGAAATTTTGGGCATGAAGCGTGTGGTAACGAAGTTCGTTCCAAAATTGCTGAATTTTGACAAAAAACAACGTCGCATTGTTGAATGATGGCAAGGATGACCCAGATTTGCTTAAAAGGGTCATAGCTAGTGACGAATAATGGGTATATGGTTATATCATCGAAACCAAAGCCCAATCATACCAATGGAAGAGTCCAGGAGAGCCAAGACCAAAAAAGTACGCCAACTTTGATCAAATGTTAAGTTGTTGCTCACTGTTTTCTTCGATTACCATAGCGTAGTGCATCAGGAGTTCTTACCAGAAGGTCCTAGGGTAAATAAGGAGTATTACCTAGAAGTTATGCGCCGTTTGCGTGAAGCAATACGAAAAAAACACCCGGAATTATGGGAAAAAATTAATGACTTTTGCGTTTTTGTGAGAGATTATTTGGCCAAAAAAACAACACCGTTATCATGCCTCAGCCATCATATTCGCCAGATTTGGCACTCTGCGACTTTTTCCCGTCCCCAAGATTGAAGAGACCCATGAAAAGATCGAATTGCTGAGAGAGCTCGAAGACATACCAAAAATTGCATATCAGAACTGCTTCGAGGATTGGAAAAAACGCTGGCACAAGCGTATAATATCTGAGGGGGACTACTTTGAAGGAGATAAAGTAGAACTTAGTAAGTAAATAAATATTTTTTGAGAAAAATGAAAATTCATCTTATTTTTCGAACACACTTCGTATATCAATTTTTCTCCCCTTCTCCCCCCTCCCACACCCCACGCACTGCAACAATTCATGTTTACGTGCAAATCTTTGTGTTTATGTACTACTCGAATGCTGTGCAAGTGTCTGTTGTTGTAGTCCTTGTTGGCCATGTATCTTTATGCATGATGTCTTTTTGTGCCGACGTGTAGGTGTGTGTGTGTAGGACATAATAAACGCATACAAATCATAATAAAATAATGTTATGGGGTTGTGGAGTCATTACCATCATAAATGTGTCACTGAGGTATTGTAAATCATATTCCTCTCGTTTCTTTGTGTGCTTCGATCCACGGACAAGTAAAGAGATATGTTGTATGTGCATACACATTAATACAGTGTGAAATAAAACTTCTGGGCTTTTTAGCTTATCTGTGATAAAATGCTATATGTAGTGTGTAAACTAGCCAGATGCCACTAGTTCATATAAGGGATCTGTTTAACCTCACATAATGTTGAACTAGCTGCGTAAGTGTTACGGAACACCGCCTAGACTCTTCAGATGGCACGTTTACTAATAAATAGTTTTGAAGTAATTGGAAACTTCGTTCCTTTCGTTCGAAGTCATTTCAAAAACAGAAGAGTAGAGCAAGATAAACAGATTTAGTAAAAATCACAATGCCCTACGTTCAAAAGCTATAGCTAACTCACAGAAATTAATGACGTTCTTGAATACTGAGTAACTGAGATGTCTAAAAATCGTACGTTATTGCAAAGCACAACAGAATAATCATGTTCGACAAATAAGGCTTTCCAAAATAAGTAAAAAAGATTTTTTCCGAAGTTTTTGTGAAATCTTGATTATTAAAGCCAACACACATGTTCTAAATTTTGTTTGTGTCTTATACGTTGCATGTTAAGAAGGAAACATTTCTTACAAATAAAGTCAACTAATAATTAAAGTAAAAAATTATTAAAGTAAAGTAATAATTTGCATAATTTTCATGAATTTTATTTAGTCGAACAAGAAGACAACATCTGCAGAATTAGAATGTATTATTGATTCTTAATTTGGATGAATTGGTCAAGAACTTTGTTATCCAAACACAAGATATACGAGAAGCTATCATAGTTTAATAACGTTAAATGATGAAAGATAATTCAAATAAATCGACAAAGTTATCGATCATTTCATAATTTAATATTTAATTAAAGTTCCAAATGATGTTTTGAAGCGATTTATTCATTTTTTTAGTTTTTTTTTTTGCAGAAAAATTTACATATATTTCCAAAAATAATTGAATAATTTCAAAAAATTTCGACAGTGTTTTTTATTAAACAACCATTTTTTTTTTGGGTGGAATTTTTTAATTTTTCTATGTAATTTTTCCAGCAGGTCCGAAAACAATCATCGCATTTCTAACTATAGCAACGAAATAATGAATATTTCTTAGCTAAAGAAATAAGAACACAAACAATTTCGAAAAATTTCAAATATTTCAGAAGCAAATTGTAAATGCAAAAAAGCTAGACTGAAAAACCAAGTAATTTAATATGAGTAGAAATAAAAAGTTAGCAATTAAACTAAATGTGAAAAATCCAACCATATCAAAAAAGGGTATACAGTCAAGCAAATTGACTCACTTTGAAAAATTTAATATCGATTTGGACTAAATGATTTTTTTTTACTTCTTTCAAATTTTACTAACTTCAAATTTTTTCCAATTATTTTAAATTTTTGTTTTTCAAAATTGCAATTTATCACTCCACCTGATATTATTTTTTAGTGGAGATTCTCAGAATCAGAATATTTTTTAAATATGGGCATAAAATATGATGTTAAGTATTATTAAATATACATAATATTAATAAATATTGATAATATTAGTAATGTTATTAACTATTATTCTATTTTCCAATATACGTAAGAATGGGCACGCCTTCACAGTATTCTATTAGTTTGTAATGATGGGCCGAATCAAGAATCCTGCTGAGATAAATGTAAACGAGTGAACAATATTTAAGAAAATTACCATCTGTTATTGCACCTGATATTTATTTTATTGATGTTTATTTTTACTGATATTTGTATAGATATTTTCGATATGAAATTGGCATAAGAGATGTCTTTGGCCATAATGTACCAAAAAACCAGTCAGTCTTGTTAAACTACAATTTTGGAAAAAACGGACATAAGAGTTGTGATTGTACTGAAAAAGAATGTATAATATGGTAAAGTAGATCGTACCATCCTCTCCAAAGCATTATACATTTGCAGTCTAAAATTGATTGTGAAAACGAAATCTGCAGCACATGTTTCTTTAGTTTTTTTAGCCACTATTTGGGGGAGAATTGCTGTGAATGCCGGAAGGTTCTAAAATGCCCCTAAAATCAAGATTTCAAAAAACAAAAACATAGCTTACCAAACATTACTATATTCAACAAAACCCATACATTTGTTCTGCAAATTTGGCTAAAACAGCAATTTAACATTTGGTTGTCGTAGGAGGAAGTGCTTCAAATTTGACAACCTTTCAGTAGCTCACATGTAGTGCTGTTATATAGTTCTGACATTATATTTTTCGAATACATTTACCAAAAATAATTTATTTTAGATTTTAAAAACAGAATGAACGTAGTAGTTTACTGATCCTGTCCAGCTGGTTAATGCAATGTACTCAATTATGCTAAATTGAAAGAAAATGGACATCCGCATATTAGGTGCCAATATATTGATTTGTTCAGTGTAATAACTTTGTATTGCGTAGTCACGCCGGATAATTTGCGTACTACTAATAACTTGCCAATGGAAGCAATACATTTCGTTACTTCAAATCGTTATTTCTCAGAAAGTAACACCATTACTACTACTTTGAAGTAGAATGTATTACCAATTTTTTTTTGCTGGGCTTGTTAAATTTATACTTATTTACTTAGACGGCAATTCAATAAAATCAACTCCAGTAGCTGAGGATTTTTCGCTCCTTCTTCAATTCGTAGAACAAATAACAGATAGGATCTCATAAGCCTGGTCCATTCAGGACCAGTCGCCAGTAGGGATCGCCTATTGCGTTTATCATTGAGGATTTTTCTTGTAGGCACATTTGTTATCCAGCCGCACAAAAAAAATGTTATTTTCTATTACAGCTGAAAAATTGATGTCATGTCGAAAGAGAGAAGGATTTTTTTTTTGTTAAACCGATTGTTAATAACACTTAATATCACTTACTGCCAGCGACAATCTGGTTCAACTTCCGCGTCGTTGTTACTTATTTCGTTGAGCCATCTGCCTCCATGTGCTTTTTCATATCCTCGCCTTTACGATCTCTCCATAAACCTTTCGTGTACTTAAATATTTTACTGATTTTAAAAGCAGAAGTCTGAAGTAAAACGAAAATAAAAAGAGTATTCACATGCTTCTGAACACCAGCTCTTAAATCATATAAACATGTACATTTTGCGTCATATTTGACAAAAATTAAACCTATCGCTGTTTCGCCCCTCACTATAGTCTTGAGTTAAAAAAAATCGCTGAGTGGCCGTGTGAGCCTTTGTGGGCGAATAAAAGTACCGGAGTGTTCATAATTTCCTTTCCGCTTGAAAGTTAACTACAAGTTGCCATATTAAATTATAGCTTTAATTAATTTAAACACTTGAAACTTTGCTATTATTACATTTATCATCAGTGTCTGTGAACAAATTATTAAACGTAGTCTTTTTTAACTACAATGCATTCGGTCTAAACATTTATTTTCCAATGGAGAGAAAGAAAAATGATGCAATAGAATTTCATTTATATGCTCTGTGGAATATATTAAATTGCATCTTCATAACTAATGTTCAAGGATTTATTGGCTTTTCTTGTTTCTTTTTCTCTCTTTTGAGATTCAGGAGTGATTGCATGTAATATCTTAGCGGTGACACAGTATATTGGTGTACAATTATGAAGACACAAGAAGAATACAGGATTAATAATAATAATATATGTATTGTATTGCTGGCAAAGTTTCAAATTTGATAGCCTCTTGAAATTCTTCAGTGTAAAATGTACTATTACCGAAGAAAATCATTTCTTCCAAAAATAATTAATTAGTGAATGCACCATTAACATCAATTAAACATACAGCATGACGGGCCACTATTAACACCCGTTGCTGCTGTAGCCTTTTAGCAATTTTATACGCTCGACTTCAAATACAAATGACATAAATGCATTTGAATTTTCGTAAAATGTTTGCAAATCCATTTAGGTTAGAAGTAAAACAAAATGCAAAAGTAGTTGTCGAAAGTTATAGCTGCAACACCGCCCAACCAATCAGCAGCTGGGCTGTGAAGCACCATCGTAGTTGGTTTTCATTTATTAAGTGTAAATGCTTGTAATATAAATGCAAAATGGAAAATTGGAAGGATGGATGACAAATTGCATTTGTGTGAAAACAACCACGCTTTTGCTTTCGCACCCAACTACAAGACTACACATATTTCGCATCCTTGTGCGATGACGACGTTGAAGACGATGACGATGAGGATGAGGATGACGATGACTATGCATGCGTTGGTAAAGGTAATTTTGTCATCAAACCTGCAGGCAACAAAAATAATGAAAAGCGAGTGGTTGCCATGTGTGCTTGTGACAAAATGAATCCTAAGAAAATTACAGAAAGTGGAAACTCTCCTAGGGCTCTAGAAGAAAAAGTGTTTTACCACCGCTGGTTAGAGGTCCTTCTCTTCTGTGAGTGTGTGAGAGAGAATAAGTAAAACTCTTAACAAACTCAATTAGTAGCAATAAGTAGATACACACACATGCATCCAAATACTTTTATGTAAGTTTTTACATACTCGTACATATATGCACGTTCGTGTATGTAAAACCTTAGCTTGTATCGTATGTAGACACCTAAGCATGACGTGAGTCTAAATATTTAGACATAAAATATAAATTAAGAATATTAAACATACGAATGTGTGTGTATCCACTACATAGGAACGTGCACACAAATGTTTTTGGACATAATTATAAACGTTTTTTTTTTGTGGTCTTGCTTTTAATATGTGTAAATACAGTACTACAACAGCTTCTAAGACTACAGAAGCATAAGCGAAATTAATGGTATTAAAAGTTAGAAAAGTTCAAGAGAACAACAAAAGTGGGGAAGCACACAAATTTACCATCAAAAAGGCGGGAAGCAAAGACACAGAAAATATTTAATGATTTTAGTTTCAACGGGAAAAAACAATTTATTTTCCATATTCAAAGAGAGCGGATATCAGCAGTCAAGTCAAGCGTGAAATACAGATACTTCCTCAATTTAAGGAGCATACGCATACTTAACAGCTGGCCAGTGCTTAAGAGTTAATAAAGATTTATATTTCTGTATCCTGAGACAGCATTTACATGGACAAATGCGAATGCCGGCAAGTTACTCTTAAAGTTTCAAGCGACATAAATTTTACATTTACGGCAGTGTCAATGAAATCTTCTGTTTCCCTTTGGTACATTAAGACGGATATGCAGTTGTTAGAAATTAATATATTGCATATTAAATGACTTACCCAAAAGGTGATTATAAAATAGACTGGATCTTATGTGCGACCTAAATTTTTTTTTTTAACAAAGTGCAAGCAATTCCATTAAATTTTTAAAAATAACAATTAAAAATAAATAAAGAAATTAACAGTGATGGTGTAGCATAAAATGTTGTTATTGTCATGACGACAACAACCTCAGTATTTCTATTAGTAAGAAATAAAACCCACAATGTGAAATCAAAACATCAAAAAAAAAAAAAAGTCGCATAATGTGTGGCAAACAACTTTCAACAAGCAGCTGGCTAAGCAGACACATTAAAGTGTTATTTCCGAAACAACGAAACACATTTGATGGAAATGCCATTGTTGAAGGAATACCTTTCTTCTAAAAAGTTTTTTCAAAATATTTTAATAATATCCGAGAACAAAAATGTTTAAAAGTAAGACAGAATTATAACTAAAAAATTAGAGAATTGTTGTGTTTGACACTTCACGTACAATGCCAACATATCGCTATATCGACGGTCGCAGATATCTTACTTGGGTATGAAGACCATACTGAAGCAGATCCTTGTGGTGTGAGAATGTCGCATAACCTCTAAGAAGAAGCATGAATTGGCGACAACGCCACAGGTGGTGTCAACGTTAGCTTTGACCGTGGATATTAGACTCGATTACAGCAAAGTTCATATAAGAGCGGACGTACAAATTTTTTTTAATGTATATTTTGTGCATCTATGAACGTCGTATAAAACTTTTGCATTGAGCTTTCGGAATGTCTATTGATCCATACAGTCTGCAAATGTTTCTTAGCTGTTTGTTTTATTGACTGTTTTAGAGTTGTATGATCAGCTAACATTTTGTGATTGAAAGGGGGCGTTTAGATTCATAGATGCAACTAGCTAATAACTAGTTCATTATAATTAATTAATAATTAAACAATTATTAAATTACATACATAATAATAATAACTAAGTAATTTCCTAACATAACAATAATGAAATATTAAGCAACGCATGACGTTAAATCAGCTTCAAACAAGACTGGAAAAAATATTAAGAATGCTGAATGTCAACTTAGCAAACGCTGTTCTTCGTTTGACGTTAAAAGTGGTCTAAGAAATCCTCTTCCTAAGCGTTAAACTAGCACAATTTAACAAATTTTTGCCTCCAGTCTCAAATGGCAATAAAATATTATGCCATATTTATCCAATTTTGCATGTTTTTTCACTGAAAGTGGTTTAATAAACTTCATTACCATTATCCAATGTGTCAATTGCAGCCAAATAACTACAAATACATTCGTGGTTATGGTGTTAATGTGTGATCGTATTTGTGTTACAAACCCATAATTTGTGACTGAATCAATGTTTTCTTTTAACGCTTCCCACCCGAAATCAAAACTGCATGCCAATTTAAAATTACTAAACATTTATTCTTATCAATTAAAGTAACCATTCACCCCCTTCCATAATATCCCCTCAGTCTTATCATCAGTTATGCCCTACTACAGCTTGTGAATTGCAGTATATCCTCGTGAACAAGTTGATGATGTATGTGCGGCTACCCATTTCACTACTTATCAATATGCCAACAGGCATTTCATGTTAATGTTACCCAGCTAAAAGTATTCGTGTGGGCGTGAAACATTGTGTGGGGGTAAGGAGATTCAAGTTTATGGTGCCCTGCCATCACCCCAGGCCGTTGCTGGAATTGTTATCCTGACGTCGATGTTGTTACAGCCGCTGCTGACAAACGCAAAAAGAATAGCAACAGTTAATTACAATTGCAACAGTGGCTATACAACACTAATCAGATTTGTAAAGTAATCACTGTTCTCATGGAAACGTAAGCCCAAGCGGCTGTTGCATTAGGAGAAGATACTTTTACAAACGCATTCACATTTGCATGTTTAAAGACAACGAATTGTGAGAATTAAAGTACTTAGTGAGTGATACAAAGATAATGTGAGAAGGTAAACTGATTCTGGCTACTGGATGAATTATTAAGATGGATGGGTAATCAAAATCAAAGTTTTCTCATGTAGTCCCTGGAAAATGAGTTATCTGGAAAGTTGTTTCGACGACGTGAATCAGATAAAATGCAGGCTGTGAATCCTTTGTAACAAAATTTAAACGAAATGAAGTAAAGACAAATTTTTCCTAGTAGATGGAATATAAACATTTCAGACTTAAAAATTTCGATGCAACAAATGAAACAGAAGGAAATAAAAAAAGTTTTAAATGGTATTTAAAACTCTTAACTCCCACAAACCTCTTATGTGAAGAGCGCCAGGAGGTATGAAGTGCCACTCGATTGATTGAAAAATATATTGAGACAAGAAAAGTTGTTTTATTAAAGATACAAATTTCGTTTGATCTCTAGCGATAATGTTCGCGGCTCCGACAAATTCAGTGTCGTTGTCGGAATAGATTGCCTTCGATGAGCCACAACGTGAAAAGAACCGGGTAAAGGCGTCCATGAAGGCCTGACTGGATATCTCATTTGTGACTTCAAGATGAATGACTTTGGTTGCGAAGCAAACGAACAGCCGTGGCTGCTCATCTTACAGCCGCGGCCCGCATACGACTTAATATCAAAAAGGCCGGCAAAAAATACTCCAGTATTTGTAAAAGGCCGGGTCAACTTTGTTCTCTTAGGAGGTAATGCGACCATGATCTGCTATTGCCGTTTATGTTTTTTGAAAACTCAAGTTTTGCAATTAAAAATAATTGTTCTAATTAAAGTTTTTAATTTTGGAACCCAGAATGCATTGCGTATTAATCGAAGTAAAAGTGAATTCTCGGTGAAGAGAAATTTATGAATGGATTCCAGATATAGTCTCGTAAATTTACTACAATACAGCAATATTTTAGGAAATCTTTCAGCATAGGTCAATGATGGAGATTGGGCTAATCTCCCATTCACTCGAAGAAAACCTATGGGATCGATAAACGGATTAAGTGATAATAAATCGCTTTTACGAGGCAGTTCGCATCCTTGCGCTAGCAGAGTATATTCTGGGAAATGTCGCTTTTGGCATTGTATGACAAGACACGATCTCGCAAAACCTATTTCAGACGGGGTCAACTCTATAGAAGTATACTTAATGGTTTTCCTATGTTCGGGGTGTGATTTGTGGAAGAAACGAAATATATAACATAATACTCGCGGGGCCCCCGGAAGATCAGAAAAACAACCGATTACATCAGGCTCGGAAATTTGATTTAAATTAGTTCTTTCCTGGGAAGAGTAAGAAATTTAACGGGTGTAATCTTTGAATTGTCAGCCAATAAGTGTGTTTTTACAACATTATTGGAGATCTCTACTATTATGTATGTCGTTGCCGCGTATGCTTTTTCGGAAGCGTCGCAAAATCCGTGCAGTTCTATCAAACATGCTGGATTATAATCAACGAATCGGGATATTTGGATTTGAGATATATGGACATAGTCATCGAGAAATTGCTGCCATCTTCGTAGAGTCTCAGCCTCAACATTGCCATCCCAGTCTATTTTATCCTTCCAGATTTGTTGCATGATCATCTTCGCAGCAATAATTTTCGGGAAAAGCCAACCGGAGGGGTCAAATAATTTTGATATTTCGGATAAGATAGCGCTTTTGGAAGTGGTTTACTTGTTGGGATGAATTAGGCATTTAAAGTGAAAAACATCTCTACCAGCGTTCCATCGCAAACCAGGGGTTTTTGTGGTATTTTGATCCGAAAACTTGAGGAAGTCAGCATCTAGTAGATAATCGGGAGTATGCCTTTCAAGAGAGACTCATGATTGGCTGTCTATTTTCGCAGGGAAAATCCAGCGGAATCTAGGACTTTGACAAGATTTTTTTGGGTGTCTACTGCCTGAGTGAGGCTGTGTGACCCCCAACAGTACATCATCGACACATGTACTTTCGGAGTATTGTATCTGAACAATGGCATACTTTTATTCGCAGTTCTTTGTTAGTTCTAGCAGAGTCCTTGTAGCTAAATACGGAGCATAGTTAACCGTCTTCAATTCAAAATCACTAATATTGTTATGAGGATCTGATCGATATAATATTCGTTGGAAAGCAGTTTGCTGCGGATTGATGAGTATTTGGCGGTACATTTTCTCTTTGTCGGCATTGGAGACATATCGAAATAGTCGCCATCGTAAAAGTAAGGTCATCAAATCACCCTGAAGAATTGGCCCCGGTCGTCATTCAAACTTTGACCATTTGAGGAAGGGTTGGATGCGTTGAAAATCACCCGGAGTTCGGTAGTTGTGGTCTCGAGTTTCAACGCACTATGGTGTGGCAGGTAGTAAGTGATACCATTAGTCGCCACTTCGGGGTCGACTTAAGTCATACGACCAAGCGATTGATATTCGGGGATCACATCATATATGATCTTATTTTCGAGATTTCATTTCGAAGAAATTGTGATAAAGCGATATTATGGGAGTTGCCTAGACCAATCTTATATGGAAAGCCTGGCTTAAAAGGAAGCGATACGACGAAGCGGCCAATTTTATTTCTAAATGTGTTTTTTTCTGTACAAATCTTCAAAATAATCATCTTCTTTACACATAAAACTCTTGCTAGGAATGTCTTCAAGTTCCCAGAAGCATCTAAGCTGATCATTCAGAGATAGCTCATTATAAAGTGACACGATATTTTGGGGCTATTTGTCGTTAATAATTTGACCGATAACCCAAGCGAAAACTGTACTTTGCGCGACTAGGTATAGGTCCGGCGTCCATCGAACGCCATTCCCAATTATTTTTGGATATACAATATTAATAACAAATAAACCCGACTTTGTCCAATTTCCACTTAAGTCGACCTTCATTGTAAATACAGATATTATCTTATATTCAAAATTAGGTACCCAAATAAATACCGACCACTTTTACAAACTTATAAAATTGCTTTGCTTGGCATCTCGATAACGTTACCGATGGAAAGGCAAAAAGACATGACTTAAGGAAGACTTTTGGTAGAATTTTTTTTCGCAGAATTTTGACTGTTACATATGCTTAATACCTAACTATAGAAAGCTAATCTAATAATTTTGAGATCAGTACCGGAAATTGTGATTTAAAATCTATTAGAAATAGCTACCAAACTTCTCTTTAGTTTCTTAAAATGCATTTTCCGTGGCAGGGCTCTTTGTAAAACGTGGGCGCCTTGCGAGTCTATTTTGATTATTAGATAGTTTCCTAGGAAAAATATTGTATTAGATAATGATTATTATTTAAATTTTAATGGATATAATTTTATTTTAACTGACCTTGCTTAATGAGTACATTGCCAAAATTGCAGCACAGACTGTTTTCCTTCCATAAATTTTGCAAAAATTTTAAAGTTCGCAAATTTATTAAAAGGAAGCAATGTTTAGTTTTTTTTTTACATAACGCCACTTAATCAAAGTAATTACTCGCCTCATTAAAACACAGATTTTGTTAAGCAAAAATGATTTGCTTTACCATTTAAATATTGACGCCATGATGGCTTTTCAGTATAAAATGTATAAAGAATAATTTACTTTTTGCTAAAGTACATACCATTTTATAAATTTGTATAGAAGCAATGGAATTTTTCTTAAAGATACTCTGTGGTATTTTGAATAAAGTTCTTAAAAACAACTTAAATTAAATTTCTTATTAAAATGCACAATTTTGCTCCTAAACTTACCCGCAGTGATAATATTAAAGTTAGCAAAATTTCATTAAAAACTTTCTTCGTTCTCAACCAAAAGTTCAACAACCTTCTATACAGCGTGGATAGACAGATTTCATGCAGCAATTGTGCAATACATAAAACCCTACATTTTTTATAGAAACAAATGTGAAAAAATGCTAACAATGTGACTAATAAAAATGTAGCGCTGCCATGGCACCACCAGCTAGCTAGCCAAGCAGATGACAGACTAAAAATGACTTTACCAGCGACTCTGCCCTCGTGGTGCTTCACTTATCTCGTTGGCCATACTCAAGTGATTCTGTGCAGGCACAACTGCTTGATATCTGGATGACAAACAAAAGAGGATGAAGAAATTCTCACATTAAAGCTAATAAAACGTTTCGAGCTACAATTTGTAATAATTTGCTGAAGATGACAAAACAACGTCTTGCTATCCTCGAATCGTGTCTCTATGTGTGGGTATTTTATATAACCACTTTGAGTTTTCCTTAACCATGACGTACCATTTGGTCGCATTTAATTTGAATTTGTCATTCTCTATTTTCAAAACTCTGATGTTAAATTGGATTACCGCAAAAAGTGGGGAAATCTGCCCACAGTATTATAACATGTTATATATATTTGAGTTTCCGGTGGTTTATATTATAATAACTTCACACACATACACGCACGCAAACTGTCTACCATTTCTATTTGTAGCCTTTTACAACCAAGTTACATATATATGTAGGTATGTATACCACATCTATTGAAATGGCGACACACGGATGTTTTGTGTGGCGTTATTACGGATGAATTTGTATGTTTAAATATGCGTGATGGTAGAAAACAAATGATGAAATTTCGTTTAAAATACTCGTATATATGAAAGAATCCTGAAGTTATATATAGTTATTTTCCATACAAGCACACACATGAATATATCTATATGTTCATATCAATGTTATTCTAATTTTCCAACCAATACTCGATGCCCTACATTGAGTATTCTATTCAAGTGTATCCAAATAAGGTTTACATATATGTTAGTATTTCCTTAAACCGATGTCTGTATGTAGAGGAAATTATTCTCATTAGCTATATATCAATTTAGATGGCGTCAATGAGTTTGTCTGATATCCTATTTAGCTACCAACGTGAATATGTAAGAATGTTTCCAACTAAATTGAGTTTATGCAGTACTAAATTAAATCAAAATAAAAAGTTGACTAAATGAAAGTCAGAGGAAAATTCTGATGTAAAAATATTCTAAATTAAAGTAAACTATTCAAATATATTTTTTATAAACTGCTAAAGCTTAATTTTTTGTATAATATCAAAGTAAAATTGCGCGATTCATTGTTTAACTGAAAGCAGATAGTTTTCTTCATCTATTCATCCGATGGAGATTCATTTCGCTTCGACCCATTTCTATCGATAATAACAACAATTATTAAAATCGTCATAAAGTAAAACCCAGAACTAAAATTTAGTTTGAACGGAATAAACAGAGTAGTAAAAAAATTTGTTTTAAGTTTGGAACAAACTACTGAAAGCTAAGATTGAGTTTGATATCTTTTCAAAGAAGATTTGTGTCTGAGATCTGGCAATAACCAATATGAGTCTTCTGAAAAGAAAATTACAGAACTTTCTAAATCATTTGCACAAAATGAAACCTTGGGCAACGAATTACCCGATGATGCAACCAGTTCCATATATTGATTTAGTTAATAACGAGGGAAGCTGTGTTAACGCTAACGGTGCAGTACTTAGCAGAAAGTGCCTACAAATGTATTAATTTCACATATAGTATTTTGAAGTCCAAAAGCCAAATGGCCAAAAAGGCTTCAATAATGAAAGAGAACAATATAAAAATATTGTTTTCAAGAAATCTGGAGTATTAATATTAAAAATAATAACTTGGCAATGAACCGTCTCAGTTTCTTTGTGAATAAAATAGAAGTTAAGGGTAGAATCCTGCTTATAAATAGTTATTACTTCGGACTAAGAGACATGGTAAGTTCCAAGTCTTTATTTGACCAATCATGAAATATTCCTACTGAAGATATAATCCTATTTGTATCAGTACACGAGGGAAAACAAAATTTTTGAACTCACAGCGCGCGGTCATAGGAAATATGAAATCAAAAAGCTAAAAACAAAAAAGAAACAAAAAAAATTGAAAAATTTTTTTTGGCGACCGTCACCAATGGAAGAATGAGATCGTTGGAATTATGTTAAGTTAAAAACATATACTCAAATGCTTATGGTAACATTTCAGCATATGACGAACCTAAGAACAATTTCATAAGGATTTCTTCGATGCTCAATCCCATTTGTGACATCAGACTCTTTATTTTACATTAACGTAATTTATTTTTATTCAAGATTGCAATTTTAAGCCTTAAAGGCAATTTGATTAAACTATAATTTTATGATATATCTTCTCCATAATTCAATAAAAAATACATTACAAAATTTTACAATACTAAAGTTATAAATATATGATTTACAATGTCAGTCTGCTTCATTTATTAGAACTTTTAGTTTTGTAGGTTTTTCGGAGTATCGGAAATGGTCCGTAGTATGGGAAGTCAAATCGTAGGTAAACTTATTATTTTGCAGAAAGTCTTCTGTAATTTTGAAAGTTATAAAATGTTTATATTTTCACTTTTCCGGAATTCAATATATACGTATTAGTTTAAGCCTAATATGTATAAATTGAATTCCGATTTTCTCCAATATTCCGCAAATATATTCAACAAATCTTTCAATTTCAGCCAAAGTATAGTCATTTGCCAATAAATGTTAAAGAAATAAAAATTAAAAAGAAAAAATTAACAAAAACAAAAATTCCAAAAAAAAAACAAACAAAGTTTCTCATGTCGGGTACAATTTTTGGGTCTTTCCGATTACACGTTTCAGGAATATTGTTTAGCTACGAATAGCTTATAAATATCTTCTTTTTTTTTAAACAAAAAATTAGAGAATTTTAGAAATATTGGAGAAAACAAGTTGTCAAAAGACGTCACGGTCAAAAAAAAAACCTTTTTAAAATAGTGTACACTTTTGATGTCAGATCACTCTTTGATTTAATATTAATCGGTACTTAATTTGTGTTATTTACTTCGTAATTTTTGATATTATTCATGATGTGGCGTTCTCTTAATGATTTAATTTATAATTAAAAATTTGTAATTGGTTCCATCATTTCCAATGGGGGAGAAAATACTTGATCATGTGTAAATAATATAACAATTTTTGATGCACTGTTTTACATATACCTTCTTCTTCAAATTTTTTCATTTGAAATAAATGTTTCTTCTTTTCTATGTGTGCCCTTCATGCTAAAATTTCACAACTTTCCTCCCTGATGAATCATTTTTTTGTCGTGCGTGTTTCGCTAATAGTCAGAACGTCCTCAGGAAACGCAAGATCAGGTACCAGTTATAACCAATAATAATTCTCTGATCATCATGGGGAAAGTGCCAAAATATTCTCGTTACCAACATGCTCGTGAATATTAACGTAATAAAGTTCAGGCTATAAAAAATTGCTTATCTAGGCATGTGAATATTCATCGTTCAACATAGCAGAATCTCCGGCATTGTTTTCGAAGTACCTGCAGAAGACACCAATGTTCCCCCCGGGAAAAAAGTCATCTCACACGGTGACCTTTTTGTGGATATCGACCCAGTTTATTTAGATATTTTAAAAATTTTTTCCAACTATACTTTGAATTGGTCAATAATAATAAAAAAAACATAAAGTGCACACTGCATTTTTGTTTCAATACACGCCTTTGTAATGATGTTAATGCACTGCTTGATTAATAATCTTTCCGTGGCGGAAAATGGCAAAGACTGAGCAAGACAAATCTAGAAACAGCAGACAATAAGTATTTTATGTTTAAGCTACACAAAAATTTCGTTCAATTTCATAGAAATCGAATTTATCGTTGTAGCCATAAATTTAAGGCGAAACGGTGTGGATAATCCAGAAATCCGATACAAACAAAAAAACATAATTTTTGACACTTACACTCATATTTCAAAGCTGTTAATGGATTACGAAGAATTTGCTATCATGCTTATTACACGCTTTTGAATTCTGTCATATCAGCTCACAAATATTTCATGTGATGTAAGAAGAAATCATAAGAAATATATATTCTTTGACTCTTTGACAGAAGAAAAAAAAGAAAAAAAAAAAAACAATAAAGACAGCTACAACTTTATCAGCAATAAGAACAATGTAAGGAACGAAAGAAAAAAACTTCAAGTGTTTCTGCAAAATATTCTAAAAAAACTAAAAGACAAACACAACGAAATGAATAAATAATTGGAAAAAAAATTATTAAAAACATTCAAGTGCATTAACAATGGAAAATGAAGTGAAAGAGGAAGCTGTCGTGGTGAATGCGAGATATGCTTATGTTTCTCCTACTGCGAAAAAAAGTTTGCACAAGAGCGGAGACAAAGTTTATAAATATTACTAGCGACCACTTGATAGCGGTAAGAAATTCTGGAGTAAGCTATTAAAATATAAGTTAGACGTAGTAAAAATTAAAATGACATAAATGCAAGCTTTACTCAAAAGCTCTCTTAAAATGTCGTAAAGGACGTTTGAATTATCGTTTCATTAGTATTTTAATTAATTAATAGGTTTTTATATTTAAAGATTGCAAAAATTTTTTATCGCAAACTTTTTCAAAAGAGCCAATTGGGAACCAAAAGATGTTCTAAAAAAGCTGAATATAACAATAATGAACACGGATTAACAAAAGCGCATTACTTTATGGTTGGGTCAGTTACTTAAGGTCAAAATTTGATACATCTGCCTGCTAGCAATAACAAATGTCCATAGTATTGCTTACATCTTAATTTGATGCAGGCAGCATAAAAAATAATAATATAAATTGAATTTAAATTGTATTTAAAATTGTTGAGATAAATTACAAATCAACCAAATAAGTCAATTTTGTATCTTCGAAAGGGAAAACGAAAAAGGAAATATTGTAAAAATTTTTGTAAATCAAAAACGTTTTTGTGATTTACCGTGTCCTCATCGAAGGAACTGTTTTTAACGTTTTCTGCATTTGGTAACAAAATGAGAGTTTCTGTTTCACCTAACCCTTTGCGCTCTTAGTTTCCATGACCTTAATAATTCGAATGTAGTTTTTCGATTACATTCGAATTATTAAGGTCATAGAAAAGTGAAAATCGTGATTATTAAATACTTATATATCTTGCAAAATCTAACTTTAATCGACGAGAGACGTTAAAAATGTCCATCGTACTACATCTCTTATTGAGAGTAACTACTGAAAAATATTTATATTTATCATTTGATAATTCTCACTCATTTTTCGTACGAAAGGGTTCTATGTTGTATACGTGATAAATACAGAGTAGATCAAGTATACGACTAAAAATATACTGATATTTAAATAACTTTAATATGGTAATGCCTTTAAAAGTAAAAACAAAACTGGGGCTTCGCCGTTGTTTTCATTGTAAGTTAGCTTTGTTCAGTGTGATTTCAGTGCTTGGTCAAAATAATAAATACATTGCTCAATTCTTTAATATTGTCGCAGTCTGCTGTAGTCTTTTTGGAAAGGCTAGTAATTTTACTGTTGTTTATCTTTATTCATAACAAAATATATAGTACAAAAATCAGCCATGGGTCGAAGAAGTCATTGTTCTCCGGAGGAGAGAAATTGTTTGAAAACTAAGAGAAAGTGGCCAGTGTCTTCGTTCTATAGCAGAAAGTATGAATCGGTCGCTATTTTTTGTACAAAATGCTTTAAAGCTTAAAAAGCCCGTCGAAATCGGGCGAAGAAGGACCCGTTTTTGTATTCGAGAGCGTTTTCAGAGAGCGTTTCAGCAGAAATTGGAAATGTAATTTCATCGCGAACGGTTCGTTGTGGACTATAAGAGGAACATTTACCAGGACGAATAGCCAGAAGAGTTCCTTTGCTTAGACAAAAAGATTGAAAGGCTAGATTGGCGTTTACAAGGAGTCATTCCAATTGGTCCGGAGGAGACGGTGAAAAAAAATGCGAAACATTTTGTAGAGCGATGAAACGAAAATTAATGTATTTTGAAACAACTGTGCCCGGAATGTTCGACGCCCTAACGCTAAGAAATTCTATGTTCGCTTTACAAAGAAGACGGTTAAGTACGGGGGCGGCAATATTGAGGTCTGGGCTTGTTACTCGTGGTATGGTGTCGATCCGATACATCAAATTACCAACACTATGACACTATGGTAAAGGACTGATTTCAAGATAATAATGTTGCCCTTCTTGGCTGGCCAAGTCAATCCTCGGACTTAAATTCAATCGAAAATCTTTGAGGAGAGTTGAAACAAAGAATTGGAAAGGAGGTTCTTAAAAATAAAGATAAGTTATGGAATTTTGTTCAAAAAACTTGATATGAAATACCAGTAGAAACCTGCATTTTTATTATAATTAGTTCACAATTTGTATTACATGATATCCACTTATTTCACCGGTTGTGTTATTTTCTCGATTGTGATGTCATTTTGAGATATCTCGCACATTAGAATGTTCCATTATGGTTCTCAGTAGAAGCTAATTTTAACAATTACGTTAATGCAAAGCTATCACTTCTATGTTTTTTCTATCTTCAATCTAGTTTTATAATGGGTTTACTATATATTCAAATATTAAAAAGGCTCGAAATGACATTTTCAGTTTCATTATTAGTTTTTTTTTGCATTGTATACCAAATAAATTATTCATCCTACATTAATAGCCAATTACAAAACTGGTTGCCAATAGTAAGCCCAGATTCTAGGTATTTATGCGATTCCATCAACACGACATAATTTTCATGTGTATATGAGTGTTTGGTTGTTGGTATTCAGTTAGATAACATCCTGTTGGAACTTATCTAACATATAAATTTTAAAACTTGTTGAAAAATTCTGAGGTCATAAAATAGGTACAAGACAGAAACTGATTTGGAGATCACCACAGTATATTTTAATGTTGCGTTTAACTCATGTGTTTACCACGTTCATTGTATTCTCGAGCAACATCTAACGCGTTAATCTAAATTGCATTCACAACACCTTAAAAATAGCACGGCAAGCCGGATAAGCAAATACATATAAAAATTTATAGATAAGTGATTTATTATTTCTAAGAGAACATGTTCATAGAAGCCAAAATAATTTGTAGCATTCTGGCGAAAATAGAATTTGATTATGAAATTTTTAAAATGACTAATAAGCACCAGGTTTTACATTTTGATACAATGCTTCTCTCATCAACATATTTATTATCAACGTTAGTCAGGAACTTTCTTGCGAAATAACAATATTTTTTTTATCAAACGCCATCATTTAGAATTGCAAATGATGTCAGTTTATTGTTTAAAAAAATTAGCTTTTGAAAAAGAAACTTATTTTGTTTGCAATCATTTGATTTAGTCTCAAAGTATAGAATTATCAAAATTAAAGATAGAAGAAATTGATGGTATCTCAGCAAAGTACCCCTGACTTACATCTCAATATTAATGTTGTGGCTTTCGTTCGAACGTTTGTCTGTCTATTCCCTCTATTACGGCTGACAGAAAAGGAGATTTTTTAACAAACATAATAATAATATATTCCGAATTATTTTTGCAAATCCTTACTATCATTGAAAGTAAAACAATTCAAATTTAAATATAAATTGTGTGCAGTAATTTTTGTCTGCTCTAACTGCAAGCTCGCATTGGTTTATACTTCTAAAATGTTGTGCTTTTATCTTGATCAAATTCCTCAATAGAATAGAATAGAATTTATAACATTGATTTTAATAGAATTTGCACAACAGACATACAAGATGGGAAAGATTTAAATCGAATTTGAATACATTTCAATATTTTACGAATACCAGCTGTATCCATGCAAACTTGGCATTAACCAAGTAACAGATACCTGTTTGTTAGTTCAATAATTTGTGTGGTGTAAAGTGTAATAAAATATGGATAGAACTTTTTGTATTTTAGAAATTTTGCTATCGTTGTTTGTGTCTGCGTTTGTTAAGTAAAACGAATATGTGCAATTATATGTATATTTTTAGCTTAACGACATTTTCAATTTTCCGCTCCAATAAATTATGAAAAAATATTGATGTCGTTTGCCTCAATGACTCATTGTCTCAGGGAGTGGTTGAATTTTTGATGAGTTTTCAGCCATCACATACCACGGCAGTCCCAACATTCGAGAGGGAAGACCTGAATATCATTAAAGGTCATTACACAAAACCGTCTTTCTTTTGGATATTCAACGATTGTTTAAGCACTTACAAGTGCTCACCAAAAACTCCGACACAAAGCTATAAAGTTAACAAACAATCCCATATTGTGGGCGGTCGGTGATGAAGATGTTTTCACGTTTGTAGTCCTTTGAAGGATAAAATTAACAAAATTTGAACTTGAATTATATGCCAGTAGCGAATATGCTTTCAAACAATATCTACAAGAAATCTCCAGCTATATAGCGGCGAGGACGTTTAACACCTTTGGCCAGAAATTTGGTGTGAACGCTTTGTTTGTTCAAGAAGGAGCTAAATAGCGAAACTCGAATTTAAATGTAAATTTTCCCACTCCCCTGCACATCGCTGAACACCCAAAATAACACGATGGAGAAAATAAAATGGTATTAAAGTGTAAAGTTATTTCCAAATATTTACTGCTGCACAATGGTGTGAAAATTTTTACATTCAGAACTTAAAACCTTTTGTGTTGTTGTATGATATTTGCACAAGATATTTTTGCGTTGTACGCTGGTTTACTTACCGCCTACAAAGATGTCAACTTTAGTCCAATTAAGTTTTGTCGCAATACTTTTAACAGCAAAGGAAATCGCTTCATATGACGGCAAAAAATTACTAGATTCCTGAAAGTAGATAAACAAGAAATTACAACGACATGAAATAATCAGTTTAGACCAAATCAGCAATTTATTTTATTTTGTTTTCTATAAATAAGTTTTGCTTTGAACTGTGTACTATACTTATATATACTTTCAATTGAATGTTTTAGTATTTTTGTGGAAAAATTTTAAAGTTTTGTGTTTAACTACTTTGCAGCAGATTTTTGGCTACTTTTACGATTTTCATTCCGCAGCGCTGAAGGAATCAGATCGTGTTTTTTTTGGTGTATTTGCAAATTGTTTATAAGTTTATTCTGAGTTGTTATATCCAAACTCTTTTTGAAAAAACTAAGTTTCTCTACTCTAAAATAGAGGATGCGGACGTACTAACCTTGGTGACTATTACACCATAGGTAAAGCAAGTCGATCAATATTCGCTCAGCAAAGAAAAAAACTGGAACTTACAAGAACTAAATTCACGTTTGGCAGATAAGGCTTCTTCTTAAAATGTTGAAAACATTCGCCACACCGGCGAGCTTACTCCAGTTTTTATTTTTTTTGATTTCAAAATGTTTGCTTGTGGTAGAAGTTGTCCTTTCAAACGCAAAATTTACCTTACACTTGAAGTTGCCTTTTGGGTAGAAATCCGAAATAACCGAAAGTTAAGTGATTTGAGTGATTTCTGAACACGGACCTATAGAATATTTGACTAAATTTACTTTGTTTTTATAATCTTACAAAAGACCTGTATATCCTTACCGTTAAATTTTGTACTATATTTTATATTATTGTATTTTTCTGTTGTTATCTGTAATGGCGCCTCATACTCTCTTTGCGGAGGTCCCAATTTTCGATGACGCGTTCGAGGGACGGCTTATCTATGTAGTCCCAAATAAAAAAGTGTAGAGGCAATAAAAGCCATGACAGTTTGATGGCTTGATCTGTTACAAAAACCTTAATGAAAAGACTTTTTTTAAAAGAATAACATCTCATACATGTTGCGTCACTGACTGACTGTGCTCACGTAGCCCTTGCAGAGTACGCTCACAAAAAGAAGACTTTCTGTCAAAATCGTACATTTTGGGTAAGAATAAGGTAAAACTGTATCAAAGTGGCACCTTCGACCAGATCAAGCGGTCAAAGCTAAAATTAGATGCTCGATCCTCTAATAAAGGATGAAATAGGAATGTGAGCGCCGGAAAATCCACAAGAAATGATCGAAACTAGATTGATATAATTGGAAATATTTCTCAAGGAAAATCAAAATTCTTACTTCTAGAAAATGAAATTTATGACATCATCGAATTAAACGAAGGTGTATTCTAAAAAGATGAAATTCATACCGTTAGGAGCACATAAAAGTAGGTTGGAGACAAAAATGGTACCATCCCTTACAACAAAAAACTAAAGCTAAAAACATGAAATTCCATTTGTACTGTGTACTTTTCCTATAGTTCATTTGTACTATATAATGGTACTTTCCAGAACTTTTACAGGAAAGATATTTGAAACTCGAACTTTCAATGAGAAAAACAAAAATAAAACTGAGAAAACAAATTTTAACCTTAGGAGTGCACAATCACCTATCGTTAAATGTAATACGAATATAACAAGTTATATGTAATGTAATTATGTAATTAGGAATAAAAATATTCCTTACAACGCGAGTTAACATTTAAAAAAAATATTAGAGAAAATTGATATTTAACTTGCACTTTAGTCAAAAAAGAGAAATTCGGTGTACGAAGTTGCTTCATGTTGTGAATTTGATATCTTAATATTGAATAACCGTAAATAATATTAAAATCTTTATTTGTAGCAATACTGATTTCATTTCTCTAGTTGCAAGTCAGTTCATTGGATCTAGAAGTTGATAACCCAAATTGAAAACTTTTTAAAATAGAATGGGGATCAAAAATGAAACATAAAATTGTCCGGTTTCTTGATAGATAAAAAGGCCTAATGCTAGATTGAACAATGTATAAATGCTTTAAATAATATTAAAAAGTAAAATATTTTGTATGTTTTTAGAATTAAAATTTTCCGAAAAAAAACTAAACTTGTAGACGCATAAAGAGATTCATAAACTGAATCAGTACCAGAATTGTTGGTATTTTTGTTTTGTTTTTGTTGATATTTTGTTTTTGAACTGGAATTAAAATTAATATTGTGCCATTTCTAAAATCAGAATCGGAATTGGAATTGAATATAATTTTATTTCGATTGTCGGAATTATTGTACCTATACATAGTATTGATTTGGGTACATGAAACAGAAACTAAATAAGATTATTTTTCGTTTGAATTTCATTTCCCGAGTTATACGTAGTGTTAAGCAAAAGTCAGAATTATAAAATACAAAAAAAAAAAAAAAAAAATTAAACGACGCTAGTTTTCATTATATTTCATGTGAAATGGTTAGAATGTGATGTGATATCCCATAAATCTTTGCGAACATATTAATTAACATATTTGTTTTTAAAGTGGTTCCATAGGGCATCCAAAATTTGTATTAAGTTAAGCGGCCACTGAAATCAATATACCTTTAACGAGTTCCACCCTTTAATCGAAAAGTGTGTTTTTGTGAGTTATTTAATTATAAGGCGATTAATACTTGCAACTGTCACTTGCAGCAGTGCGAATGCCGCGAAAGAAATGATAAATGATCGAATGTAAATATTGAACAAGGATGTCACTAAAGCACCAGCATGGCCACAAACAATTTATAAAATTTGATAGGCATAATTTGCGTGTTGGTGACGTGATGATAAAATAAGTCATTTGTTGCAATAAATTCCATTATTTCGTGAATATGTGACATATTTGCATATAACCAAAGAAATAAATCAAACATCTGTATGCAGACATTGAAGTAAAAGAAAACGAAAGTATAATTCAAAAAAAGTAAGATATGATTATTTAAATTTTTGTCAAACAGAGCTCTTTGATGCATTCGCATTTACCTTATCCAATATTTTTGCTTTTAAGTATATTTATTTATTTCTGGTATCTGGTTTCAGCGTATTATTCAGCTTCAAGATAATTTATTTAACGACAATTATAATTTTTTTTATTAATAGTACAGTTTATTATTCAAAAACTTGTGATATTGGTAAATTTAACACCCAATAATATGGAATTGATAATAAAAATATTGTCTTGAAGCCGAATAAAACATCGAAATTATACAGGGTGGGCCATAAGGGCGTTGGCGGTTTAAATATTTAATTAAAAAAAAACTACGAAACATAAAAAAAATATATTTGTATTTTTAAAAAGTAGAAGCATGGGAATTTTTAAGACTTAAAAATAATGTTGTCCAAATGGCTTCCCTCGACTGCTTCACACTCTTGGAACCGAAGTCGCAAATTTTGGAAAACTCGTTGAAAAGTTGTTCTTGGTATTTTGTTACTTTCCTGAATAATGTTCCTCTTCAACTGCTTTAAATTGGTCGGATTATTTGAGGTAGCCCTATAGAAAATAATCGCATGGAGAGAGATCGGGGCTACGTGGGGGCCATTCAATATCCCCCCTTTTCGAAATGAGTTTTCCAGGAAGCTCTATGGATACCCTAGCCGTATGACATGTGGCCCCATCCTTTTGAAACCACATTCTCGAGGTATTGCTTGAAGTTCTTGCAAAGCTGGCACCAAAAAGTCTGCTAGCATGTTGCAATAATTGTTCGCTCTAACCGTCATCGCATGCCCTCTTTCGTCCTCAAAAAAGTATGGTCCAGTAATACCGGTTGACGTTATCCCAGCCCACACGACAAGCTTAGGGCTGTGAAGTGGACGTTCATGCAAGCGTCGGGGATTAGTCTCGGACCAAATCAAATGCAAATCACGTTTCAAAATTCGTCATAAAGTTGTTCTTTTGACATCCAAAGACTGACTTCTCTTACGTGTTGACTGTTGCGGATTTCGCTGAACTGAAACACGAACACGCTCCATAATGTCGGCTGATCTTGTAGAAACTGGGCGATCACGAACCGTAATTGGTACTGTTGAGCCGGTTGTTTCGAACATTCTGATCCATTTTCGTATCACATTGGCGCTTGGAACTTCACTTAAATCGTGTAAACCGTGTTCATGCCGATACAAACGTCGTGCAGTAATCACTGATTTATTGTTTTCGTAATACGCTCGGACACAAAATGCACGCTGCACCCCCGTGTACGGCTCTATGGCGACTAAATTTCCAGGAAGCGGCGCAGCGAACAACATATCCCCCCGCCACCCCGCGCCGCCCGTTACCGGGAAATTGAAGAATTAAATCGCCAACACTCATATGACCCACCCTGTATTACAGCAAAGATTTACAAATTCATTTCTATACACAAGAGATGGCGACAATTTAATTATGTTTGACTTGTTTTCCTCGGTTGAGATCTTCTTCATACTTAAAGTTCGATAAGGCACAAGAGCCAAGAACGCTGTAGATGGCATTTAGTCCAACATCGAAATAACTATCCGTGCAGAAAGTTATAAAAATGAATCACAAGTTCACAATTTTTATTTTATATTTTAACCAATAATGATTAATTGCAAATAAAAAAATTATATTTAAACTTAATTAAATTATTTAAATTTTGAGCATAAGAAGGAATTAATTGGTGAGTGCATAATTGATAAAGAATTAGGAGTTATGCGAAAGTTATAATCATTTATTATTATGCAAATTATTTCGGCAAATTATAATAATATGTGCATTTGCATCTAAACAGTTATGATCTGTACTTAAATATTTGCTCAGATACAATTTTGAGTGTATTTCAACCCTGAACTTACAATATTACTATAATAAATTCTGTACAATTAATGCTCTTTGTAAATTAGAAAAAAAACATAAACTATTTATAAAATAGTTGCACAATAGAAGCCAGATGTTAATGAATTAATCTCTTAACAAAATTATAAATTATTAAAAAGCTTAAAAGTAGAAAGCTCACGTCTGCTTATGGAGATATAAAGTATAAAAAGTTCCTCAACCATAAATTGGGGATGACGTAGCTACGTCGAACTAGTTAGGGTGTCCCAAAAAAGCCGTCTTATCGTATAAATTATTTATACTTTTTTTAGTGTATGCATTCAGTGTAAAAATTGGAATATTAAATTGGGTATTGGAATTTCTTCCCGCATCTATCAAACAATATAGAGTCTTATTTTTAGACGGCTGACGAATGAAAACATGTTAGGAGAATTCTGACAAAAGCTTCTCTTTTTCTTATTGCATATTTACGTAGATTAGAACTTGACCTGTCTATGGTTGTGAGATGTTTTTATGCAAAATTGAATACACCTAAATTCATTAAATACCCCTAAAATGCATATGTGCGTGCAAGGCCTTGTACTTATGTTTTTAGTTATTTGGAAAGGAATGACAAATACATTACATATCGTATATGGATATAAAAGTGTGACTCTAAAAATCAGGCACGACTTCAAACTAGTTAGAGAAGTTAAGAAAGTTGAATTGTACTTACAATAACAAGCTTACTGAGTATTTGATGCACATTTTAGGTTAGAAATTGTGTTAGGCCATTTATCCACGATTTCGAACATTCGCAAAGCATTACTGAAGCGTATTTTAGCTGTAGTAAGAAGGAATAATTAATTGTGTTCGTTTTGAATTAGAGAATTCACATTCCGCTATTGACCAAATTCACCAGACAACCAAATGTATTCAAGAAATGCTGGATGTATAGAAGATGTATTAGGTGCTGTTTACGGATTTATAGCAAGCAGTCCATAATACGAGGTGTGTTCAAAAAATAAGGTGAATTTTCAAATATCGCGGACTATGCACATTCGACTTTCGATTATTATTATTTTTTTTTTGTTGGTATACTCGTCTCGATGATATGTTGACGGATTTATCCATACTCGTATAGTGTGTTTAGTTTGTTTGTGAGAGGCATAAATAAGACAAGTGTTCTGCGTGCTCGGCGATTTTCTGCTATCGAAAAAAATGGATCTAAGGAGTAGCATCAAATTTTGTGTAAAAAGTGGAATTAAGTGCTAAAAAACACTTGAAATGTTGATAGTGGCATACGGTAAGACTACTCTGAGTCAAAAAAATGTTTACAAATGGTACAAGCTTTTCACAGAAGTTCGAGAAAATGTGAATGACGATGCTCGCTCTAGAGGCCCCAGCACATCAACAACCGATGAAAATGTTGAGAAAGTGAAGAAAATTGTTATGAAGATTCGTCAAATCACAATTAGAGATGTTGCTGAGTACGTCGGGATATCGGTTGGCTCATGCTAGGCAATCTTTTCGGAACTTTTTGCCATGAAGCGTATGGCAAGCGAAGTTCGTACCAACATTGCTCAATTTTGACCAAAAACAACGTCAAATGAGGATCGATCAGGAATTGTTTAATGACGTCAACGATGATCCATATTTGTTTAAAGAGGTCATAGCTGGTGACACAACATGTATGTAAGTTTATGACATCGAAACCAAGGCTCAATCATCCCAATGGAAGAGTCTAGGAGAGCTAAGACCAAAAAAGGCCTGCCAAGACCGATCAAATGTCAAGGTTTTGCTCACTGGTATCTTCGATTACCGTGGCGTAGTGCATCAGAAGTTCTTACCACAAGGTCGTACGGTAAATAAGGACTATTACTTTAAAGTTATGCGCTGTTTGCGTGAAGCAATGCAAAGAAACGCTCAGAATTGTGGAAAAAAATTCATGGCTTTTGGAATTCATCTTTGCTTGTGAGAGATTATTTGGCCAAAAACAAAACCGTTATCAGGTCTCAGCCACCGTATTCACCAGATTTGGCTCCCTGCGACTTTTTCTTGTTCCCAAGATTAAAGAGATCCAAGAAAGACGGCGTTTTGTGACAATTGAGGAGATAAAAACCGAATCGCTGAAAGAGCTCAAGGACATACCAAAAAGTGCATATCAGAACTGCTTCGATGATTGGAAAAAACGCTGGCACAAGTATATTATATTTGAGGGGGACTACTTTGAAGAAGATAAAATAGAAATTGATGAATAAATAAATATTTTTTGAAAAAAATTAAAATTCGTCTTATTTTGTGACCACACCTGGTATATTAATTAACACAATGTTCTCACAACTGAGGCAAGTTCACTTATGTATCAAAATCATTGTTATTAACGACGATAGTTCCTCAAAAAAGTATCGTAGGATAAATTATCTGCTCACTAAATATGACAAAATGATCACATTAACTTTAAAATTTCTCAAATACAAACGTATAATACTTCAATAGCTTTCAGGTTCAATATTATTTAATTATAGATTCTGTTAAACATATCGCTCTTAAGATTTTGGTTCATTATTGTTTTAAATTAAGTTTTCCGTTAGCAATTATTTATTATCGCTAATAGATGTTTTTTGTTACTGAAAGACTTGTGAAATTGATTATTTTAGCGGCCCTGCCAAATTAAAACACTACCCTCAGTCATCTTCGCCATTTAAGCCTTTTCGAACTTTAATGGCAGGCTCTCAATTTAGACTACCAAAGCAAATGAGAAGCTTTGGTGGTGGTACGAAGATGTTCTGAAAGCGTGAGGGGTGGGCGCGGTTTTTTGATAGAATAATACAAATTAAAACTTGCTTTTTTCTTCACCTCTTACTCTTATTTTCTCTTGTTTTCATATTTCTGAAATATAAATCGTTCAAAAGAATTTTCAATCGAATTTTTTTATTGAGCTATTTAGTGACTTAACTGAGAAGATTGAGAAACCTAAAGAAAATTTTTAAGAATTTTTTTAAATAAAATTTGTGTGAATAGAAATTAGAGAGAGAGTTTGCATAATAATAACAGCAGGAAGTAAATATTTTTGTTGGTGGATTTGGTGTATTTCTGCCTTTGGATTTATCTAAAAATTTATTTTAAAGAAATGGCTATGGGAAGCTCCATTTTCTCCCTAAACTAATGTCTGTTTAATTGGAAAAAAATGATTACATAATATTTCGAAATTGCATAGCTGGATATAGAAAAGTCCTGGCATGACTTCTGCAATTATATATTTTTTGAGAGCGATTTAAATGTCTGTTTATTTAATTCAACTTAATTATCATTATTCTCAACATCATATGAAAATGAGAAATATGGTAATTCGCAGCTTATTTATCTTTATATGAAATCAGCTGGTGAAATCTGAAACAATTGCTGTTTCTGAATTTTATTTAATTTCTTCAGTTTCTGCCTATGATTTGATTTGAATTATTTTTGTTTGTAATTAACACATTTTGATTAGTTGGACAATTTGTTTGTAATACAGTCATATATGAAAAGAAAACTTTGAATTTTAAGAACAGGCCTGCTGTGGTCGAAGTATGCTTACAATCATTGACGGAACTTTTAATACCGCGAGAAAGAGTACCATGTTAAATTTATTTTTATTTTACTAGTTATTCTGTTATATAAGAATTCGTATTTTCCAAATAAGTTGTTTAATTGGGTTTTGTTAAATATGAGAATTTAAGTTTTATTTGATTTCCCCACAAAGCAATGGGTCACTACTAACATCATTAGAGTAGGTCATCTTGGAATGTTTTCACATAACATAGCCAAGTCGGGTATTGAGTAGGAAGAACATTTACATTTTAGGGGTATTTCCCATGTGAGCTCCTTCTTATTTTCATATCCATTTCTACACATTTCTACACAATTTATTTTTGTTTTGTTTTATGTTTCGAAGCATATCCTGTCTATAGGAAGGAAAGTACAGCCCTATTTACCATGAAAAATTTACAAAAACTCCATCGAAAGAAAAAAGTTTTAGAAAGCTATCAGAAATGGCAAAATGTCAACGAATTTCATGCCATTTAGAGAAAAGTCAACTACTCGGTTTATCTTTCTTTGTATTTTGCTGTCTATACCTATTGGGTTTCATTTTACTTCCTTTTTGTCTTTTCTAAAGCGATTTCATTAGTAAATGTAGTTTTACTAGTGTTAATATGAGAGGGACCTGGATCCTGTCTCGAAGGTTAGAAAATGGTTTAATCCCTCGGTCACCCCAATGCTGATGAAAACTTGGAGGAGACGAGTAATCGAGAAGTCCCAAAAGTACCGTTCAGAACCGTCATCAAGCTGTTGGTTCCGTGGGTATAAAAGTAAAATGCATGTAAGCTCACTGCATGTGAGAAGTCCTGCCATATCTCATTCATGGGACGTAAGGAAACTTGTTTAATATGAAGAAGAAGACAGTGCGGAGATCAAATGAAAGCTCGTTTGAGCTGAAAAACAAGTCAATATTTGGAACATATTTATCGATTTGTTTACTGCGCGAGCAACTACAGAAAATATTCTAGAATATCAAACAAATATTAAATAAGAAAACGTAATGAGTTGGCAGTGGGTGATGCGACAGAACAAGAGGAAAGTTTTCCTCGATAATCACGGAGAAAGTTTATGAAAAATCATTTGGATTACTTTAATGAAACTGTATGGTATATAATGCTAATATTTTGCTGAAAAGTTTTCACAAATTTGCAAATAGTTTTGAGCAGGTAGTGTAACGGTTTTCAGTAATTTGTAATTTGTATAAATCATTTCTAATAATTATTTCTTCATCTTAATTATACTAATACAAAATAATAGCTATTTTTATAATATATTTTGTTATAAAAATTAATTACAATAATTATTTTTGAATTTTTTAACCATGATTAAAAATAATAATTCAAAATGATTTTTACTTTTAAGAATAAAAAAAAAATCACGGATTGATTGTTTTTTCCCCAACCATGAAAATACAAATCAAATATTGTGTGTAAGTTTTTTTGGAAGAACAAATGGATATTTTGGTTTGGTATTAGAGCCATCAGTATCCTTATATCTTCACCCGGAGGAATGAGGGTAAATGTCATTTGATATGGCAAAGATGTAACACGCAGAATGAAGCGTTTAGATTTTTTAAATCGATTTGACCGATGTTTATCTATCAACCTGAATGGTTGGCAAGTGAATTACCTGACAAATTACCAAATTTAACTCATACTCACTACTGAATTCATATCACTCATTCAACTTAATGAACGTAGTATAGTGCAATAATTCAGAGTAATTGTCAATAAGGATCTGGCAGCAACGCATCAGGATGTTAGTTGAAGGTATATATAAATAAGTAAGTTCACCTGACTGAAATTTCTGTTCTGGTTAGTCGATATTATTATTTTCTTTTCGAAATATTTCTTAGTGAATTAAGTTGCGCACATATAAGTTATCCTTATGTGAAAGCCAACTCAAGTTTTAATATGATTTGAGTTAATTTAAGCAAATTATAAAATTTTATCTTTATATATATAATTCCACTGTACGGGTGTTGTCAGTGAACTCCTCCTAAACGGCTGGACTGCTTTGCATAAATTTTTGTATATGCGTCTGGGTGGTGCCTTGGATGGTTTAAATTTACAATTCGGTCCAATTGGACAAAAGGGCGTGGTACCTCCCAAACAAGCAAAAAATTAAAAATCAATTATTTCTGCTCCTGCTAATGAAACATTTCCAATAAAAATAAAATTTGAAGGCAAAGCAACGTTTGCCGGGTCGGCTAGTAGTAATATATATTTGCAATCCCTACTTTTACTGGAGGTGCAACATTTTCTTAGCTCTGTTAAAACTTAAGTTAGTTTGGAGTAACTGTAGACTTGAGTGGATCTAGTAAAAGCCGTACATTTAGCAGAAAAAAATACTTACTGGCTATTAAAATATCATGAATATTTGCAGATGTTAAAAATTGGGCTGAGCTAATTTTTAAGTGAATGCAGTATCTTGATTGGCGGTAGTGAATGTAAATATATTTGAAATTGTAGCGATTGAAAATAATTAATTGTATTTATTACATAAATCATTCGGAAGATATTCTCAATTCGCGTAATTTTGTAAACATCAACTGCGTGTTGATAAAAACAATTGCGAATATTATCAAATAGTTTATCCTCACAGTTACTGTCAAATAAATCTAACCTACCACACATTAGTTTGAGGTGACTCACTTACAACATAGTTAAAATGTTAGTTATCATCACTTGCGAACATTTTTGTATCTTTATACAGGGTGGCGCACGAATCGTGCTACAAAGACAATATCTATGTCTATACCAATTGTTATTTTAAGATGTTGAAGGAGTTTTTTTACCCAAAATTGTTTCGAAAACATATACGTTTCAACAGCATTGGTTTCAGCCGGATGGAGCTGCCGGAGCTTCAACAAAAATTCCCAAACAAATTAATATCCTGAAAATCCACTTTTCGTTGTCACTTGAACTGATTGCACCAGACATTCTTTTATGGGATTATGTCATGCAAGAGGTGTACAAAACGAAACCTAGGAATTTTATTGAATTGATGCAATCTATTAAAACAAAAATTGAGGCGATCCCGACTTCAACCCTGCAGGCTGGAATGAATGATTTTCTAATAAGGTATCGCATAGGCGTGAATGAATTTGAATTTCTTATTGTAGCACAATCGGCCACCCTGTATGTAATTTGTTTGTTAGTTTGCAACGATATCATCTAGTCGCAATAAAAGAAATTGAAAAAAAAATTATGGATAAATTAAAAATTCAGCATTTGGCAGTTATTATGACAAAATTAGTTACATTAATTGTTAATTAGTTAGACGCGGTTGCGGGCAACACTTTAAAGAAATGGTCTTTAGAAAAAGAAATTCAAAGAATGTTTTTTAAGCATTTCTTAATTTTTTAATTTTTGAAAAAAGTATATATAAAAGAATAAGCCCTTGCCGATGCTTGAAAAGTGAGAACAATTCATAAAATTTGGAGATGTTATATATTTTGTGAGAAGAGAACTCAAATGAACAAGATTAATTTAGACATTTGAATTTTGTAGAAATAAATTAGTTCCATCTTTTTCTACCCATGTCGTAGAAACTGAACAACTGACATGTAAACGACTGATATTAGTTCGGTACATAACTATAAATACATCACTGCATCCTATATCTTTTTATATCTTTCGTGGAAACCCCCTTTTCGAAACAAACCCAGACATACAACAATTTTTCTCAACAAACTCATACATGCATAAATAATTTTTTAATGGTTGTAATGAAAACCTATCGCAGACCATGCAGAGTAAATATCGCCCAGTCCCATCGAACACAAATTAATAATGCCGTCCAAGAAAATTTCTTATATTTACATTTATGTTTCATACAAGATCCTTGAGATTCTTTATAGAATACACAACTTTTCATAATTCACACAGAAAATAATGTGAGGTTCCATTACCGAAAAATCGTAATATTGACAGGTGTTTCACGAACCAACATTCTTTACGATTTGGTTGTTCTGTCGCCATAATGTTAAACGGATAAGCAAAAGGATTTCGGACACAAAAGTAAAGCTTATGCTGTCACTATGGAATCACCATATGGTTAGTGCATCAAATAGCAGTTACGAAGGAGTCAACTTATTCAAGTATACAGAATACTATGGAATACATTAGTAATAGAGGGCGATTGCTCTAATACTTCAAATGGATTTTGATTTAATTTGACACACATAAAGTATTGTGTGTATTGTGCTGTTCCTTCAGAGGCTAAACAAATGACTGACATGGTTCACAAAATTCCCTTTGACACATCAGTTCTTGTTATGTATTCCAGTCAATTTCTGACCCTTTCTGAATATAGTATGCTACAAACGATGTTATTAGAAGGCAATTGAGTGAGGGGTTTCTTTCACTGTCATTCACCTTTGATGAATATCCGTACACTTGAACGTTGACTGTATTGTGTAAAATACCTAACTTTATATCCCGACAGATAAAGAAGAAAAAAAGGAATAATTGAAAAAGGATAAGGATGAGCACGTCTGGCAATTGGAGAAGATGAAAGTGATTCTATATTGAATTGAATTTCATTAAATAACCTCTGCCAACTGTTGTCCGAAGACTCATATGTGTGAGTTGACTTTAAATCGCTCTGAAGAAAATAAAGATTTTTCAAAAGCCACCATCGATGGGATAAAAAGAGCCACAGATAAAACGAAAGTGGCAGTGAGAGAACTACTGGAAGGCAAGAAACCACCAACACAATGGCAACAAATGAAAATTTAATTTTCGAGATTCATCAATTCCTATTGATTGTGGATTATTAAGCCTCAATCGTATTCCATTCTCGGTGGCATTGAATGTATCTTTTATGGCTTTCAACTAAGTAAAAGGATTTCGCAAATTGAGAACCAAAAAACAAAGGGTTTATTTTTTTTTACAATGTAGTCTTTTGTGCTGATTTAGTTGTATTTTGCCCGTGTTTTGTTGCATGATTAACGATAAACTCATGAACGCTTCATTTTCCGGCCAATCATTGAATTATATTTGAATACAGGAAATTGTTGTCGCTTCGTCCACTACGTCTATTTCATGCCAGACATCATTAAATTTTCTAGAGATGATGGAAATACATAAAAAATATTACATACTACATACATATATATATCATGGATAATGTTTGTATTATTATTCATATCTTTTGGAAAACGTGGATGGATTCTTACAAATGTATCTGAATTGAAGGGGTTCCTCTTCGTATGTAGCAACGAAAAACAAATAAACTGCCAAAATACCAAAAAAAATGATAACAGATTCCCATTTTTAGAGAGGTGGATTTAATCTTCGTATGAGCAAGTCTTTTCTTGCTGAATCAATTTAACGCACCTGCAAGTCATAATATCGATGGACGATATATCGGCTTATTTGTCTTCGGTGACAAATTGTATAGACTTTGCTCCTTTTTCTCATATTATTTCGCATTTTTTAGTAACAATGATGACGGTACCCTAAAGATATAATTCATATGAATTAAACTATTGGAAAAAAGTCCGAAAATATTCATTATTCCAGGGAAGTGTACATTCTTTGTGTGGAAAATTACACTAATTTTGCCCATTAGTGTCATTTTTCAACCATAGTGTAGAGAAAGACATTCCTTCTAATTGCTGGGCATAAGGGCGTATCAAAAATGCTACTCTTTTACACATACTTATTATATCGACTTATTTAAATTTTCTTGAACACATGAGATGGTTCTTCCTAATATTTATACTTGTACTGCCACCGTTTATTGTTTTCAGTGTACGAGTGATTTGTGAAACTGTAGAAAAAAAAAAAAACAATACTGGAATAATTTCTATTTTACATGACAAGATTCCTATTATTTTGTCTAATTTTAAATTTACTACCTTAAGATTTTCGGTCTCCAAAGAGCTTTTAGAATTTGAATATATGAATGTGTTAATGTATCAAAACGATTCAAAACCCTGTTTTCAGCAATCACAATATAAGTAAAAAAGAAAAATAAAATGGCGTCTGCAAACTATAATATAAAATTTAGAGCCAATATTCAAGCGAAATATTTTCCTAAATTTGAACCACTTCCATTTATAACTTTTTGTGTAAAAGCCAAAATACCTGAAATATTTTAAATTTTGTTTAGTATTTCAGAAACTAATGGTAGACCGCTTTTTAAAGTGACAACAGTAGCTCAACATTATTGAACGTTGTGAATGAATAAAATAAAATCGATAAGAAATCCGTAAAATCGTATTTTTCAAATAGAATATGCAAAGTCGTTATTAGTGGTTATGACTCTCTTCCACATTTGTAAATATCTGGTGTGCCTCAAGGTAATATTTTGGTACCTTTGTTGTTTAATTTATTTATAAATGATATTTCTACGTGAATTAAAAAAAAGGAAATTTTCTTTTATACGCAGATGACTTAAAAATATATCACAAAATTTCTAATATTTCTAAAATGTTCTTGATTGGTGTTTCCTGAACAAAATTTCATTAAATATATCAAAATGTGCTCATATTTTATTTTCAAGGCCTAGCAATCCAATTCAACTGGTTTTCAAAATTGGTGATTACAGGCTCCTAACTGCTGCAAGCAAAATGGATTTAGGTGATGTTTTTGATGCGGCCTCGCGTTTAAATTATATTATCCCTAAAGTTTATTCTATACTAGCGTATATTAGAAGAAACCGTTTCGATTTCGCCGATCCATATACCTTAAAAATAATGTATACTTACTATGTAAGATCAAAGTTGAAATATGCTTCTGGAATATGACTCCAACCTTTGCCAAGTCAATATATCACGCATAGAAAGAATTCAGGGGGTCTTTCTGAAATTTGCTCTCTCTTCAAGTAACTTTGGTGATTTTGTGCCTACTTATATTTCCAGATGCTGCTTACTGGGCTTACAGCCATTGCAATATTGCCGTATTTATCATGCATTATTCTAAATTATTGTCCCTTAACCGTTTTATGTTCCAGCAATGTTTATTATTGGTATATATTTAATGTAACACACAATTCCATAAATTATGCACTTTCCATAAATTATGCTTTGAATCGCGGATTTATTGAATTCATTATCCTAAAGGGGATTGCAAGAAATGAATACCCAATTCAGCACTTAGAGTTTTGTATGTCTAGAAATAACTTTAAACTGTTTCTTTTTAGATATTTAAATTTACATATTTTCCTAACTTTTTTGAAATGTGTTATGTCAATTCTTAGCCAGTAAGGATTTATATGCCCATAGACCTAAATAAATGAAATGAAATGAAATTTCAAATTCAAATTATACAGAGGCAATAATCTCTTTTGGAAGATCTGTATTTAAGTTGTTTATTCAAGCCAAGCGTTTGTAAAGCCAACGTTAAAGGGGTTAGCAAAACCCTTTGTTAACTTCAAACAAAATGAAATTAAATTATTAAATTAAAAATCCGTTTATGTACTTGAATATAAAACTTATTCTTTATTATCTTAGTTTACATCTACTCTACAGTTGTTATTGAAAAATGCAAAATTGTAATTTTTTGCTAAAAAAATTAAAATCTACCGAATCCTTAAATTTTTTAGTATGCAAAATTGCTTACCGGACACTTAGTTGAGTTCGTGAAATTGTATTGCACAATAAGCGATGTCAAGTAACATTTGTGTTATTGCTTCAGTTCAATGATTTTTTGCCGTTGAAGGTTCCTTCGATAACACATCAGCAGCACCCGCCCACATTCTGCATAGAATGCAATTTTACTTAGCCAAAATTCTTCGTTATCTTTGCTATTCTGTGTGTCCTGATGACAATGACTATAATTTCTAAAAGTGGCATAATTCCATTGTCGGTTTGTTGCTTTTGTCTTGCCACAGTCAAAAGCAGACAATGGGTTTTGGAAACTGAATTGAAACACGGAGAGCTGGTTGAATAGATAGAAAGACGCATAAAACTGTCAGAGCACTAGCATTTGCTATGGACAAGATATTGGGTGACACAAACAGGGATTGACGAATGAAATGCGAGTATGAAAGAAATCTGAAATCTTACAGAAATGTCATTATGCGTTCGATTAATTCAGAGGTCTGGTGAATTCACCATTCCTGCCAAGAAATGTATACGAAATTGTTAATAGACAATTCGTCAATAGCAACCAAGGGATACCAAACAACCAAGGGATGAAGTATCCGTCCGTGCTGCTGAGTACTGATATAACATTACTATTTACATGCATTTGCGCTTTAAGCTTATTTGACCTTCCACTAATATCGAAATTTAATTATTTTTTAGTTTTTCCATCCATTTAGACTGGTAATTATTTATGGATTTGTGTTTTTTTTTCTATTTTTTGCCATTATTTACTAAATGAAGCCATTTATACCCGTTTTGTAATTTTCGAGCTCGAATTGTGTGTTTTGTATTGCATTTCCCGCTTTTAATTGTTTTGCATGGAAAAAGCCTTTAGGTCAAGTGAAAAATTAATGAGGTGTTCATTGGGTGCGCAGCGAAATAAATTTGATTTTTAATGACCGTCCCCTGCTGGTCAGCGGCATCGCCGACTGAAGCACATTCAGCGGTGTTTCATTGTGCAGTTAAAGGACATGGCTACGACTTCACTGAAATTATTGTTTTCATATCATAAATGTGTTTGTAGCGGCAAATTGAATTCATAAAAGTAATTGATTGAAAGTCATATTATTTATGTAGTGACTGTGGCATTGACAGGTGATAAATTGAATTACAGCCGTCATGTGTTTTTGTTTGTATTGTGGGCAAAAGCATAGATTTCGAACATAATTTAATAAAATCTTATAACAAATAATCTTTGTTGTAGTTATTATTTAACGGTGATTGACTTTGATTTTTTGTGGTTAACTTTTGAAGGTAAACAGTAAGAAGTGTGAGCAGAAACAATAAGCTATATAATTGGCAGATGTTTAGTAATAAACATTATTCATTTAGGTGATTGAAAGAGAGAAAAGAGAAATGAAAAAAAGAAACCAAGCGCAACGGACAATTATAAAAGTAAAGTAATACAAACTACTATGATGTGTTAGAGATCTGGTTTTAGCAGTGGACTTGTGTCTTTTTTTTTGTGGGTTCCTGTTACGATGTTCACTAGATAGTTAACCATAATCTTTCTAGATGCCAGAGCATTCAAATCCTTCATAATATTTACAATGGCAGTGTGATTAGCATAATGTGGGGTTCTCCATTTTTCGGTCTCAGAAGTAAAACTTAATAAAACACACATACTATTATGATTTCTTCTTCTCTTTATGTACGAAGTCGTTTAAATGGCCTTCTCTGGATTGGTTGAGGTTCCTCCAGCGTCATTTAAAAAAAAAAAAAAATAAATAAAAGAAATACGACCCAGTGACACCTTCAGACAATAATGCGCACCAAGCAGTCTCTTATTCCGGATGCAATGGCTTTTCCACAACCACTTCTGGGTTCTCCGAGCCCCAAATGCTACAATTTTGCTTGTTGACGTAACCACCGAGTGAGAAATGAACTTCCTCGTTGAAGAAAATGTTATGCGATTGAAAGCCCACGTTTGAATCACCACTTTTGTAGTAAGTTTTAAATGTTTTTAAGCGATCTTTGGTTGTTAAACGAGCCATATTTGTAAATGACAAGCATTTCATTTAATAAATAACGCTACAGATGACAGGTATTTAACAGCTGACAGACTTGCCAGATCGGCGGTTTTGGAACCACTCAATGGATATTATGAATGAAAAAATCATTTGTGGGACGTGCCTTACTAGCTCTGGATTAATATGCATTTTCATTTTTTTTTGTTTTTCAAAAATTGGAAAATGTATTTACCAAATAAAACCAATACATCGATGCGGGAAGGAACTGCACTGCAGACCTTAATGTGGTATCTATATAAATTTCGCTGCAGCCTAACTTTAGATACCCACTTTGACCATTGTGCTCTTCGAAACGTTTTTTATGTCAAACATTATCTACGGTAAAATCGACAGTTAGCAATGTTGCTACAAATATTTTTTTAATTTGCTTCAGAATTGATGACTGTTGAAATTATTCTTGAAATCCAATGAATAACCGTCCGAAGATTCGTTGCTATATCAACAGCGTTCGAAACGCGCCATCCTTGTGGGTGATTACTGGGTTGACTGTTACCAATTTGGAAATTTCATAAACGGAAATATGTGATCAAATGAAAAGCATTATGTATCTCTTAATTAACTAACTATTAGTAACGATTAACTCTCGAAGGAACTTTGTCAGAGAATTTTAAGCTTGCTGTATAAAATGTTTTTTTTTTGTTTTTTCTGGTGAAAATATGTTTTGTAGCTGTTCGACTTTAATATGATAACATTCCATCTAAAGTTTGCCCCACATGTTAGAATAGTTTCATTGTATCTACTATTTTCTCTTATAAGATTATTTATAATAAAAGTCACGTTGTATCTGATTTCATAATTAAACTCTTTTATAATTTAATTAAAATAAAATTTTCCAGCATTAATTCATCATAATGTCAGCCAACCAGCATAATAATTTCGGATAGGTCTCTAATTCTTCATCAGTATGGCAGGTCATACTTTTCGGAAATTTCGTGAAGACATAAATTATACAGAATTTTGTTCATGCGTACGTACAGTCCACAAAATAACTCAAATATATAGTATGATTGATTCATAGTCTGTTTAGGATTACGACAAATTCGTTGTGGTAAACTTCTTTTTGATTAACAAAAACATTATGTTCTGGCCATTAAGTTAATTTGAACGTTGAATTAAGCACACAAATTAAAGTATACGTAAATAAATGTTTACGATTTCACCTGTTGAAATTTAGTTTATACCACAGCCTCCCTCTGCTTGCCGTAGTCGTATCATTAACTATCAAAGCTCATAAATGTTTGATTACAGGCATAAAGTGCCTTCACCTTATGTAGCCTGTGATACATACATATGTAATCACCTTCATCACATTTGCACGTTGTTTACTCATATAACGTAATCCCATAACGTTTAAATTACTTGACAACAAATCTTCTTTTAAAATTCTTGAAAACGCTGCTTAAATCTGCCCAAATGGGGAAGCGCTCACAAGCAAAATAACGCCAAACATCCACATACTTATATGAAAACTCATGCACCGACTAATAAAACATTCGTATCTGGAAAATTCATTTTCACTTAAGTGAAACTCACACACCACATGAACATCTTCTATATCCCTACATTTCTCCAAGTGCCTTTGA